>JANAVB010000929.1:0-30859 GCA_029216955.1 Iris pallida
TCTTCTACTAGAGAGAGTATTACAAGCATGATCTTGATATTCTTGGTCACCATCTATTTAGGGAACTTTAGTTCACATTCTAGGTTTACCTTTCTAAATGTTCTCGTCTTTTCCTCTGGTATCTAGGGAATTCCCACTCCTTAAATTCATACAATTAAGGTAGATATGGAACCATAATATGGCTAGCACATTTTCTGGGAAGGCTCGTTTTTGGTTACTTTCGGTGGTAATTGCATGAAAGTATGAATCATGGGATTGCAATTCAAATACATATGTTTGGTTCACATGGAACTATTCATTTAAAATTCCAGTTCCAAAATTTTCTATGTATTTTTTGCTTGATATATGGAACAAAGAGACTTTTTAATTCTGAGAGGTAAAGTAACGACCCCCAACATTAATGTGTGAACACAATTCTGGTGCTACAATGGGTTTTTCACATTTAAGGTTTTTCACACAAATTCTGAGAGGTATAGTCATGCGAGTAATGTTCAATTTTGTAATTGGAACTTACTCATAAAATCAGTGAGTTACAATTCTTCATATTTTGCATACATAAAGGATTTGATGCCTTCCCGAGCCCTCCTCCGACTCCATTTCCTGTTCTCGACCGAGCGTCGTCCCGCTCATCATGAGCACCGACCTCCCCGATCTTCTGAACCCGAAGCCACAACGCCTGGACGACCTCGACCCACCACATCGTTCCCGCCGTCGCCGCTTCCATCGACGAGCGAGGGGTTGGGAGCTTAGGGCTTAGGGTTCGTGGGAGGAGGGGTTGGGGGCTTAGGGCTTAGAGTGAGACCTAGAGCTAGGGTTTAGAGTGAGACCTAGAGTTAGGGTTTGTGGGAGATTGAAAGGAGGAGATGGAAAAATTTTAGGGTTTGGGGAGAGGAGGGAAGAGGGGGCAGAAGGAGAGTAAGGAGAATGAGAGTTCTTCTGAGTAAAATCGGAGGGGGGATGGAATATATTACAGAAAGTTTATTACAAATTTGCCACCGCTCTAAACTATTAATAACGCTTTGTTTTATAAACGTTATAAAAAGTCCAGAATTAGCCCAAACCGTCATAGAAAAAAGGTATTTCACAACTTGATAACGCTTATGTATCAATCGTCATTAAAACTCCTTGTCGAGCGTCATTAATAGGTCTTTTTGTTGTAGTGTGTTGAGAGTTGTGAGACTTGTCTCACAGTATCAGTATTTATATTTTATATACGGATACGTATTTTGTATTATATTTTATATTTTTTTGGTTTTCAGAATACTTTAAAAAATTTCAAAATTATAGATTTCCTCTTTGACAGGCATGCCGCCAGTATACCGGTGTATACCGACGACATACCGTCCAGACAGATTTTCTACATTTTAGATATTTTTGATTTCATATATTTTGTGAATAGTGTTTTCGATATTTTCATGAATAGTGTTTTGGATATTTTGATGAATAGTATTTAGATATTTTGGTGAATAGTATAGATGCATCATATTATCCATTGGACAATTGGTCTTCTTTCAATGGATGAGATTGACTTAGATTGTGACATGGATCACGATCCAACGGTCACGATTAATTCACCCCTTCTATATACCCTCTCCTTTCTCTCTCCTCTTTCTTTTCATTCCTTCTTCATTTCCTCTTACTCTCCTTCTTTTCCTTAAGCTTGGGAAAGCTTGGCCTTGAGGCCTAGAGTGTGGTTTCGAAACCCCTCTTGGTGGTGGAGTAGAAGATTAGGCTCGGTTGCTAAAACATAGGCAAGTACATCTTGCTCAAAAGTGATATGACCATGCTTTATTTTTGTTTTCCATGGAAACTAAAGTTTTATTGTTCTATAATATGCTTCTCTAAATTGTTAACATGTTTAGTATATAGCACTTTTTGTTTTGATTGGTGGTACATCGTAGATCTGAGTTTCTAGATATGATTTTTGAGTATTTGAGGTATTTATTTCTGAAAGCTTTTAATTTATGAAAACTCATGATTCCCTGTTGTATGAAATTCAATTCTATGCAATTTTGACTTTTGAAAATCCAAATTTCGATTTAAAACAAAGTTTTTATGGCCGAAACAAGTTTTAGTTTTTTAAGAATCACTTTCTGTGACGGTTGGAAAATCTGTCGAAAATTCGCAAAAATCCGTCCAAAAAATCCGAACTTGCACCACTAACATGTTGTGACACTTAAACAATCCGCCGATAATCCTAGTAATCTGCCGATGATCCGGTTTGGCTGTTTTTGTCTATTTTTTTTGTCCGTTTCTTCTCTTCTTCCTCTCTTTCCTTTCTTCTTCTATTTTGTCCGTTTCTGCCCGTTTTTGTCCGTTTTTTTATTTTCTTTGATTGTAATGAACTCTTAACATGATTAGATGATATTGTATAGTTAGAGAATGATTGTACACCCTATATATACTTGACATATATGTTCATAAACTGTTTTATGTCATGCACTTATCTTTATTGATTTCTTCTTACATACCATGATATAGTTTCCTATTTGATTTTCTGACATGCCATGTTTTTCCTATTGATTTCTCCTCACATGCCATGATATGTTTTCCATGCCATGCCTTCCCAGACTTTATTGTCCCGTAAATTTATTGTCTAGCTGTACATCGATTGATAGTAGCCTGTCATGACGTACTCATGATTACCGTACATGTCCAGATTGATATAGTGGCTCATAGTAGCGCACTCCCGTACTGATTTTCTGATTGACTTCTAGATTGAGATTGAATGCATATTTTTATTGACACCGTGGAATTAACTTGTTATATGTCTATCTATTTGCATCTTGGCAATGGACAATCGAGTGTGAGTATTGTCCATTGTATCGCGTGTAGTGTGCATTGAGAACATTTGTCAGAGATATCTCGCAAATGACTTGTACCCATGACTCGTCATTATAGGACGATTCTTGAGTGTCCATGACTTGAGAATTGAAAATGAATCTTATAGGTAATTGACTAGTAAACTCATATAGATCATTGGGAGGGGAGGACACTTCATGCTACCGCGACTCGGGTCGCTATGGGGCCCCACAATGGCAGGGATAACCCCGACCGGTGTAGGCCCCTGACCTCTATTGAATGAGTAGATGTTTATCTACTATTGATATGTTTTTTAGTAGATGTTTATCTACTATTGATATGTTTGTTTTTGAGTAGATGTTGTTTATCTACTATTGGTAGAGATTATTGGTTGTTTATATTTATTTTCTTTCTGCCGTCGTCGCCCCCTTGGCCATCCGAGTTACTACAGCGTAGGTGGTAGTAAATTTCCTCAAATTGCATTCTAGTAATTAGGTTTTGACAATCCTAGTTAGTAATGATATCAAGCTATAGACATTAATTGGCATACACTTTTGGTTGTGCGTTACTCTATATGCTCTACGTGTCGGTGAGTGGCAAAGGCTAAGTTCTGCTCGGGAAAGGTTCCGCAACCCCGTCCTTATTTGGTTTAGGGTTGTGGCTCCGACTTCGAGTAGTTCCTAAGTCCCTTGTTGCCCATCGGCTTATTCTTCTCTATTGCTATTGTTCAGTATTTCCATTCAGTCATTTCTATTCTCGAGATACGTACATTGTTACCGTACTAGTCTCGACCCATTTATTTATTTCTATCATTATGTTGTTGTATTGTTGATGGGATTTGCCATTCACCTCGAGCCTTCCTTGTGGTAGTTGTTATTTGGGGTCTGACCCCACTGGTTTTGCAGGGCCAGGTTCCATAGGTAATCTAGAGGATCTACCGTCTTCTTCTCCGGATGGTTCGTACTCAGAGGACCGACACGAATTGGCAAGTGGGTTACCTTATCTCCCACTCCATTGTTGTAATTTCATTTGGTGATGTTTAGCAGGACATGTCTTAGTCCTTGTATCTGGGTTTTCTTCCCTCCGTCTTCGTACGACGTAGATGTATATTCTGGACCATGGCTAGTTGTATATTTATGTACCTTTGATATATTCAGTTGATGTATTTTTTATTATGTCAACTCTCATGATTATGTATGTATTTGTGTTTGGGACGCCTTACCCATCTCATATGTGATTTACTCTTCATTGCTTCTTGTGTTGATTGGATTGAGATAGGTTTTTTTCGACCATAGGAGTCGTCAGTGGCATGCTAGAGTACACCCACTTGTCTTCTAGATAGCTTTGATCGTATACTAGGGTACTGGCGTACTCTAATATACGAGCTGGCTTTGTTTCGCCCTCGATCTCTATTATATTGGTTCTGGGTCGTGATAGTTGCCTCTTCAACTTGTCTAGCTCGGGCGGAGCCATGCGATATGGAGCCATGGCGGGCGGCTTCATGCTCGGGTCCAACTTGGTGGCGTGGTCTACCTTCCTCCGCGGAGGTAGCCTCTTTGGCAACTCCTTCGGCGTGACATCCCCGAAGTCCACAAGGATGTCATCGATCTCAGGCGGAAGATCCTCCTACACGGGTGCCTCCTCCGTCTTGAGCACCGCAAGGTAGGTTATCTCTCTGTGTCGCATCCCCTTCTTGAGTTGTAAGGCAAAAAGAGCCTTCCCCTTCGTAAGCTCGCCTCATGCAACAGTCACCATGCACGGGGAGCTCTCCTCCATGATCCCGACGACTCCTAATACGACATTGGGACCGTCTTTGCCGAAGTAAGGAAGTCCATCCCAAGGATCGTGTTGAAGTCATCCAGTGGCACGGTCGTGAGACTGGTGACACCCGTCCAGTCTCCCAATTGGATCTTCACGCCTTTGCCACCCCCTGTACAGGCCGCACTCTAAGTTGACCGCCTTCATCTTGCTTGAGTCTTTTTCAAGCACCAGACCCAAGCGCTGGACCTCCGCGTCCGAGATAAAGTTGTTGGTTATCCCTATGTCGACCATCGCCCTCGTGTTGTGGCCATTTTTTTTTACGTCCACGTACATCAGTTCTCGATTCGAGGCTTTGGCCACGACCGTCTTGCTCTTTAAAGCATTCATTAGGCACATGGCACCCATGTGAGCCCCCATCCTAGGCTCTCGGCCTCCTCGCCTTGGACCGCATTTACCCTCTTGGCTTTGTTGGTGCAGTCACGTGCGAAGTGATTTCCACCGCACTCGATGTCACCCCCATTTTCCGTTATACGTATTTCAGTATACGTGTACGAAAATCGGACCCGTTTTTTTATCTTTCCTTGCTAGCTAGCATTGGTTTAATCTTGCTTAGCTTCATCATGCATATCATGTTTTGACTTGGTTAATTGTGGTTTGGCTTGGTTTATTTTCCCATGGTTCAACATGTTAACCCCCTCCCCCATTTAAAAGCCACCAACCTTCTATCCTCCATTATTTCTTCTTCTTCTTCATTTACTCCTCCCACCCACCAAAGAAAAATCCTAGGCAAGTGCAACTTGCTTCATGAAGGAACCCTCCATTTTATTGTTCTAATCTCTTCTATGCAACATTCTAAGCTACTTTAGTTTTTGTCATTTTGTATTTTCATGTATTATTTGTGTAGATCTAACTTTGCACCATTTTGGGTTTTTTGTGTTTTGATCTAGTAAACCACCTTGTTTTCGGAAACTAAGAGTTCCATGTGGTAGAGAATTTGATTTTACACAACTTAGACCTTTGAAAAGTCAGATTTCATTATGCTTTGACCGAGTTATGATCATTTGAAGATCACGGGTTCCAAGACTTGTGCTATCGGCCAAGACTTGGAGAAGATGATGAACAGTGTTTGCACACTATGAAGTGTAACTCTGGGTGGATAGCCAGATCATGTGGGCGCATAAGTCCATGTGTGGGCACATAGACACCCTTGTGTTTGGGTGCATAGACCTTCATGTGGGCGCATGACCTACACTGGATGGTGCTTGAGCCCCTAACTTGTAAACCTTATGGGATTTTCATGCTTATGTAGGCGCATAGCCTTCGGCGCATGCCTCCTTCTGGGCGCATGTATCCCAGACTCCTATCCTCTTGGGCGTATGCCGCTATGGGCGCATGCTGCCTTGACCACCCCCATGCCTAAGTGCATGTTGCTTTGACTTGCCCCTCCCGTATGGGCGCATGGCCTCCAATAGTGGGCGCATGGCTCCCTGACTTGGGCGCATACCATGAGACTTGTAGTGCATTCTGACTTGCCCCTTCCCCTTTGGGCATATCCCTAGGACCCATGTGGGCGCATGATGTCCCCAGGTTCCCCTTTCTTGATTTTTGCACCCATTTTATATCCTTACACCTTTTCGATTGAACTCGACATGAACACGATGTGAGCATGACATATTAATGGAATGATAGCACTTGATGGTGGTCGTTGTGGCGCACCCTTGACAAGTAAAATTGACATGGTAATCTGTATACGACATGATATGTGAACACGGCATGATACATGAACGTGGTAATAACATGACAGTAGCTCGTCATGGCGCACACCAGACAAGAACATGACAGGCCATACATGATAGTGGCCTGTTGCGGCGCACCCTTGACAAGTAAATAACATGTAACCTTGAGCATCGTTGCGACGACTATCTCGACTTGCTAAGTAAATTCTCGTCTTGACACCGTGGGTGTTTGCTTGAAATTTGTTTGTACAAGCTACTAGTCTAGTCTCGTCTTGCATCATGTCAAGGACATGAGTCCCTGGTTACCACGGTCAGGGATTCATACTGAATCTGACTAAGGTTAATGACTAGATTGATCAAGTAGTTCATTCTAAAGGTGATTTCCCCAGTTACAGGCGATCCCATTATCCCGGCCACACCTGATGGACTTGTAGCCTGCCATCGAGTATGGCACATTTCCAGTCCACTGTCATGTGGGACACACTCATGAAACAAGTACAAGGCATACTGTTATGTGTGCACTCTAAGCCATCTAGTAATTCTGGATAACTTTGGTAATCAACCTTGCCTGGATAACCTGGATAGCTGCAAGGCCTGTGACTGCTGGAACATCTTATTGCATCTTGCTAGTAACTAGGCTTGTGATAACCCTAGCTAGTTAAAGTATCAAGCCATACTCTTTGCTTGGCCGTGATTGATGGATGTAGTCCAGTCTAGTCTTGTCTAAGCAATGCCAGTCTATGATTATTTTAGCACATTCTTGTTCATGCTTTACTCTTGTCGATAATTGGTTGGAGATTAAGCTTTTCAGGTGAAGGGTTACAACCTTGTCCTTGTTTGGTTTACGGGTTGTAACTTGGCTACCGAAATGGTCCCTTAGTCGTCTTATCGTTTATCATCTTTTTTTCTCTAACTCATGTCTTTTATTATCCTTTATGTCTCATGTGCTAATGTGCTAGTTATAGTTCTTAAGTGAAGCCACCTTTGTGGCACTTGCTCTTTCTGGGATCTGACCCAGCTGGTTTTGTATGGCCAAATTTTGGAGTAGCACCCGAGGATCTTCCAGCCTTCCAGCCAGATGGTGAACACTAGGCGTAACCCTGGCAACGAGTGGGTTTTATTTTCTCTCACACTCCATTATAAATTATTCTTTTGAGGCGTTTAGCCGCCGAGCAAGTGTTAGCTCGTGTTAAATTTACATTCATGTCTGCCTAAGGGCGTAACATGATTGACAAATCCTAGGGTTGATCATGTATGACTTAAACTCTTGCTAGTCTCCGTATTTTGTATGACTAGCTTCATGATCATCTGAATATGTAATGATAGGACGCCTTACTTTGTATGTCTGATGATCTACCATCTTGTTACACTTACTTGCTTGCTTGAGATTGAGACACTAGGCTTGTTATTGACCATAAGAGACTGTTAGCTTGTAGTAAAACCCTCATGTATCTAGACAGCCATGACCGTACATCAAGGTGGGTTACACTTCAATGTACATAGCTGGTTGTGTCTGTCCCCCGCTCTCTACTATTCTGGTTCTGAGGCATGACACGGTTTAAGTGGTGGCCCATTCAGGTCTTGTAAATCAATATATGTGAGGGTTTCACTAAACAGATGTCTCAATCAGCACTCGCCCTTGATCTCTACTCGTGTCTTCTAATCTTTCTGAAATCTTGATCTGATCACATGCTTATATCCTTGATCTATCATGGTCCTTCCTTATTGTTCTCCATGTCGTTTCTTCAGCGACATTGTTCCTGGTCCTACCGATCAGCAAGGCGGAGCACCTCCAGTGAACCAGCAGCAACTGGAGACCAAGCCAGCATTCAGGGGTAGCCTCCAGAGTCATGCCTACCGGGGGTCAAGAGCCCCCAGTTCAACCTGTCCAGCCTGCAGAGGCTGATAATGGAGTCTTGGTATGACTCGTCCGTGAGTTGCTCGCCTCTCAAGATCGTCGAGGTGATGCCCTGCACCAGACAGTACAAGATGCCATGGGCAGAGTTGGTTACCAAGGGAACAATGCGGCCAACAGCTTCAAACGTCTGAACCCTCCTTTCTTTGATGGCAGTGAAGATGCTATCGCTGTTGATGCTTGGCTTCAGGATATAGAAGTTATCCTAGAGACAGCTAGGATTCCCGAAGGAGAGAAGGGCGTTGTGCGCCTGCAGTGATTAGACTTAGCCCGCACCTGGTGGGCGATGTTAGCAGTTGGATTGGTGACGCCTATCCCATGGGCGGTATTCAGTGACAAGTTTTAGATCAAGTACTTCGATGCTGTAGCTCGGTACGACCTACAGACGAGGTTCACCAATTTGAGGCAGATGAGCAGGACGGTCGACGGTTATGCGGTCGAGTTTTCAAGACTAAGTCGGTTTGCTCCCACCTTGGTGGCGATCGAATTGGACCAAGGCCAGCGGTTCCAGCAGGGACTCCACCTAGAGATTATTCTAGCTGTGGAGCAATTCGAGCACCAGAAATTTGATGCCGTCTTGCGAGCAGCGAAGAGGCATGAGTATACTTCTCAGAGGATAGTGGACCGAACCGGAGGTCGGAAGAGGTCCCATGGGCAAATGTCCCATTCATCAACTCCAGCCCCGGCAGCTAGGACTTTGAATATAGGAACTCCGAGGCGGGTAGCCTCAGTTATGTCGGTTCACCATTCAACCCCGACGTACCCTCAACAGCAGAAGCAGAAGCAGTCTTCTGCAATGGGCTGCTCTCATTGTGGGAAGCCCGGTCACATTGTTTCAGAGTCTCGTAGAGCACAGGGATTTGCTTGGCTTGTGGGGCATCGAATCACATGATAGGGTCCTGTCCTCACAGGGCCAGTTCATCATCAACCCTAACCAGTCCATCGGTTAGGGGACCAGCTTTAGTTCAACAGCAGCACCAGTTCCCGAGGCCCTAGCCGCCTCAGGCCCAAGCTTTCTAGCAAAGGATGCAGCAGTATGCCCTGGCCCAAGCTCAGAGCCAGAACATGCAGAGAGATTTCCAGCAGAGGGGACCACCAAGAGGACAAGGTCAAGCGATGGCTTTGACCGTGGAGGAGAAATTGGCATCATGTGAGGTGGTAGCAGGTACCATTCTCGTCAACTCTTTTCATGTATCAGTATTATTTGATTCGGGAGCATCGTATTTATTCATGTCTGTACGATTCGCAACACGGATAGCACTGGAGTCCGAGTCATTATCAGTAAGGCTCAATATACTTACTGGTAATGGTCTTGTGGGAGTTGATAGAGTCTTTTCCTCGTGTAAAATCATTATTAGCGGTAGAGAGTTCCCTGCTAGGTTGATAGAGTTTCGATGGCGATTATGATATGGTCTTAGGAGTTGATTGGCTGAAGGATCAGTATGCGAGAATAGACTGCCATCTTGGCAGGATAATTTTTGGTATTCCTGGCGAGGCAAAATTTTTATTTTCCAGGGGCGAAGTAGAACCTTCTCCCCCGGTCATGCGGATGGCAGTTGCAGCGACGTTTCAGTTTCCCAGAGTAGTTGAAGTGTTTCCCGAAGAGCTTCCAGGTATGCCGCCAGAGAGAGATAGAGTTCACAATCGACTTGATTCCGGGACGCACCAGTATCAGAGAGAGTCTACAGAATGGCACCCTCAGAATTGAAGATCTGTACAAGATGATTGAAGAACTTAGAACCAAAGGATTCATTCGCTAGGGATTGCCTTGGGAGCCCCGATGCTCCTAGTAAAGACGAAGGATGGTACGTCAAGATTATGTGTTGATTATCGTACCTTGAACTCTATAACAATTAAGAACAGATACCCTCTACCAAGGATAGATGATTTGTTTGATCAGCTCAAGGGTGCGACAGTATTCTCGAAGATTGACTTACGATCAGGTACCATCAGATCAGAGTTAGAGAACGAGACATCCCGAAGATAGCGTTCAGATCAAGATATGGACATTGGAGTTCCTTGTTATGCCATTTGGAGAGACCAATGCGCCAGCCGTATTCATGGACCTCATGAATCGTATCTTCATGCCCTATTTAGATTAGTTTATGATAGTATTCATAGACGATATCTTGGTCTATATCAAGAGTGAAGCAGAGCATGAGCAGCATCTTCGTGTAGTTCTTCAGATTCTCAGAGAGCACCAGTTGTATGCGAAGTTCAGTAAATACGAGTTCTGGCTTGATCGCATTTCGTACCTAGGGCATATCATCACCAGAGGTGGAGTAGAAGTGGACCCCCAGAAGATAGTGGCTATAGAGACATGGCCAGTTCCCAGTACCGTCGTAGAAGTACGAAGTTTCCTAGGATTGGCCGGCTATTACCGGCAATTTGTGTCAGACTTTGCTCGAAATTTAGCACCATTGACGTAGTTGACCCGCAATGATGTGCAGTTTGCTTGGACAACAGAGTGTCAGAGTTCATTTGAGAAGTTGAAGCAAGGATTGATGACGGCACCCATTCTCATGCTTCCAGATGGGACTGGAGGATTTTCAGTTTATTACGACGCATTCGACAAGGGATTAGGATGTGTCTTGATGCAGCATGGGAAGGTTGTTGCTTATGCATCACGACAACTTCGTGATCATGGAGAGGAATTACCCAACCCATGACCTGGAGTTAGCAGCAATAGTTTTTGCATTGAAGCTGTGGAGGCATTACCTGTATGGAGATTGGTGGAGATTTTCACCGACCACAAGAGTCTTAAGTATGTGTTTACTCAGAAGGATCTCAACATGCGTCAGAGGAGATGGCTAGAGCTACTTGTGGATTATGACATCAACCTGCAGTATCATCCTGGGAAGGCCAACGTTGTTGCAGATCCATTGAGCAAAGAGCTGGAGTTTATTTCTAACAGCACAGCCAGAGTTGTTAGCGGATCTTCAGAAGATGGGTATTGAAGTTGTTCTTCCTACCAATGTGGCATTGATGGCCAGTATGCAAGTTCAGTCCAGTATAGTTGAAAGGATCAAAATGGCGCAATCAGCAGATTCTAAGCTTCAACAGCTCAGAGCAGAATGTGTAGCAGGACGAAGACTAGAGTTATGCATTCATAAGAATGGTACACTTCGACATGAAAAGCGTCTTTGTGTACCCAATGGTGATATTAGACAGGAGATCATGGCAAGGCTCACAGTTCTAATATTCCATTCATTCCGGTGGCACGAAGATGTACCGAGATATTCGTCAGCATTTCTGGTGGAATGGCATGAAGAGGGAGATAGCCCGGTTTGTCTCTCGTTCTTTAGTTTGCCAATAAGTTAAAGCTGAACATCAGAGACCGGTTGGACTTCTTCAACCTTTACCGATCCCAGAATGGAAAGAAGCACATTACCATGGATTTTGTAACTGGGTTACCTAAATCCCCAGCTGGAAGAGATGCTATTTGGGTTATAGTTGATCATCTTACGAAGGTAGCTCATTTTCTTTTTTAGAATTGGCCAGTCAACGGATCAGCTAGCAGAGATGTACCTCAGGCAGGTAGTCAGATTGTATGGAGTGCCAGTTAGTATCATATCAGACAGAGACTCAAGATATACATCTCACTTTTGGCGGAGTCTTCAAGAGAGTTCAGGGACTCGTCTCAAGTTCAGTTCGGCCTATCATCCACAGACAGATGGTCAGTCCGAACGCACAATTCAAACTCTTGAAGATATATTAAGATCATGTACACTTGACTTCGGTGGTTCGTGGGAATATCACTTACCTAGTGGAGTTCTCGTACAACAACGTTTCCAGGCCAATATTCAGATGGCACATTTTGAGGCATTGTATGGCAGGAAGTGCAGATCTCTTTTAGCCTGGGATGATGTAGGCAAGAGGAAGATGCTTGGTCCCGAAATGATTTCACAGACTATTGAGGTGGTTAGACGAGTCAGAGATCATCTTCGAGTTGCAAGATCATCACCGTCATTGGACCGATTCTCAGCAACGTCCCCTTGAGTTTTCTGTCGGCGACCACGTATTCTTTATGATCTCGCCTACCCGTGGCGTCATTCGTTTTAACGTACAGGGAAATCTTAGTCCTAGGTATATAGGGCCTTTTGATATCCTTGAGCGAGTAGGTGATGTGTCATATCGTCTCGCTCTTCCGCCGTCGTTACATGAGGTGCATGACGAGTTCCATGTATCCCAATTGCGACGGTATATCCCAGACCTGAGTTATATCTTTGATTATTCAAAATTGGTTGTTGGTACCAACCTTTCGTATGAGGAGAGACCCGTGTCCATATTGGACTAAAGAGAGAAAATACTCAAGAACAAGACTATCAGTTTAGTCCGTGTTGCTTGGGGTCATCACTCTTTGGGTGAGTCAACGTGGGAGCGTAAGGATAATATCCGATCGCGATATCCCGACCTGTTTGACTCATATGGTATAATCTTTCTTATGCCTTATGCTTTAATTTCTTGCTTGCATGAATGATTGTATGATTGATTGCTTAGTCATATATTGCTTATGATTAGTATAGCTTGTCCCGACATCTCTAGCCTCTTGATTAAAATTCCGAGGACAAAATTCTTTTAAGGTGGGTAGAGTTGTCCCCCATTTTCTGTTATACGTATTTCTAGTATACGTGTACGGAAATCTTGATCCGTATTTTTACTTATCTTGCTTGCTAGCTAGCGGTTTAATCTTGCTTAGGTTCATCATTGCATATCATGGTTTGACTTGGTTATTATGGTTTGGCTTGGTTTATTTTTCCATGGTTCAACATGCTAACCCCCCCCATTTAAAAGCCACCAACCTTCTCTCTCCTCCATTATTTCTTCTTCATTTACTTCTCCCACCCACCAAAGAAAAACCCTAGGCAAGTGCAACTTGCTTCATGAAGGAACCCTCCATTTTATTGTTCTAATCTTTTCTATGCAACATTCTAAGCTACTTTAGTTCTTGTCATTTTGCATTTTTACGTATATATTTGTGTAGATCTAACTTTGTACCATTTTGGGGTTTTCTTAGGTTTTGATCTAGTAAATCATCTTGTTTTTTAAAATTAAGAGTTACATGTGGTAGAGAATTTGATTTTAAACAACTTAGACCTTTAAAAAGTCAGATTTCTTTATGTTTTGACCGAGTTATGATAATTTGAAGATTACGGGTTCCAAGACTTGTGCTCTCGGCCAAGACTTGGAGAAGATGATGAACAGTATTTGCACACTATGAAGTGTAACTCTGTGGGTGCATAGCCAGATCATGTGGGCGCATAAGTCCATATGTGGGCGCATAGACTTGTGTTTGGGCGCATAGACCTTCATGTGGGCGCATGATACACTGGATGGTGCTTGAGCCCCTAACTTGTAAACCTTCATGGCATTTTCGTGCTTATGTAGGCGCATAGCCCTAAGTGCATGCCTCCTCCTAGGTGCATGTATCCCAGACTCCCATTCTCTTGGGCGCATGCTGCCTTGACCACCCCCATGCCTAAGTGCATGTTGCTTTGACTTGCCCCTCCCTATGGCGCATGGCCTCCAATAGTGGGCGCATGGCTCCCTGACTTGGGCGCATATGGCCATATACAGTGTAGACAGTGTAACTTTATACAGTGTAAACAGTGTCGTGTAATTGTCCCGAGACCGATCACATATCAAAGGTATTTCAGTCGGTCAGACGGTCAGTCGGTGAGTATTTTATTATATTTTATTTTCTGTTCTTGGTATTTAGTTTTATTCTATTTTTTATTTATCTTATAAATCATATGTCTAAAGGCTAATCTCTGTTTTATAGTCATTTTCATATATTCGAACTGCATTCAGTAATTGTACTCATTGCATCCTGACTGGGTAACCAAACAAATTTTAGGTGATTGTGAAGAGGTCGAGTGCCCTCATCAGTATGGCCCGTACTTGGAAGATGTGTTAGAGACGGACTTGGCTTACAGGAGGAGTACGCAGCATCTGATCCTGCTGCACTTTCTTAGCTATTTTAGTTAGCATCGGGACTTTGTATTGGATATTTGAGTTGACTTTTGGAGACATGTAGTTAAGATTATTATTTGACTTTAGACGTCATACATTGCTTTCGTGAGATAGTCTATTATTTTATCTATTAGATACTGAGTTGAGATATGGAGTTGTTGATTTTCCCTTGTGATACATCTATTATTGTGTGGTTTTTCATCATATTGTTACAGCGTACTATCGCCGACTCTGCGGCGTAGGCTGGCGTGTACACGGTTCATGCCCAATATTGGGTACGGGTCGTGATATTTTATAGTGCCCATGCAGGTCGAAGTTTTACAAGGACAACAAAACCGTGGTAGTACTTAAGTTAGTCGTACTACTGCGAGCCTGTGACTAGAAATAGGAATAGGGACCTAAGGACGGTCTCCATAAGTTGAAATTGCGTCATTGACTTCTATATTCGATTTCAAGTACCCTTATGTATCTCGTTTGAATCTTTCTATCGTCTAATGATTTTTTGTTTTTAGCCAATAGACTCGCAGGATAGGAACAACGCCGCACTGAACACTCTACCGACAGTTGGCGGGTTTTTTACCCATGGGACCCCACCGATGCAGGGAGGCCAGCTTACTCACCAGGACAATCCGGGCCAGCCGCAGTACTCGAGATTTCGCAGGGATGACTTTCCACCGCCGCAGTTTCCTCCGCAGACTCCAGTGCCAGCACTCATCCCTCCTCCAGCACCTGTTCTACCTACCATGTACTCGGCACCAGCAGTCTATCCAGCCACTATGATGCATCCACACCAGCCATGTATCCAGCTCCGATGATGCAGCAGGCACCCTATATGTACCCAGCACTCGCCATGCACCCAGTGCCAGCGATGTACCCGGTACTTGTTCTGCCCTGCCATCGACACTGGACAATATTACACTCCTCGGTATTTTCCTACAGCAGGCCAACATCTTTTGCGATACCTTACGAGAGGCCCTTCAGCAAAGAGGCCCACCAACAGCGCCCTGGGACATCCAAGAACTTCATGGACCTCCGGCCCAGAGAGTTCCATGGGACCGAGGGTATTATCTACGCTGATGAATGGTTGGAAAACGTGGAGCGGTACCTGAAGATGGCTCGCATCGAAGAAGATCTAAAGGTGGAGTCAGCTAGTGGACAACTCTTCGACATTATACGGACGTGGTACCAAGGCGAGCCATGATTTGCTGCCCCAGACATGACTTGGAAAGAATTCAAGCAACTATACAAGAAGAAATTCTACCCCGACGTATCGAGAGGAATTGGTGAGCCAGTTCGAGCACTTGAAGCAAAGGAATCTCACCGTTGATGAGTACACTGCAGAGTTTTTTCGCCTTAGTCGTTTCGCGAGAGTTTGGTCAACACCCCAGAGAGCAAGGACAGAAGATTCAGAAAGGGATTATCATGAGATCCGTTTAGCTATCGCCACCAGCTGAGCCACTACCTACAGGATATTCTGGAGGTCGCCCAGACAGTAGAAGAAACTGAGTTACAGGCCGAAGAGGAGTCGAGACATTTTTGGCGGAGGCAACCATCAACCAACACAGGCGAAGCGTCCTTAAGTGCAGCCAAGTACCTTCCAGCACTAGCAATAATTCTAGTCCACTGGTAGAGCCCCAGCACACCAGCAGAACCGAGGGCCGGCCAGGGCTCAGACACAGCCCACAGAGACAATTCCAGCAGGCTCTGTTGTACATTTTACGGAAGGATCGGACACGTTTGGGATGACTACAGACAGAGACTTGGATCGTGTTTATACTGCGGATCACCTTCACATCAGCTGAAGGATTACGCATTGGCTCCCGACCGAGCAGGACGTGAGACAGCTCCAGCACAAAGAGGACCAGCTAGACCACCAGCACCAGTCGTGAGGTCCACCGCTACCCACTCAGTAGCAGCGGTTCGCTCAGTACCATCAGAAAGGAGCACCCCAGCAGGGCCGAGCTTTTGCTATGGCTATTGAGGAGCCCGAGCCTACACCAGATGTGATAGCAGGTTCTATACTTCTCGATTCTTTCTCCGCTATAGCTTTGTTTAATTTAGGTGCATCCCATAGTTTTATCTCTGTAGCTTTTATATTCAAGCATAGTATAGCATCGGTATCCTTGGGCGGTAGTTGCAAAATTATGACAGGCAAAGTGCAATCCTAGTCAAGGATATTTGCATAAGGCAGCACATCACCTTGGGAGGAGAGAGCTGCGCTCCAACTTACTCGTAATGCCACTACAGAGTTTTGACATTGTCCTCAATATGGATTGGTTGAGTAAGAATTTTGCTAGTATAGACTACCACCGAGGAGGTGTGGTATTCAGTCCTCCCGGAGAGTCTGTATTCGAGTTCGCCAGTAGAGCAATAGAGTAGCAGAGTGAAGGTTTCTGCGGAGCTATGATTCAGGAGAGAGAGACGCCGCATCCCATCATCGCGGAGTTCATAGATGTTTTTCCAGAAGACCTACCGGGATTGCCGCCAGACTGAGACATCGAGTTTGTCATTGATCTGGTGCCCGGACAGTACCAACGGTGCAACCGGTGTACCGGATCAACACAAGGAGGCCGAAGAATTGAAGAAGCAGATCGATAAATTGCTAGAGAAGGGTTTCATCAGAGAGAGTTTGTCACCATGGGGATCCTCTGTCCTCTTTGTGTCGAAGAAACATGGTACGGTGCGAATGTGCATCGACTATCGAACCTTGAATAATCACACTATCAAGAACAAGTATCCGCTGCCGAGGACAGATGATCTCTTCGATCAATTGAGCGGCGCACGGGTATTCTCAAAGATAGATCTGAGGTCGGGCTACCATCAGTTGAAGGTGAAGAAAGAAGATATACCAAAGACTACCTTCCAGACCAAGTACGGGCAATACGAGTTCATGGTGATACCGTTCGGGTTAACCAACGCCCCGGCAGTCTTCATGAACTTGATGAACAAGGTATTCCATCCATACTTTGACAAGTTCGTAGTAGTGTTTATCAATGACATACTCATATATTTGAAAACACCAGAGGAGCACGAGGAACATCTGAGGATCGTGATAGAGACCCTCAGGAAGAAGAAGTTTTATGGAAAACTCTCAAAATACGAGTTTTTCTTGGACAAGGTGGAGTTCCTTGGTCATGTAGTGACTGGCGATGGTATATCCGTCGATCCGAAGAAGGTTACAGCTGTGGAAGCATGCACTACTTCGACTATGGTAGCAGAGATACGAAGCTTCATGGGATTAGCAGGGTATTATCGGAAGTTCGTGCAGGACTTTGCTCGGATTGTAGATCCACACACTAGGCTCACTCGGAAGGATGTAGAGTTCGTGTGGACGGAGGACTGCCAGGCTCGTTCAATGAATTGAAGAAGAGGCTGATAAAAGCTTCTATCTTGGCTTTGCCTACACGATCGGAAGGTTTCACCATTTATAGTGATGCCTCGGGCAAAGGACTGGGTTGTGTCATAGAGCAGAACAAGAAAGTGATAGCCTATGCATCTCGACAGTTGAGACCGAGAAGAACTATACCACACATGACCTAGAGTTGGCAGCCGTGATCTTCGCCTTAAAGCTGTGGAGACATTATTTATACGAAGCGAGCGAAAATCTTTACTGACCGCAAAAGCTTGAAGTACGTCTTCACACAAAAAGAGTTGAACATGAGGCAGCGCAGATGGCTTGAGCTGATGAGTGACTATAATATTTCTCTACAGTATCACCAGGAAAAGCTAACGTTGTTGCGGATGCTTTGAGCAGGTATCCCGTAGCAATGTGCTTGACCCGAGATCGCCACTTATTCGCGGATTTGGAGAGTTTGGGCATCGAGATCGTCATTCTAGGGGCCGAGATGCAGATGATGGGCATGCAGATTCAGTCAGGAATGATGGATAGGATTCAGGAGGCACAACACCAGGATGAGCAGCTGAAGAACATCATAGCACAAGCACGAGCTGGCTTGCTAGATTATTTACTATCGCAGAGGATGGTTCGTTGAGGCATGGGACAAGGCTTTGTGTACCTAGTGGAGAGCTTAGAGAAGAAGTTATGCAGGAGGCACACCGTTTCCAGTATTCTCTATATCTGGAGCCAATAAGATGTACAAGGATCTGTGCAACCACGTGTGGTATGGCATGAAATGCAAAGTGGCTCGTTTCGTTTCTAGTTGCCTGGTTTGTCAGCAGGTCAAAGCCGAGAGGCAGACAGAGAGGGATTGTTGCAACCGCTACCGATACCCAAGTGGAAGTGGGAACACATCACTATGGATTTTGTTTCCAGTCTTCCAAGGTCATTGGCGGAAGGATGCGATTTGGGTCATCGCTGACAGGTTGACCAAATTGGCCCACTTTATACCATTTAAAGTGGGGTTATCTACGGAGAAGCTGGCAGAGCTGTACGTGAAGCAGATAGTCAGACTGCATGGGGTTCCTGTGATTATCGTGTCAGACCGCACAGCGGTTCACCCACTTATGGAAGAGTCTGCAGACTAGCTCGGGCACAACGCTCAAGTTTAGTACTGCTTATCATCCGCAGACGATGGGCTGTCAGAGTGGACCATTCAAACGCTCGAAGATATGCTGTGGACGTGCGTGCTAGATTTTGGCAGCTCATGGGAGGACCAGCTTCATCTCGTGGAGTTCTTCTACAACAACAGCTACCAAGCTAGCATCGAGATGTCCCCGTTCGAAGCCTATATGGGAGGAGATGCGTACCCCACTATCTTGGGATGATGTGGGAGCGTGCACTGTTGGGATCGAAGATGGTAGTAGATGCTGCAGAGAAAGTCAAGATGATTAGAGAGCGGCTTCGCGTGGCTCAGGACAAGCAGAAGCACTGGGTAGACAGTCACCGTAGGCCGTTAGAGTTTGAGGTATAGAATCTTCTTATGATTAACTACGTGTATAGTTATGAATTCGTGATAACGTTTTGTATATCTAGGTTGGCGATTTGGTGTTTCTGAAAATCTCTCCGACATGTGGCACTATTCGTTTCAGTAAAGGCGGTAAACTCAGCCCATATTTCATTGGGCAGTTTGGCATTCTCGAGAAGATCGGAGCAGTAGCATACCGATTGGCTTTACCGCTTACACTGGAGGGAGTGCATAATGTGTTCCACGTGTCTCAGCTGAGACGATACGTGGCGGACCCCAGCCATGTGTTGGACCATTCGGAGATTGAGGTGGGACCGAATCTCAGTTATCAGGAGCAGCCCGTAGAGATTTTGGATCACAGGGAGAAAGTTCTGCGGAATCAAACGATCTCCTTGGTTCGTGTCGCGTGGAGACACCACTCCCCGAACGAGTCCACATGGGAGAGAAGACGAGATGCGCGAGCGATATCCCTATCTTTTTGAGCCATGAGGTACTTTTCCACCTTATGCTTCAGCTGAATTTCGAGGACGAAATTAATTTAAGGGGGGTAGACTTGTAAGCCCCAAATATAAAATTTTATTTATTTATTTATTTATTTATTTATGATAACGGTATATATATGTTAATTTCATCTATGTGTATATGTACACATGTCACATTAAGAGAGTATCACTTCTTGCAAAGACCCAAAGTCTAAGGGGTTTATGTGTAAGAATTCCCAATTTAAAAACAAGAATATTGTTAGTATTCGAATTTTAAATGAACCTGGGATGGTTATACACGAATTTGAGTTCAACCATATTCGAGAAATCAAATCTTAGTTCTGCCGAGAGATAAATCTCTCCAAATCGAATTTAAATCGGATTTCTCCTCTATCCTGTTACCTAGAATTCCCAACTATATATATTTGAGGGGTTCGGTCATAGTAGAAACCCTAGAGATCTTGCCTCCACCTGATTTCCAGTCAAACAAGTCTTGGATTACCTCGAGAAGGAGAATCATTCAAGTTCTTCAACCAGGTAATCCCGTACACCTTTCATTTTCTGTCAATATTAGGAACCTAGCAGTCATCTGTAACATTGTAGGTATTTGATATAATTCCTAGTGGAACCCAGAAGAGATAATTAAGGAGTTGTACATTAAGTAATAACCAAGGATACACCTTATACCCAAATGTCCAAGACCATGTCCCTGTACCCAACATCAGTATTTGTCCAGAATTATGAGAACAACTGGGGAAACATCCACCAATTTATAGGTTGGCTCAGTTAACATAGGGTAGCAGGGGAATGGGTGATACCTGCATTGATAGTTGTGTTAGTCTAGGACAGGGGATAGGAGTACCTATCATAGGTTCCTGAGTGATTTTTGTGCATTCGAGTAGGTGTAAGTAGCACCTGCCAATGGTTTAGGGGTTGTACCTAGTCCAAGGACAATAGATAAAGGGGCAAGGGTCCTACTGCCATAGCTAGGAAGAAGTCAGGTCAACCAAGATGTGGGGTTACTCAGTCTAGTGTAGGAAGACATCTCAGGCTAAAACCTAAATATCAGAGACATCCCTAGAAACTGCTACTGAATACTAAGATGTGTTGGTGACACCAAATAGTATCCTAGAGTAACCTAGGAAGAGTTGCACATGTTGCAAGTTTCCTGTATCAACCATGATACCAAGACATGAAAGACTGGTACCAAATTGGAGTAGGATGTTAGCTAATAAAATAGGGCTCGAGTTCACCCCAAAACTAAATAGACATAGATGAACCCCTGAGAACAACTTGTGGCAGTCCCTAGTACCTAAGGGATTTCTATATGATTCTATTGAACAGCCCTTAAGAGAGAGGAGGGACCAATACCTAGGAAGCCTGAGAGCCATAGCCAGTTAGGTTGAAACACACACTAGCTAACTAAGTACCACGGTGGGTTTGGTATTAGGATCAGCTGACCCTAGTGCACTTCATTTATGGCAGTACTCGACTGACCCTAGCATAGGCAAGGTCTTAATAGACTAGCATCATTACATGTATCAGTTCTGATATATGTGGGGAGGAGATCAATACCCTGTACAGACTCAAAGTATATAAATGTTACCTGCAAGCCATGAGTAAACAAGGATATAGGGTCATAGACATGGATAGGGAGTTTTCCTAATGTCAGGTTCAAAGGGCACTCGAGTATCAATTAACATAAGTTACAGACTCATGTATCACAACCATTGAATAAAGAACAGCAAGAGGATTTTGTTACTGGTTTATTAAGGTCTGAATTGTGGTTACACCATTACTTGAACAGACCATAGTTTGGATGACTACCCATGCTCTTTTATGCAACAAGGTATGGTATTAGGAATGAATCACATATATATTGAAACCAGAGTGAAGCATAATTTATTATGTCATGGTTACCAGCCTATTCTGCTGGATTACCCTATACAAATCTGCCCTTTCAATTTACAACCTGTTTAATGCCTCATTAGATGATTTTGGAGTAAACATAGCTCATATATTTTCCTGTTTATATGATCTTGACAGAAATGTCGTTTCTTTTACTGGGTTGTACCCGAGAGTGTATGTGATTTTGGACTAAGGTATATCATAACTACATATTCATTTAGACCCTTTTCTGTTAGTAGAGGACAGGACATCAATTCATTCATAGGGACAAGTAACTGTTAGGGTGCAAGGATGTCATATGCTGATAATATATATATGCATGGCTGCAAAATCTGTACAAGAATAAAAGGGGCTTGATCCTATCGCACCCAAACTATTGTAGCAGGGACAAGAGGTAAAGAATCATGTGAGGGAGTAACCTTGACATGTGAAATAGGGGTTAGTATGGAGGAGGCTCTAAAGTAGGAGTCTGAGTAGAGTTGTGGGAAAAAGAGGTAAATAGGCAACCCAAGTTATGCAATACCTGGGAATATATGTCAAGATGAGTACCAAAAGAGGCAAAGTCGAGTATAAGATACCAGTGTTGGATTAGTAAAAATACTTAGCAGTGGTATGTAGTTGACATGTAAATAGTAAAGTAAAGACAACCAAGCTTAGTTAAGCACATAATTTAGTTGGAATAGGCTTGAAGACACAAAGCCAAAGTAGATAGAATAATCCTATTTTGGTTCACTCTTTGACATTATAAATTCTTTAAATAGGTTACTTGGATTTTGTCTCGGACCTCGACCCGTGTCAGCAGCTCAGGACGCCAGGTGAGTACAGTTTATTATTTTTTCAGTATTGAACTTTACTATACATCATTGTTAGTCGGTAGAGATGTGATTTCAGTCTTTTATATTATGTTTTGTGTCGTCGGGGAAGGTGAAGTACCGAAGATATGTTCTGACCTTATACCGTGTATACAGTGTAGACAGTGATTACTATTGCATTATACAGTGTAGACAGTGTAACTTTATACAATATAGACAGTATAACTTTATACAGTGTAGACAGTGTCGTGTAATTGTCCCGAGATCGTTCACATATCAAAGGTATTTCAGTCGATCAGTCTGAGTATTTTATTATATTTTATTTTTCTGTTCTTGGTATTTAGTTTTATTCTATTTTTTTATTTATCTTATAAATCATATGTCTAAAGGCTAATCTCTGTTTTATAGTCATTTTTATATATTGGAACTGCATTCAGTAAATTGTACTCGTTCCATCCTGACTGGGTAACCAAACAAATTTTAGGTGATTGTGAAGAGGTCGAGTGCCCTGATCAGTATGGCCCGTACTTGGGAGACATGTTAGAGACGGACTTGGCTTACCAGAGGAGTACGCAACATCTGATCCTGCTGCGCTTTCTTAGCTATTTTAGTTAGCATTGAGACTTTGTATTGGATATTTGAGTTGACTTTTGGAGACATGTACTTGAGATTATTATTTGACTTTAGACGTCATACATTTCGTGAGATAGTCTATTATTTTATCTATTAGATGCTGAGTTGAGATATGGAGTTGTTGATTTTCCTTTGTGATACATCTTTTATTGCGTGGTTGTTCATCATATTGTTACAGCGTACTACCGCCGACTCTGCGGCGTAGGTTGGACGTGTATACGGTTTATGCCCAATATTGGGTGCGGGTCGTGACAAACATGGTCAAGGGCAAGATAAGTATAAAGTTTTATTTCTATTTCTCTATATTCAAGATCGAAGAGAAAACATGTATAGCTAACCTGGAGCAGATATATGGGTAATGAATCATGTTAGGCTCAGACTTAATGGATTGGAAATAAGACATTGATATAATATTTATCCCTGGACGATAGGAAATGATTAAGCAATAAGAATTCTACTATGATAATAAGATTTAGAGGGGGAAAGAAATAATAATAATAATAATAATAATTTTACACAAATGGTCAAGGTTAGGAGTTTGAATCATAGGTGGCTTGGTTTACTAAACGAACAGTCTACCTACTTTAGATCCTATCATCGTATCAAAACACAAACGTTTGTCCTTTTAGGAAGATTCCCTCTAAGTCAACTAATATGGTGTAGAAGTCAACAAATCCCTACTTAAATCACATGACCTATATAGTAACCTTAACTACCCACAGTCAAATGCATAAGGGACTCCTAGTTCTAGTCATCATCCTAAATTAATTCAATCCTAACATGAATGAGCATTTCCTACTTGCAAGCTCGCAGCAGTACAGCTAATTTAGGTACTACCGCGAGTTTGTAATCTTTTGTGAAAATTGACCTACATGGGCCACCACAAAACCTTGTCACGACCCGCACCCCGCTTTTCGGATACGAAACGTGTCCAAGCCAGCTTACGTCGTAGAGTCAGAGGTAGAACGATGTCACGGCCAAGTTGCTCAAAATCATAAAATATAACATTTATTGTTCATTCACATTTCTAAATTGATTAAAACTTTTATAATATTTATATTTAAAGAAAATACAAGATTCTTACAAATTATGAAAATGATACCACTTCTATCCAATTTTTAGGTTTCTGCCTGCAAGTACACCCATATCTCCCCATGCTAAGTGAAGCCACAGCTAAACCTGAAAAATGTTAGTTTCCAGTCACGAATGGAACAAGTATACAAACCGACGACAAATCGAAAACACAATAGAATTCCCAAGACATGAAAATAACATATGTGAGATGATCTAGAAAATAAGACCGATATCATGGCAAATCATGAAAGAAAGTAGATAACTCTATAACATGATATATCAGCTAGAAAAGAACATATAACTAGGATGACATAGCAAGTGGTGAAGAAAACAAGAAAAACAAGTAAAGACAACTATCTATGTGTTTTGAAATACCAGTTTCGACATGCGAATGGGTAGGGGTAAATCAGGCACCCTGCATATGTCGTATGCAACTGATATTCTCAATGAAAGACACAGGGATAGTTCTGGGTAGTCCACATGTCTACTAAAATATTTCCCCTCCCGACTAGTACTCATGGACTCGAACAAGTCACGAAACACGGAAACACGATAATCACAAAATAATATAGAGATCCATGACACTAATCCGTGTAACAATGTATCAACAAGTAAGAGAGCATATACATAAACAAGAAATGAAAGACTACTATGAATCGAAAGCAATCAGAAAGTACACTTACCTGAGGTCCTTAGCTGGTGAAACCGCTAATACAACCACTCAGATGAGTCTCAAAAGTCAACTCTTGCAAAAGTCTTCGGATCCTGAAATAGATGTTACCAATGTTTTCAGAATAGTCAAATTAGCTAGCATTGCATGTCCTTAAATCCAATTCTAGATACAAGGGCATAACAGTATTTTTGGGTCAAAACGATGTCCACCGTTGGACCCGCTTTGCACCGAAAAGTGTGCCAAAGTCTATGTGTCACGACCCGCACCCTAGAGTAAGGGCACGAGAAGTGGTACGTCCAGCCTACGCCGCAGTGTCGGCGGTAGAATGCTGTCCTAGGTCATCATCTAATATAAAGTACCTGTACAGTTTATACTCTCCAAATGGAGGTGACAAACAGAAAATAATCTCAATCACATCTAGGTAGAAGAATGAAAGATAGATAGATAGAGTAACTCAAAGAGAACAGTAAATAGATGAAATAAGTCCAAGTGTCTAGGATAACATAACATCAGAATGTCAACTCATAATACAATAAGTCTAAGAGTCTATACATCTCCACATCTCAAAATACAACTCAGAATGTGAGACAAAAAGATAATACAGAAAAGACTGTCTAGCTAAACTAGCCTAGACTACTGGGGCAACATCCTCAGCTGTAGGTGGATCCTGAGAGGTCCACAACATAAGTGTCATCTAGTCCTGCTCCATAATAGGTAGACACCAGGGCCTCATCCTCATCCTCTGTAATATTTTTAACAGGTCCAATCAGGACAGGAACGAGCACAATACATCTCACGCAGTGCATAGTGATAGGAAATATAAAGCATGCAATAGATAAAATACAGAAAATGCTGAAAGAATACATGTAGCAAAAGAGATAACTTTAATAAAATATCTACTATAATAGAGAACTAGCAGTGTCTAGTGAGTCAGAGTAAAATATAGACATGTGAAATAGCATAGGAGATTCGTGACTACAGCTAGGAGTGATTCATGACTACAGCTACTGGGGTAATATCCACATGACTATTTCCACTCCCCCATCCCCAATCAATACACAAGGATCCGTTCAAGTTATGTTAAGATTCGTGATAAGCCCATAAATAGGAGATTCATGAGAGGCTCTGTGAGCATGAGAGTACATGAGTCACAAGCGATTCGTGAATCTATGAAAGCATAGAGATACATGATGATTCGTGAAAAGCACAAACATGCTATCTGATGCTCCGAGGGGGATAACATCTCATGAAAAGATCCATATAGTACCAATCCGTGATAACAATCGTGTCAGCATCAAGTAAAGTAATCTAGAGCAAGAATATAAATCCTGGCAAATATGAAACGGTCAGAGAATGTACTCGCCTGATAACTGAATGTCTGAAGAGGATATACTGTCTGAGGAGAGGTGTATGGCTCCTAATCAGAGCAATACAAGTCACAATGTATCCACAATGATAAAAATAAAGTATACAATGCATACTACATGATTCTAGGTCAATCTGGTCAAAAGTTAACTCTTGGTCAACTCTAATAGTCAAACTAGGTCACAGGAAGTCAAACTAAGTCAATAAGGTCAAACAAGGTCAAACAAGTCAAATACTAGTCAACATGATCAATCTGGATCAAGTCTAGGTCAAACTTAGACCAACTAAGGTATTGGTCAAACAAAGACCAGTCAGCAAGGTAAATAGGTCAAACATGGTCAGACTAGTCAAACTGTCAAAGTTAGCCAACCTTAGTCAACTAGTTAGGGTTTTAGTCAAACTAGTTAAACTAGTCATTGTAGGTCAATCCTAGTCAATTCTAGGTCAATTAGGTCAAGGTTTGACCTAAGGTTGACTTTGGTCAACCTTTAGTCAACAAAGGTTAACAAGTTGGGTTTTGGGCCATTAGGGCTAACCCTCAAGCCATAGGCTAATCTTGGCCATAGGCCATGGGCTAGTCATAGGGTTTCATAGAACCTATAACTAGAAGTGTTATATATATATATATATATATATATATATATATATATATATATATATATATATATATATTATATATATACACCTACATACCCATATATGAATACTAAATATAAATCAACCCACACTCACATATTTATATATAATGACCTAATGTAAACTAGTACAAACATATACATATATATCATATATATATATATATAAACAAATATATAATATATATATATATATATATATATATATATATATAAACTAGATATATTATATATATATATAGAGAGACAGAGAGAGACTTAGATTGAGAGAGAGAGACTTAGAGTGAGAGAGAGAGAGAGAGAATGAGAGACAACAGAAATGGGGGGATTTTCCAGTTTCCTGGGAACAGGAAACAGTCCCCCCAACCTAAATACACACACACATTACATATATCATATATGTATACACACACACACACACTATCTATACACTCAACCAATTACTCTCAAACCTCACCTACACACACACATACATATATACTACATATTTATACACTGAAAATACATATATACATGTATAATTCACATCAAATTAGGTTTGAAACTTGAATTTAAAAACTGGTAAAATAACCCAAAAACAGGAAACTGAGAATAGTGAACTCGAGATAGGGTAATTCCAAATTCACACACGAAATCGAGCTAAGACCCGAATCGAAGGGTTGGTAACTGAGCCCCTAGGTGTCCGCTAGTGTCTAGTGTCCCTAGGAGTCCACCACGACACGACACAACGTGTCCAACCGCCTAAAAACCCAATCGGGTAAATCAAGATATGCACACACACTCAGTGTCGTGCACGTGTGCACTTAACTCTAGGACACGACACACTTGCACCCGTGTCTCGTGCTCGTGCACGAAGGTGCGCCTAGGGTTGGGCACGTGTCCAACACCCTGCACCGTGTCCACGTGTCTCACAGTGTCGACACGAGAGCCGTATCAGTCGTGAAAACACGACTGATGCGCGCATTTGGCACCGCGTCGTGCAGTGAGTCACGCGCCTCGTGGACACGACACGAGCCACGTGGGGCCTCGTGGTCATGTCCACGTGTAGCCCAGGTATAGGGCTACACACTCGTGCAAACACGAGTCCTCGACTCGTGTCCATGCGATACGAAGGCCGTGTCCAAGTCGAACTTTCGACTGGACTGTGCGCGTGCACGACAGTGTACGACCAGTGCACGTGTCCTCGTGTCCTCGATACGACACGAGGTGTCCTAAAATTTTGGGGCATATGCGCAGACACTGCCCCTCGTGTCCACCAATTTTGGTGTGTCCTAGTGGTCTGTACAGTGAGAACTAAGGGGGTGGTAGCAGGGCACTGCACGAGGGCCTCTGCAGTGAGTTCGTGTCCGATTTGGACACGAACACGACCCAATTTTGTGTTCAGTCCAGTGGGGTTGTGACCTAGGTGTCTAGGGCTACCCAAAAACATATTTTGTTTCACATTTTAATAAAAACCAGTTCTTTGTGGCATTTCAACAAACACAGTTTCCTAGTCTAGGATACGTATCCGATACGGACACCAAACCAACTCAAACCTTCACCAAATTTGTCCTACAGTACCCTAGTACCTAGATGCATGCAAATATGAAGAAAACACAAAATTAACATGGTTTATGGACATTTACCTATTTGGTGAAAAATCAAGAAAACCCAAGTAGGGGGGTGTTCTTCCACTTGGTGATGCCCAAAGCCCTTCAATTTCCTTGATAGCGGCCTAACTAGTACCCTCTAGTGTAGGGGAGTCCAATGCAAGAAACTAGAGGTGATTTAGATCAAAATTGATCAAGTTGTGTAGGTTTGAAGAAATAGGATTTTTTAGGTTTAATTTCATGTAAATGGCCATGAATGAAAGCAATGGGGTTAATATAGGATGGTGGGCTGCCAAGGGGGGTCCTTGGCCGGCCATAGCAAGGGGGGGTCCAGGCTTGCTTCTAGGTTAAGGCAAGGACTTTCATGGTAAAGGCTTGATATTTTGCATGGTTTAAGCAAATATCAAATAAAGGTAAACTAGATATTTATCTCACTTTATCCTATGACTAATATCTATCCCCTTATCATTCTAGGTTAGTAACTAACCTCTAGATTAGTGCTAAACTAGGTTAGAAGCTAACATGACACTAATCAACTAATTAAACAATAAAAAACACATGGATCTAAATAATTCTAAATAATTCCTAGAAAATTACCAAAATACCCTTTAGGCTAAAAATCACTAATTTGGTGTTCTAAGCCTATGGCTAGGCTCTCATGGTCATGGCAACTTATAGGTTAAGAAAAACTAGGGTTTACACTAAGTTATACTAACAAAATCACAAGGTCATAAGTCATGACTTAGCATGACTTTAGAAATGGTTTAACTTAACTAAAATCACCAGAAAATCATACCATGACTAAAATACCACTTAATAAATAATAAAAATAATAAATTTTCAAAAATCCCCAATTTCAGAAAACAGGGTGTTACACTATGGTCTCTATAGTCATCAAACATATGTCTACAAGTCCGATTTTCCGATACGAACCCAACCGTATGTCCAAAGTTGGATTCCGACAGGCTGTACACAAAATCGCCCATTGAGTCGGATCGTGGGGCCCGTAAAACGGTGATCCGATCAACTGTCTCAGAATCGGACCAAACTTGGCATACTGGACCAGAAAAATGATACAGTCCTGTTGGCACAAGTTTCGTCTCGATTTGACGAACGTGCACAAAGAAATTAGAAATTTGCAAAGAGGTCGATACGGTAAATTTTAACTGATTTGTATAAAATTCGTCGGGCACACGCAACCAATTTGAATTCTGTCAAAGCCCACAGGTCCGCAAAGTCGATACGCACCTTTCGATGCTTTCGGATCGCATCACGTCACCCGGATTGGCAGGACGCACGTCGTATCGGGGAATTTTTAAGTTTTTGAAACTATTTTGAATAGGGATTTTTTCGATCTTTACAAACTATTTTCTTTGCATACTGTTAATAAAAATCGAAGCTACAAATTTTGTTATGAAGCCCTATAAGTTGTTGTTAAACGTATTCAAGCACCTTATTAAATCAATCGATGGACCGACGAATAATCGTCTTCCAAAGTAGGGTCGGGAAATGGCATTCTGTTTCGATTCGAAATAGTTTTTGCCAATTTTGGCATGAGTTTCTTGGACAATCTAAAGCGAAGTAATCAGAACTATTTGAAAGGACATGAAGGGGTTAGGGTTGTGTTCAGACCTGAGGAAATGGTTTGAAGAATGACGATCGAGTAGACGAGAAATCTGCTGCGAATTTGCACGTTTGCAACTATTAGGGTTATATACTAAAAGCATCACTTTTGTAGTAACCTTATTTCCTTAAATTTTGAATGAGAATCATATGGGCAAATGTTTGCATATTGTATTTGTTGCAAGTGTTAATGCAAATGTCTGATATTTTATATTATAGATAATATGGTGTGTGGTGTACACAGAAGATCATATTATCAGTTCCCTATGGAGTATATAAATAGTTCACAACCTAGATGGACTTGGACAATCTATTAGAAAGGTTGTAGTGTAATCTGGTATTAGGCTATCTTGACTATAGGTTTACACTAGTATACTTTATGTGTATTGAATAGGACCACTTGAGGTTGTTCTCTTTGTACTGACTACATAAGTGAATAAACACCTCCGTTATTATGGATACTTGTGCTCTTAATCCAGATATAATAACGGACATGTATATGCAGTGTGTATTACTCTGACTCATAAAAGAGTAAGATTCATTATGGATCAACAACCTCTATGAATTGGGTAATAACATTGTATGTATGATGGGCTGTTGATTATAAATAGAATCTATGTCCCCATACATCAGGTTGATGATGTCCCCTTAAGGAGCTCATAAGGATTGTCATGTGAATCCTGCAGGTGGATTATATCCGACATGACAAATAAAGTTGAGCGGTACTACTTAAGGATAAAAGATGTCGAATCAATATAGTTGTCAGTAACTTAATTTGATCGACGGACATACGATATCTTAACATGGGCAGCCAAACGAGCATATAATAAAAGGAGCCCACAAACATAATTTGGGATTAGGGAGGCAGTGCAACAATAGCTCATTAGTGGACCGAGCTATTGTTAATGGGCCTGGATTGTGGTTCGGGCTGAACACGGTATATCTGGATCCGTTAGGAGGCCTAACCCTAATTTCTTCTTATGGTCCCTGCCGTAGCCTCTATATATCCTCTA
>JANAVB010000930.1:0-27674 GCA_029216955.1 Iris pallida
AATTTGTATGTTATTGGTCACTCTCTTAATGAAAAGGGACATTTATGCGAAAAATTGAAGTAATATTAATTGGATTTTACAATTTAGGCTGTATAGTATTGGAGACTCATATCCCCTGATGTAATGAGGCATGCCCATAGGGTTTATGTGTACACTTTAACCTGTTAAGGTGCTGCAATAAATTTGCATGTACAGTTAAATAACTATATTTCAACTGTAACTAATGTTGAATAAGGAAACAGATGTTAAAGTTACAACCTAGATCAAAGTAAGTGGCTTCAAGTTCACCATGTCTTTTATGTTTTGCCTTGGAAATTGCTTCATCTTTGTAGCTCAGTAGGCAATGATTTGTAATATATTTTGACGAGAACTTCTTAAATCATTCCCATCCCCATGTTGACATACATGAATTGGGAAGATAAAAGTATGTGAGAGAAAAGTGTGGAATAGGAATGCGAGTGGGTTATTAGAATTGGTCATTGAATAAATCTGCACCAGTTTTTAATGTTAATGTTAGAATGTTTTAATTTTTAAGGTTATTTTAGTATACCAAAAGTTCTTTTTTTTCTCCAGATTATGTATATTGTTCCGGGGAGTGGACATAAGTAATTTTGTCACTAGTTGTATTGCTAAAATAGAAGATTGTCAAGCTTATTATTTTAGCTATTGTTTTAGAAGATGGGGTTGTGTTCAATTAGTGAAAGGAAGACCTTTTATCTATCCAGAGTGTTGTAGAATTTTATGCAAGTAGTCATTCACAGTTAATCATTTTGGACACGGCTGTGACTGTTTACCCTCTTTATCTTCAACAGCTCATTCATATAGTTTGCTTATCTTGAATTTGTCAACAGCACCCATTTGGCTGATAGAAATTCTGATATTACTTGTGTTGATTATTCAAGTATAGCAATTTTAGTTTGATTAACCTGATAAATTGTTGCATTTTTCTTTGGATTTTATATCCCTTACCTTTTGTTTCCACTCATTTTCATCTTCATTCCATATTTGAAAGTTTCTCATGTTTTTCGGCTAATAGAAATTCTGATTACTTGGGTTTTGAGTATAGCAATTTTAGTTTGATTAACCCGATAAGTTGCATTTTTCTTTGGATTTTATATCCCTCACCTTTTGTTTCCACTCATCTTCAGCTTGATTCTAAATTAGAAGGTTCCTCATGTTTTTTCTTCTAAATTAAGCTAATAACTATGTTGTGATTTCTCTGAAACTTAAGTATAAGGTTAAATTTAAGTCTTCGTATGTTGCACAGATATGAATACATGATGTCACGATATAATGTGTTTTATAGTGCCTGCAAACAAGGACGTCCTTGGTCCAAAACTGACAGCAATCTGGACATATAAAGTCATTGATCCATATGCTTTGCATCATTCTACTAAGAGTACCTAGAGAGTGATACCTTGGCCCAAGTACTGATTCTATGAATGGTTTCTTGAACTGTTTGTCTTATATTTCTACTTTATATCTCTTTTTTTAAAGCAGTATTCTCCTCTCTAGACTTATGTTACTACATCGAGTTTTTTATCTAATAGAAACTTTTACAGCCTTTAGTGACAATTTCTGCTTGAGCATTTCTTCTTGTATGTTTTGACTATACTGGGAAGAAAGCATCTTCTGTCCACAGTTTAATTTTAACTTGGTATATTTATAAATACTCATAAATGTATTTTCCTCTAATGACAAATATATCACGTTTTTTGTTCGTCTTATATTATTTATTGATGCAATGTTCATTTACTTATACCCATGTTTTCTTTGCTGATGGCGTTTTGTCACCTTGAATTTGCAGCAAATCCATTCTCTTATTACGTCTCTGAATTTTACGGGGATAGAGATTAAGACAGCACATTCTCTAGATTCATGGAATGGAGGTGTTCTGGTGATGGTTTCTGGTTTCGTCCAAATGAAGAATTACAATGGCAGAAGGAAATTTGTTCAGACATTTTTCCTTGCTCCACAGGAGAAGGGATATTTTGTCCTCAATGACATCCTTCACTTCCTTGATGAAGAACCAAGTTCTGAGCCCTCGTCTACTGATCCAGCCTATAGCAATTACGACAACAGTTTAAATGTGTCAAGTCACATGCCAGAGCCAGGTATGAACACTATAACTGACTCAATGACAATGTTGTCATCACACCGTGGAATACTCCACTTTCTATATCTATTTGTGGCATATTGTATGTTGAGGACTCTATAACCGAGTTGTTGTCTATTCAGCATTAGTTTTATCTTCCTTGTTGTTTACTTCATTATTTTACCTCTTTTGTTGATTGGTTGTTATAATTTCTACAGAGTAACTTGTTCAGTGTCCTTGACCATATGCTCTTCAATTTACAATTGCCTTAGGACTTAAGAGGGTTCATGACTTTATCTCACGTAAATGTTTCGAGGATGACGTAATCAAGCTTGTGTAACATGCTTTTAGTGATGTGAAAAATGACAATGACAGTCTATATATTAATAGAGAGATGAAGATGATCATGGGGCAGTTAAAAGGCCTTACATTCAGCCTTTACCTTTACCGACCACAGCGAGAAGGGGAACATAAGACTCTTTCTTCTATAGGCTTCTTTATGCCTTCTATATTCTTGCAGTTACCATTTGATATATGGATCGATGTGCAACCTACTTCAAGCAAGAGGGATTGTCAGCAAAAAGCCTTAACAAGTCATACTTAGACACATAATCACACTTTAGATGTCAGGTCTTTGGATATTGATAACATCATCAGTCTCACTTTTGATTTGTGCACTCAATTTGTAGAAAATACATCTGCATATTTGCGCATTTGTATAATATACACATGTTCATGTAAGATCTTCCAAAGTTTCTTTTAACTGAGATGAGTTTGTGCACTCAATTTGTAGAAAATACATCTGCATATTTGCATTTGTATAATATACACATGTTCATGTAAGATCTTCCAAAGTTTCTTTTGCTTGACACTTTGCATCTCTTTCAAAGTTTCCTTTGCTTGACACTTGCCATCCCTGTCTTGTACAAGTCACATCACCTTTGGAAGCCCCGTTGCTATTTGAAGCTAGTTGCATGTTACAAACCACTTGTATAGATTTAGTTTCAAAGAGCACGATGGACTTTGAAACCAGAGATCATTCGTATTTTGTATGATTTCAGGACTCTGGGTTGAGCAGTTCGTTTGGGCATGTGTGTGTCTGCTACCCTTCTTTAAACTCGAATTTAATTTAACTTCCTTGGAATTGGGTGGAATTCCCTTGTAGAAAAATGAAGTTTGGATGATGAAGTTTGATTGAACTTCAAAGGCTAACTAGGTTTTGTTATTATCCATTGACGATTGGAAAAATCATGTTGAGTGCTATGGATTTTATAGACAACGAGGTATAATTATATGGCTAATAGCCCTGGAGTGAAGTGTGGTTTGTTCTCAGCTATAGTACCTCAGTCTACTGACCTCCTAGGCTGAAATTTAGTAGGTTGGCCCAGTTTGTTATTTTAGGCTCTTGTAACTTAAGCTGCCGTACTGTTAACCGAATAATAAATTTGTTCTATTTTGCAATTTTCAGTTTCCAGGAGTTTTGCAGAACCAAATTCAGCACAAATGGGTAATCATGTTCAACTTTCTATGTTATTGACATCAATGCGTCTTTTTTGTCATCTCTAACACTTGAATGAAAAAAAAATGAAACTTCCGGACTTGTGAAAATTTAAAGCAATGATCCTGTCACCTTCCGATTTTTTATCTTAAAAAACACTTTACTTAAGCTCTTTGGACCAAAAGGCCAACAGTCAAGCTGACATAGATTAGCAGTTTAAATGCACTCTTCTGGTTCTGGTTATGCATCACATCTGCAATATTGTTTTTGGTTTTATATATCGAGGACTACTCTATCATTATCTACTTGAAATGTATTTAGTTGACTTTAAAAGATGTATGGCTCGTACAGGTTCTGGATACATGCTGGGGGAAGAAACTCAAGCTGGGGAGTATCTGACCCCTGGTCATGTGCTTGCAGAAGAAATTCAGACTAGCAGTTATGCAGCTCCTGTTCATGCAGAAGAAAGCGATGCAATTGACGATTATAGTGTGCCTGAGCCTCAGGAAGCAGTTTCTGAACATGATGACAGAACTGATGAAATTCCTGCAGAAGAGCCTGTTGCTTCGTTACCGAACTCAACGAGCATGGTGAGAGACCTGCCTCCTGCACCTTCTGAGGAACATGTGGGAGAACGACCAAAGCTAACTATGCTTCCATTGTATGTGGCTATCCTTATGCACGTTTTCATATTAATATGTCCTTTTTAATAGGTTCCTTCTGGATTTTTTCCCTTTCATTCTGTGCGAGCCATAATGCGGTTATATTGACAGTTACGACTTGCGAAAGGACAACCTGAGATGTCCGTGCCTCATGCAGCTCCTTTGCGCAAGACCACTCCAATGACTTCAGATGCACCACTCGCAACTCCACAACCGACTTTATCTACAAGGCCTGAGAAATCCAGTTCAGATGCCGCTATCGATGTCACAACTGCAATAATAGAAGATGAAGGTTAGCTTTCCCTTTCAATACAGATTTTATCCGTGGTGATAGTGTGATGTTGCATGAGGAAGTTGCCACTTTTCTACCAAAGTGCATATTCTTTTTATATTCTATTATTCCATAACCACTAACAAGTTCATTCTTTCTGTCTTGAACCTTTTTATGTAATTTTTTCTTTTCGAGCTTGAATTGTATCCTATTCTGTGTTAGTAACTAGTAACCAGCTATGGCTAATTAAGCTGATTTATACTTTTAATATTTGCCTAGTTATTCATTCCATTTCTAAAGTCATTTTGAGATTTTGTAGTGCTGAAATGGTTCTCATACGACTATTACTTTTTCAGCAGCTACAGCCTACAACTAGAACCACCACCTAACCCTTTTTTAGCTAGTCGTGTGCCTAGTATTTATCTACTCTTCTTATTGAAGGTGACTCAAAATCTGTATATGTGGGGAACCTGCCGTCTTCTGTTTCCGCATCTGATCTTGAGAACGAGTTCAAAAGGTTTGGTAGAATCATACCAAATGGTGTTTCTGTCAGAACTCGCAAGGTCTGTAATTTTTGACATCTTGATTCCTTTGTCGTTCTATTATTAGGAAAGACCCTAGGGGCCTATGCTCATGTTCCTTTTTTTGTCAATTTGCAGGATTCAGGTGGTTTGTATGCTTTTGTTGAATTTGAGGATTCAATCAGCGCCCAAAGTGCATTCAAAGTTTGTTCCATTTCCTGTGACCATAATAATAGTATCTAGCTACTTGTGTTCCGCATGACATGCCACATCAGAGGAAATGTGGATGTGAATAATCTGGTGTTCCTATGGAATAGTCTGTTGTGTCTTTTCATATATGTAGTCTCATTTAGAAGTAATCTACTCACATTACATGGGTTTTGCTACATAATCAAAGAACGGTGTATATTAGCTTTGTACGGTACCCAAAATTATTCTCCATTAAGTGCCCCCATTGAGTCATTAGTGATTCATTAAATGTAAGGTCATTTAGGTCAATTTTTAACTTTTTGAAATTTAAAAGCGATGTTGACTCATTAATGAATATATAAAATTGATTTTAATTGACTGCTTTGAGAATAATATTATTTTCATTCAAATCTGGTCATTTATTTCCTCAAGCTGTTGTGTATGGCTTTGATGTTCTTGCTTATTTCACCATTGATTTTGTGGATGTATCATTGAATTAAAAAGCACGCCTAGGCGCAAGGCGCGGCGATGCGCAGGGACAGCCCTAGGAACAAGCCAGGCGCACCACCTTAAAAAAGCACGCGCCTAGTGTAGAAAGGCGCAGGCTCCAAGCGCTCAACAAGGCGCACCTAGGCGTAAAGTTAGATATATATATATATATATATATATATATAATATATATATATATATATATAATATTATATTCCACCTTCTATATACATGTTATATAGTTTATGGGCTTTATTGGAAGTAGAGAAATTATTGTCATTAATATTATTGTGGATTTTAGATTGTTTTCTAAATTAGAATGTACTTCTATATTTAAAGGCTTATATATATATGCGGTTTGTATATTATATGTATATAGTTTGGGTTATTTATATCTAATGGGCTTTTAGATATATATATATATATATATATATATATATATATATATATATAGAATAATTTTGTGCCTATAATTAGTGATATTTTCAAGGAATTTGGACTTCTATGTAGCTAAGTTTTTAAATGTAGATATTTTTTACATATAAAGAAAAAAGTGCGCATAGCTTTCAAAAGGCGCCTTGAGCTTGCGCCTAGCGCCTCAGGCTCCAGGAACCTTTGCGTCTTAGTGCCTTTCGCCTTTTAAAACTATGGGATGTACTAGCCTTTTATCCTTTATCCCAAAGTTTTAGGGTCGGATGTTTGGATCTTCTTATTCCATTCGGCTCTCTAAAGGGCAATGCCCTATATAACACTAACAAAAACCTTATCCTTCATTGACACTTCAAACAATGTTTGTCTAGGCCTACCTCACCTCTAGTCCTAGTGGCTTAATTAACTATTATATTATCAATGGATCCTCATTAAGGGAACATCTATTGGTTTGCATTACACATGCCCAAATCACCTAAGATGATTTTCTCTCGTCTAGTTCTCATTTGGTGCCACCTAAGTTCCCATGGATACACTAGTTCCTTATCCTGTCCTTTATTATTAGCCTATTATTATTATTATATTATTATTATTATTATTATTATTATAATATCTGCTGATTAATCCAGATATTAAATAAATTTGATTGGACTGTTTTTGTTATTGGAATTCTGCCCCTTTAGCTTAGATAACCAGACAACAGAAACTTTCTTTCCTTTTCACCGAAGGAGAAGTGTAGTACGGCATTTAAATTGAAAGCATTACGAAACTAAGTTCAACTTAGGATATCTACTTCTAATTTTCTTTCATGACTGCTTTAGTTAATCCACTCCTTTTTGCAGGCATCTCCAATTGTTCTAAATGGATGGCAAATATACGTTGAAGAGAGGAGACCTAACAGTGGCATATCTAGAGGAAGTAAGCACTTTATTTTTAATGCCTAGTTTGTTATACTATTTAAATATCCTTATGTGTACGGGAAATCTTTGGCATTACTATTCATATATATGATCAAAGAACCCTAGTTAGATATTGTCATACCCTAAAATCAAAATATTGGATAGCGGGCCACTACGAAGTATGCCAGTACGGTCACGACGGTAGAAAGACATGCGGGTTATTCAATAAACCAATAGTCAGTATTCTAAATGGCGGTTGATGCGGCCGCCTAGGCGGTAGGCGGTCTTCTTCGCACCGCTTTGCGGTAGGCGACAGAGTAGACAGTCAACGAAGGTTTGGCAGCGTAGGGGGTGGGCGGAGTAAGCGGGTGCCTAACGGAAAAATACCTAACAAGATGTTTTGGCCAAAAGGTTTTGCAAGCATTATGTGCCTATGGTTCACTTTTACAAAACTACTACTTCATAAATGTTCGTGTTCTAAAACTTAGTTATGCATGGAACGCCCTTAAAATATGCATATTATGCAAACAATTGTGGCATAATAGTAAAAATTGTCTAAAATGTATCAAAAGTCTAGGCGCCACCTAGGCCTCCACCGTGCACCTGTCTACCACCGTTTAGAACCTTGCCAATTGTCAATACTAGACCAGAACAATCTTAGGTATATATAATCATTAGTGAAATAACACTAAAGCATTCCAAACCAAGGTTCACAGTATCGGTATCGGACTATCCCTATGCGTATTGGTATCGGCGATATCGGTAGTATCGGTAGTTTCAGATCGGAGTATCGTATTTTTTGGTATCGGAAAACAAATAATTATTAATAAATTACTTACATTTAAAAACATATATTACATTTAGGCAAAATTTTAAGTATTTTCAGTGTTTTTCTTAGTAGTTTTAAAATTAAATGAAATAATAGTCACCCTTACCGATTGGTTTACATACATTAGATTGATTTTCTTCTTTTACATGCTTTTACAATCTTATTATGCTTTAAACCCTTGCTGATTTGTTTTTTTCGTTTAATTTTCTGTCAAATTGACCGGAAAAGAGACCCCTAATGTCGGTATCGGCTAGTATCGGGTATCGGTCGGTATCGTATCAGGACATGCCAAACCGTATATGTGTCGGCTATATCGGATCGGTATCTGCCGATACTTTAAACCATGTTCCAAACTATATAGTATAGATGACAATGAAGCTAATAATACAAAATGGAATACTAGCGAAAGGGTACAATCATATATCACAACTAGCTGAAGTCTAATATATATGCAATCATGCTGCCCGTAGGCGGGAACAGACTCCAAAAATACGAGCTAACACATGTTCGGTGGTTAAACACCCAAAAAGATATATAAAGTACACATGCGGGTGAAGGGATCAAAAACTCACTCAGGCGTTCGGGAAGCGGTCATCTAGGTGTGAACCATCGAGTGGGAGATATATAAGGTCCCTGGCTCTGTTATGAGATCTGACCAAACAAAATCAGTAGGGTCAATCCCAAATAGCAAGTACCACAAATAAAATTCTATGGTAAATCAAAACCATCATGCAAGCAAATAGTGGTAAAAGCAAGAAAAATAAATAAGGACTAGATGAAGATCCATAGGTTCCATAGGTTATTATTACCAGAGCAATAACCAATTCCTACATCAAACAAGAACAAGGATCTGGAAACTGGCCCATTATGGTCCACTTCTCTAAAGTCGGACTATAAGCAGGAAAATACACTAGATCATCTTGCAATCACGGCCAATCATGTCCTACTACTTGTTGTCATTAACAACTAGGGTTATCATATTCCTGATTAGTAACACATGCAAGTGAGATTCCGTTAACATGCATTGCACACCGACCAGGAACTTGCAATGTTAAGAAAACAATAAAATAAACAAGATGCATTACTCAACGTGAGTTGGAAATGTGCTCCTCACAACGAAGAGCTCCATAACCAATACAAGATTAGCCTTAGCCAACGGGACAAACATCAGGTTCAGAATCCTCTCACCCCGATACACTAGCTGAATAATCTAGTTATTAATTTATGCCTTTTATATTTGAATTTTCGTTTGTAGGTATTGGGACAATGCAAAACTTGATAATAAAGTATCAATCACAATCAATAGCATAAACCATGCTAGTAACCCACGTTGCTAAATCACTATCACAGGGAGTGTGTTGTGACGAGCCACCGAGAGGACCGATGCGGTCAAATGAATCAAGCTTGTTGGTTAATGAATCATGATATTTGTATCTTGCCATTGGACAACCAATCATGACAACACGTTACCATAAAGAGACTATTACATGTGATAGCGACCTTTTGCAAAGGATAACCTACATATCCGGAATAATCATGTACTATAAAGGATAAATAAACATGATCGTGTACTAGACATGATAAATAAACATGATCGCGTACTGAGGGGATGTACGTGCATAGGAGGACGAAACCCAATGTAAATCCTATCCAGACCAATCATAAACTAATACGCGAATATGCAAACTAAACAAAATATTTGAAAAACCAATTGAAATCTCATATAGGTTCCTGTATCGGGAATTAATCCCGTATATCAGCGAAATCGAGAATAACTCTGACTGAAGATTCGACCATCCAAAATCCATGAAAATTGGTCTCACATGTGCACCATAGTGCCACGATACAATAAGCCAATAATCGAGAAAATCACTGATGGAATCAGCTCGAAAATCGATGGCCGAACTAAAGCAACATGCGTTGTCCTGACAGTTTCCTGCCATGGCAGTATATTGCCATAAACTGTCAATGGTTTCCAGTGCTATATCGTCATTGGTCGATCGACAACTCGATCAAATTAAATTTTGTGAGATGCGCATTTCTCGTAATCACTAATAAAACCAAACAATGTGTCAAGTTTTATGACGATCCATCGTGTATGGACAAGATCTCGGTCAAAATCAATAAAAACACATAAACAACAAGAACTCGATCGATACTCGCGGTTTGAGATGTGTCAAGCATTTTAGTCTTGTTATAACAAGCACTAGTAATTGAACACGTTGCATGCAAGAATTCGAAGAATTGTTTTTTTCCAGAAAACTGCACATTGGCCATTCCCTAGAGCAAAGTGTACTTGCCTACTGGCTGGGTGATGCATCGGAAAGCGAGCTCTAGATGCGATGTATGTGCACGTGTCCGCCACTAGGTTTGCTTGAAAGCCCAGACCTTCCTCCCTCAACTCTCAGGAACTCACAATGAGTAGGAAGAGAGAGGAGAGAGGAGATAGGAGATAGGAGAGAGAAAATAATAATGAATGAAAGGTTACAAATAACCTCTTATAACAAATCGTGGCCGTTGGATTTAGATCCAATGGCCCTTAATGCATGAAGTTGCTCCTTGTTGCATCTTGAACAGGACAACATGGACCAATGTACTCGCAGTGTATTGCTCGGGTAGAAAAATTTAAGGTTAGCCTTAGTTTCTTGGTATCTGTGCTATCACGGATCCTATGATGGGTCTGTGACCATGCTATTGGTCTCTACAAGTCTCAAGTAATCCATAGGCTCTATTGGTATATATTGCATAAGTCATTAATAGTCAAAAACCCAAGTATCTCACGAGATAATTCGTGCGATTCCTCGACGCACACAAAACTAGGAAATCTTGGGATTGTTACCCTATACTGAAATTCGTAGAGGGACCGAAACAAATTATTTGAGCCTTGCTCTGGGGATTTGGAAACATGCTTGGTAGCTTTTGGAACTTGGCAATTTTAAGTGATGTCAAAGGTCCTATAAAAGAGGGAAATAATACGGTTGTACAAATGCTTTCTGCTCACATCCAAACTCTTGAAACATTGCTCCTACGCACACCCATGGTCTGAAATGACACCCTTGTAATAATTGCTACAAGTTGGCAACCGGCTTGTGATTTGTTATCTTGTCTCTTCATGTTATCATAGTGCATTGAAATTTGAGCACATCTGCTGTCTATTCCATTGCTGATAGTTTTCTAAGGGAGACACTGTGGGGAGTTAACCGTGCAAATATTTGATGGACTAGTACACTCTTTGAGCCCATGCTGTCTATTCCATTGCTGATAGTTTTCCTAAGGGAGACACTGGGGGGAGTTAACCGTGCAAATATTCGATGGACTAGTACACTCCTTGAGCCTATTTAGGTCTGGTAATGTCTTGCACCTTTATTTTGAAGTTAATATAGGAAACAACAAGTCTTCCCTCATCTTGTAAACCTGAGAACTGTTACCCTCAACCAATTGGGTTCAGGAGTAAGTTACCCCGATAATTGATCTCAAGGATGTCATTTGGCACTAAACTTGAGATACTGTAGATTCTGTATAGTGGATGGCTGTTGTGGATTCTTATACGCAGCTTATGTTTAGAAGTAATAATGGTTTTCTAGTTGATAAGAAACAGTGCTTGTTGCATCCAACTCCTACCCAATTTGGAAACCATAGATTGGCCATAAGTTTTAAGATGCACCTTTGGAAAAGGATGTACTCTTAAGTTTAGAAGTTGATAGGCTAAATGAGATATTTGAATTGCTTTTCTGATTCATCTCTTTATTACGTCAGTTAAAAAAGTTAATTAGGTGTGCTTATGTAATTATACTTCATAAGTCTGGATGAAACCACTTTCTTATCTTCATCCACATTTTGTATGCTGGACAAATGCAGATGCTTGTACATCTAGTAGCTGAGGAGGGTTGGTTATATGTTGAAATAGTATACTTCGAAGGTGAACATAAGATAGGTCACTAGTGGAATATGCTCCTACTAATAGTGTCAGATTGGCTTACAGAAACTTTTATGCTGTATTGTAAGTTGTGAATGGGTTTCTTCCGTCAGTCACATAGAGGAAGACAAGTTTTAGAGCTGGTTGTAGCATCAGGGAAAGAGGTGCGAGGCAGCAATGTTTAAGGACACTGGGAACATGAGATATGTCCTCTCTCTATCTCTAGCCTTTTTCTAGGCTTTAATCTGGATACGTAAATTGCTAGCAGGGGTGATCTTAAATTTTTTTAGGTTTGAAACTTTAAATCAACAACTGATTGAAGGAAACTGCTATTTTGATTCTGGTGAATGCTATTCAAGATAATAAATCTGAAAGTGACCAATTGCAGATTAGAAATATATATTTAGTCTTATGTTTGCTTCATATTATGTAACTATAACTAACATATAATGATCTCCTGTATGAGTCCATGTTGCATGTCTTTGCTCTATTTTTTTTCCTTTCAACATCTTGGGTTGTATCCTTGTATACATTGAGAACATCAGAGCCTGACTTAACGACATCCTAGTTTTTGCTTGTTCCTCAGAATGCAGACATTATTTTAATTGTTGTTTGCAGTTGGAATTCCTAACAAATTTTACCTGCAGGGGGGAGAGGAAGAGGGAGGGGCGGCTACCAGTCGGAGGCCTCGAGGGGGCGTTTTGGTGGTCGAAGTTACGGCAACAACGACCGTGACTACAGCAGCATCCGATCAAGGGGAAACGGACTAGGCCCTCGTCAAGAAAGAGGCATTTTGGGAAATCATGCTGCGAGGAATGGAGCATACTAGCTTTGATTATTTTTTGCATGGGAGAGAGTTAAGAAACGTAATTTCCCAAAGCATCTCTTCATATCTTATTTAGATTTCCCTGCAAAATATGCCGACCCATAGTGTGAAGTCTTTATTGGGTTTTGATATTAGAGAGTAGGAAGTAGTCTTCAGTTTTTTTTTTCTTGCTAATTTATTATGGTTGTCTGGGTTTAGTGCCTTTGCAGTTGCAGAACTCTAAGAGGAATGCTTTATTTAATGGGGAAATTAGAAGAGTATTGTTTTTTGACTTGTTACAGATGCACAAGAAATACTAGTTTTCTCTTTCCAAATGGTTATAAATTATTATTTTATGAGAAATTTGGTATTATTAAATTGTATGGTTTTCATCAGTATAAAGACGTTCTTTTCTGGCACATTCTTTTGTACTGATCTCAGGTTGAAAATGGAATGCTTTCTATCCATGCATAACTATCGTGATATCTTGCTTCTTGGTTTTAAGTTCTTGGATTGCTACTTGTTGAGATTTTAATCATACTTGGATTGCCGAGGGGCCAACAGAGGAGAGGACGAGGCAGATGGTGCCGAAGAGGCAGTCATGCTGGAATCGTTTGGCGGGAGATGACGTTGATGATACGTGGAAGATGAATTTGTCGTTTCAGTTGGGGTCGACACGGGTGCGGAGCTTAAGCGATGGCGTAGGTATGCATGATGGAGTCAGTGGGGTAGAGGTCCTGAGCCGAGATGAGGGTGACCTCGAGGAGTTGGAATATTTAGTGGTAGCAACTACATGCGTTTGGAGTGAAGATTGTTGTTTCCTTCGCAAACTGCCATAGTTATCAGGTCTGGTCTACATTATCTACAGGGATTGGAAGGGGGGAGGGGGGAGGGGATGGGGGAGGAAAGCACAAAATTTGGAGGTAGAGTTGAGCTATACGGCTGCTAATATTAGGTTAATTGAAAGGTAGAGAGGGAGTTACAGGTCATAAGACTGCCAACATTTTCTCCCCACAACAAATGTTTGTTTTCTAACCTATTTCATGGAGAAATCCTTTGGGGCTAGACACCTTGGATTCGGAAGTGTGAAGGATGCAAAGTGGCGCTTTTTTCACGTAGGTAGGTTCCACGGTACACAGTGGTGACACTGCAGTTCTGCAGACTTTTTGCGTTGTATCATATTCGTATCCAAGACACATATGACTGTATTTTTCGTATAGTGGGTATTTCAAATTCTGTAATTTTTAAAATATTATTATTATTATTATTATTGTTATTATTATTATTATTATCTCTCTCTCGACTCGTGAGAACAAACCTCCTCGCTCTCTTTCCTCTCTCAACTCTCTTTCTATGTGCTCTCAGTTCTCTCTCCATCTCTTCTAGTATTTCTTCTTCTTCTTCTTCTTCTTAAGGAGTAGCATCGATCCCAGGCCTCAGCCTCAACCACCGCCACAATTACTGTCATGTCATAGAATCAGTATATTGACAAGGACGGATCAAGCCAGCTATGTATACCAAAGTACTCCAGTACCTTGAAATACGGTCAAAGCTGTAGATGTAAGGGTTACTATTACAAGCCAAAAGTCAAATCCTAGGTTAAGCATATCCTAGATATCTCAATCACAGGCAAGTAAGTACAAGAATATGATCATCAAGCATATAAGACAGTAAAGCGTCCCAAACTATAATATATAGATGATCATGAAGCTAATAATACAAAGTGAAGAACTAGCAAGAGTGTAAGTCATACATGACCAGCTCTAGCTGCAGTCTAAAATATACAAATCATGCTAAGCCCGTAGGCCAAAATATCAAGTCCAAAATACGAGCTAAACACGTGCTCGATGGCTAAACGTCGCAAAAGACTAAATAGATAAGAGTGGGCAAGAGAAAGAACATCCACTCAGACACCCTGGTGCTCCGGGTGGTCACCATCGAGTGGAAGGTCCGGAAGATCCTCGAGCTCCTCAACCAAATCTGGTCAGACAAAACCAGTGTGGTCAGACCCCCCAAATAGCAAGTACTACAAAGGAAGCCAAACTATCAATTAAACCAATATGCAAATCATAATAACACTAAGAAATAAAAGAAAACATGAATAATGTAAAGGTACCATAAGAAGTATGAAAGAAACTTGAAGCATGTAGTAAAGTCGGGCATGTGAGCAAGTTAAGTGAAACCAAGCAGGTGATCATGTAAGGTGAACCTGAGCAAGTAAACATGTAAGTGTAGCCGAGCATGTAAGGCAAGTAGTGAAACCAAGCATGTAAGCATGTAGTGAAGTCGGACATGTAGCAGGAATAATAGCATGTACAGGAATAACAGGAATCTAAGTACTGAAGTAAAATAAGCTGGAGCATGACTAGACTAGGCAAGACAAGAAATTGACTCCATCCATTAATCATGACCAAGCAATGAGTACAGATTGATACATTAGCTAACTAAGGTTATCACAATCCTAATTACTAACATATGCACTTTGAGAAATTCGATCCGACTGTCCGCCCTGCAGACAACCCGACTTATCCAGGCCGAAGACAGAGAATAAATAGTGGATACATCGTCTGAGAGATAAATGTATCCTAAGACAAAAGGTGCAACATTCGATGGTACACTGAAAATGTGCTCATCATGACAGATAGCTCCAAATCCATCATGTAAGGGCCGAAACAAAGGGCTTGCAAGTAATCAAATTTTTTTTTCCCTCCCAATGCATCTAGATAGTCAAGTTAGTTGTTAGTGCTTAACATTTTCATTCAGGATTCCCGGTGTGGCATTCCGCATAATCCATCCTAGATATGAGACATGCAAGACTGGACAAGACTAGCAAGAGTGCACTATAACAAGCCACAATAGGAAATACAAGTATCAAGACAGGAGTGCGCTACGTCGAGTCACTATATCAAGCTAGACAACACAAGAATCAAGAGTGCGTTATGATGGGCCACTATTCGGTAAGCTAGACATATACGAGAAATTCAGACAGGCATGGTGGTACATAGCAAGAAATATGGCATAACATATAAGAAGAAATCAGAAAACTGGTACAAATCAAGAGATACATAACTTGGGTATCCTGGCGGTATACCGATGGTATACTCCGGTATACCGACAGTATGCCGGACAATGGGGACACAAAACTTACTAGAAAACATAATGCAGAGGATCGGTATACCGGCAGTACACATCAGTACATCGGCGGTATTTTATTGATTGTAACAACAGATTTTGATCTAAAAATGACCCACAAACCGGTATGTTGTCGGTATACACCGGTATACCGACGGTATACCATTTCTAGCCGAGAAATAAGAATAAGAGTATGAAACTAGTTTTAAAAACTAAGGCTTGTCCGGAAAGTTGCTAAAATAAGTATAATCATGAAAATAATACTAGAGTAAGGTCGTATACAACATATATACTAAGTCTCATGGCAAGTACTCCGGTATTGTTTTCGATACAGAGTTTTCCTACGAAGAAAACATAAGAATTTCACAGTAAATCAAAACCTAGCCCAGACCAAATTCGGACAGGGTCAAAATGACAAGAATTTCAAGAGAAACATATTTAGTAAAGCAAGTACTAGGCAATACTGGACTATCAAAGCAATAGAAAACAAAATAGCAGCAAAAATAATATTCGTCCAGTAGTTCGGCAAGATATACATGCCTAAAATAGTTTCAAGCCTAACTCTTCAACTCCACCACCAAGAGGGGTTCAGAAACCACTTTCTGAGGCCTCGAGACCAAGATCCTAGCTAACAAGGAAAATGGAGAGAAAACGAGAAGAGAAGAACAGTGGAGAGAGATTATAAAAAGAAATTTTGAAAAGAAATGAAAGGGTATATATAAAGAAGGTGAATTAATTGTGACCGTCCGACCGTGATCCGCGACTCGATCAGGATCAATCTCAACCGTTCAGAAGAAAATCAAGAAACCAATGGATAATAGAATGTATCATTACTATTAATGAAACTATCTAAACACTATTCATGAAAATATCTGAAATCGAAAATATCTAAAAAATAGAATTATCTTTCGGACGGTACACACCGGTATGCCGGTCAAGGATTAAAGTCTCAAAATTCAAGTTTTTCTTTCGGTACTCCGGAATCCCAAAAATACATAATATAGTATAAAATATGTATCCATATACGGATACCAATACTGTGAGACGAGTCTCACAATTCTTTCCTCCTTAGAAGAATTTCGTCCTCGGAATTTCCGTAAGGCAAGCAAAAACAAACAAGAAATCCAAGAAAGCATGCTATCAGGATCAAGACAGGCAACTCATAAATCATGAAATCCAACTAGAGTAATGTACAAGGAATGTAAAAGCAACTAACATACAACAATAACATCATACATTCCTACAATCACACTCAAAGAAAAGGTAGAGTATAGGTACACGAATAAGTATACCTCACAAGTCAAACAGATACGGATAACGAGTTCGGATATCATCCTTGTGCTCTCATGTCGACTCGTCCGGTGAGTGATAATCCAAAGAAATACGAACTAATTGGATAGTCCGGTTCTTGAGAACCTTCTTCCTCCGGTCCAATATGGATACCGGCCTCTCCTCATACGATAGGTCGGTACCAACGATCAACTCGGAATGATCTAGGACATGGCTCAAATCCGAAACATATCGGCACAATTGAGATATGTGAAACACATTATGTACCTTGCGTAGTTACGACAGAAGAGCAAGACGATATGAAACATCTCCTACTCGCTTGAGAATATCGAACGACCCAATAAATCTAGGACTAAGCTTTTCCCATACGCTAAACCTGATGACTCCACGGGTAGGTAAATCCGAAGAAATACGTGGTCGTCGACAGAGAACTCAAGATGACGTCGATGCTGATTTGTCCAATGATGCCAACGATCCTGAGCTACTCTGAGATGCTCTCTGATCTGTCTGACTACTCCTACTAACTGAGCAATCAACTCTCGACCAAGCATCTGCCTCTCACCAATGTCATTTCATGCTAGGGTGACCTGCATCTCCTGCCATACAATGCCTCAAAGGGTGCCATTTGAATGCTCGCCTGTAAGATCTTATGGTAAGAGAACTCCACCAAGTGCAAATGATCCTCCAAAGAACCATCAAGTCAAGAGTGCACGATCGAAGCATATCCTCCAAAGTCTGAATCGTAAAATCTGACCGACCATATGTCTGAGGATGATATGCTGAACTGAAACTCAAACGGGTACCTAGAATCTTCTGAAGACTCTGCGAAAAATGAGAAGTGAATTTGGAAATTCCGATCTAAGACTATGCTAACTGGCACCCCCATGCAATCTGACAATCTGTCTCATGTACAGCTCGGCCAACTGCTTTGTAGGCTGACCAACTCTAAAAGGTAGAAAGTGGACAACCTTCGTATCCACTATCACCCAAACGACATCTCTACCAGTCGGAGATCTAGGAAGACTAGTCACGAAGTAACATGATCCCATTTCCACTCCAAAATCGGTAAAAGCTGAAAAAGTTCGGCCGGTCTTGTAAGCCCCTGAATTTAGTTATTATTTAATTTAGGGTTTTAAAAATTTCAAATGATTATTTTAGCGTTAAAATAATCTATTATAATTATTAGAAATTTTCTAGAATTTTAAATAATTTTTAAATGATTTTTAAAGCTTAAAATATCAATTTGCAATTTCTAAATTTGTCTAGCAATTTATCAGATTATTTTTAAGTCAGTTTGCAATATTAGAATTGTCTGTGCATATTAAATTTGTAAAGAGCATAGCGGAGGAGTATTTCTGCAAATAGGAATTTATATACTGAAAGGCGGTGGGGTTTTCTGTAATTTACGAAACATTGGAGATTTTTCTGCAAAAGCGGCCGACGACCACCGCCTTCGAATTGTCGTCTTCCTCCGCTGACCTCGCCGTAACCCTAACCCTGAACCCTAATCCGATGATCGAAACCCTAAACTAAACCCAGTTTCGACCCTATAAAAACCCTCCATTCGAAACCCTAACCCTATTCTCCCCCCCCAACCCCCACAGCCTCCGCCCTAAACTTTTCTTCCCCGACGATCGCCGGAACCCTAGATCTATCCTAGGCGCCGTCCCAGCCATCATCAGGTGCTCCGACCACCACCAATCGACTCGTCTCAACGAGGCGGCTCGACCCTAATTTTCTTCGGCCACCACGACGCCTCCTCCGCCGAGTAGCACCCCCGACAGCAACTCCTCGCCGGACACGTACTTGTCACTCCTCCTGTGGGTCATGTCAGTGTCTCGTATACATGTGAGTGGAGTCGTCGCGTGTCGAGGAACCCATTGGTATACGTGGACACGCGAGATTCATGTCGTGTGTGTCATTTTAGTCCTAGGACACAAGACTCGTGTCATATATAATCATTTCGTGTCTTTAACTGTCAGGACACGAAACTTTGGTTTGGGTTTCGGGTTTGATTTAATGCTAACGGATTTAAACCCGCACAATAATGGGTTTTCGGGTTTACTGTTTATATTGGGTTCGGGTTTTGGCCCAATGGGTTTGGGCTGGGTTTTGTTTTATATATGTATATATATATATATATATATATATATATATATTTTTTATATGTATATATATATATATATATATATATATATATATATATATATATATATATATGTATATTTTTTATTTTTTTTTTATTTTATATATATATGTATATATATATACATATATATATATATATGTATATATATATATATATATATGTATATATATATATAATATATATATATATATATATATATATATATATATATATATATATATATATATATATATATATATATATATATATGTATACATATAGTATTTATATATGTATTTATACATATATGTATATGTATATATATATTATATATTATACTGTTATATATATATTTTATATATACTGTTTATATACACTGTTTATATATACTGTTTATATATATATATATATATATATATATATATATATATATATATATATATATATATATATATATATATATATATATATATTTATATATATATATATATATAAATATATATATATATATATATATATATATATATATATATATATATATATATATATATATATATATATATTAAAAAAAATATGCATGTTTATATACTAAATTATATATATATGTATTTCTATGTATGTATATGTGATTTTGTGCTATATTTTAGTATGTGTAAATTTACATGTTATTTTATTATTTAATTTTATGGCTAGTATATTTCACTACATTAAAATGTATTATTAGAATATTTTAATATTCATATGTTTATATATTTAAAATTCGTATTTTTATATTCTGATTGATTATGGCCATTTGAGTCCAGACCTAGCATGGGTTCTGTGGACTTAAATGAGTTTAAATACATTCATGGCCTGTACGAGTCATTCGGACTTGATTCATGCTTTGGGCCCCGTATCTGGACTCCGATTCAATTTCGTATACGTGGATAAAATATTAAATAATTAATTATTTATTTCCCAAAAATTGTAACTTGCTGTATTTGAATTCGTATATGTAATTAATTGCAGTAAAAATTTGGGAAAAATTATATTTAAATACTATGTTAATTTAGCTAATTTAATATGAGTTTTCTAGGATTTAATTATCACTTTTGACATTTTATAAAAAATAGGAAAACAGAACTCATTTTCAAGGTCCTTATGTTTACTGATTTTTAATAAATATCTATAAGGGTTTATAAATTCCAGAAAAATTATTATAAATTCCTATAATTAACAAGGATTATTTTGGTACTTTAATTTATGTATATTTGAGCTTTTGCCTATCTTAATAATTGTTGGAACATAGTGTACAGTCTGATTTATAAATTGATTAATTACGACTTATGAAGTTATGTGTGATTTTGGGATATTTTAGTGTTGGGACCTTACCCTACCTTAGTTTAGAGACCCTAGAAAGTTGGTTTAGGGATTTTGTCACTCCACATTGGTCTCGTATGCTAAAGTCATCACTTGGCTAGGTGTCCAGTCAGAAAGTCGTGTCACACCACTAGTGTCCTAGTATTTAGCTTAGTATAAAAACTAAGTTGTATATCCTTTTTATAGTGACAGAACACCAGATATCTATAGCTTCATATACATACCCTTGCTTTGCACAAGGCAAGTACCCCTACAAACTTTATTTACTGCATGTGATAATAACTGCGAATGAATCATATTAAAATACTGTTTCTTAAAACTGCAAGTCATAACTTCACCTGTTTTATACTGCTCCCAGTATCTTTCACATGTTTTAAAGCTACTCTTGTATCTCTCACATGTTAAAAACTTGGGTTATGGGAAAATTGATAGTTGAGTACGTGATCATGCCCATTCTCCCGTACGTATGTACCGAGCAAGGTCGTATTTTATATGCATTCCTTGTCGTAGGCCATTATCTCGTATTTCTGTACGTATGTACACCTATGCTTGTACACTTGTACATATATACATTTTATTACTTGTAGACTTGTACACCAGTAGATTTTATACCTATTGACGATCACGTACCTGCTCCAGTTTTAAACATTATATATACATCTGTTGCTATGATAAATGTATCCTTGACATGATAGATTATGATATGCCATGATTTCCTGTGATTACATCTCTGTTTCATGCTCCGTATATTTAGTTTGTAGAATCAGTACTTGCTCCCGTTCTAACGGGATAACATTGTAGGTATACTTACTGAAGAGGAGTTGCTATGTGATTCCTATTATGGGGTCGCCGTCGAGGATCAGGCTTTACCCTACGAGGATGTATCTACGAGAAAACTCGTCTAGTTTGTTTAGTTGCTTAGGACTTTTTGAGACCAGACATGTTTTAGACTATGTATTTTGTTACTGGACCTATATCCAGTTTTACATCTTGGCTATGTATTTGGAACATATTCATATACTAGAGAATTTTGTGTTTGTGATGTTTTAACTCAATATGAAAAATATAACTGTTAGCACACTTTGATCTTTTGTTGTTTATTCTTAGAACAGCTTACTATATTTTATCTCAGGCGTAGGCTGGACATGACTCGGCCCGGCCCAACAATTTGGGTAGCAGATCGTGACATATTTTTAGTAGTGGCCCATGCAGGTCTAGACTAAGTTGCTTTGGTTACGTCATTGTACCAAGCATGCCTGCAATTAGGAACTTAAGATAACTAGATAACACTAGGAATAACATTTAGAACACCTAGAGGATTACTAGGATTGCAACATAGAAAACTCATCACAATATAGGATCGTTATTACAAATTAGACTTTCTTATTTATTTGTGATTGTTTACTTAAAAGAATTCTTATAAGTTCTTTTATTTTTCTATTAGATGGTGCTCACACGCTCATCCCAGTATGCCATACCTGAAAATGGCGTACTTCCTATCCAGCCGGTCGACCAGTTGACCGAAGCACCTCCACCTCCACCTACCATACACCTCCACTCCACAAATCCACCAACCCAGATGCCTCTACCACCTCCCACCTCACAGTCCCAGCAGGACCCAATACTCCCACCACTACCTATTGGTATACCTACCCAAGCTTTCGTCACTCTCGACGGGAACCAGCTGCTCACTCTGATCCAGGGGTTCCTAACGACCCATCAGGAGCAGACCACCTTACTTCGCCAGAGCATGGAGCGTTCTGAGGAGCGTACCATGGTCCTACCACCGATAGAGCCACGACCGAGAGCGAAGAATATCAAGGACTTCATGAGCTTGAACCCCAGGGAGTTCATGGGGACTGAAGGCATCATAGTCGCAGATGACTGGCTAGACTCGGTAGAGAGGAAGCTTCTCGGATCTAGGTTGCCGGATGACCTTCAGGTCGAGGCAGCAGGGTTTCTGTTGACAGACTTAGCAGGAGTTTGGTTCAAGAATGAGCCACTATTCGCGAGAGGGAGAGCCACATGGGATCAGTTCAAGATCCAGTTCAAGAAGAAATTCTTCTCGACCACCGCTAGAGTAGCCATAGGGCTACAATTCTAGAACATCCAGCAGGGGAACTGTTCTGTTGACGAGTATGCGGCAGAGTTTAGTCGTTTGAGTCGTTTCGCCCCTAGCCTGATTGTAGACCCGGAGGAGATGACGCGTAGATTTTGCCATGGTCTAGTCCCAGACATTGGCATCCTCCTAGTGGCGAACGGGACGACTGACTACTACCAGAGCCTAGAATTGGCCCAGGGGATAGAGGAGCATCTTCTGTCTTACAAGAGGCCAGTTTCGTACACCACGAGGGGCCTTCCAAGCGTCAGGCTTTCCAGTCGAGAGCACCAGCGCCACACCAGCAGACATACCGTCCTCCCATACCACATCACCCAACCCTACCAGCTAGAGCTCCGGGATCACAGCAGCAGAGGGAAGTTGTGTGTTCATTCTGTAGAAGGCCAGGGCATGACTTTGCCATCTGCAGGAAGAGGTTGAGGTAGTGTTTAGCTTGTGGATCTACCATCCATCAGCTTCGGGATTGCTCAGCAGCGAGGATGCCAGGCACATGACCGTCTAGGGGACCACCGCTCCCGATCCAGCAACAGCGGTTTGGGCAGCATTTGCAGTAGCAGCAGAAGGGACCCCAGGGGAAGGCTTATAGTCTAGCTCGAGGCAGAGCCAGAGCAGGTTTTGGAGCCAGATTATTTGGTCGATGTCATCATAGGTCATGTTTATTTGCATACTTTTCTAGCCATATGCTTGTTTGATTCTGGTGCATCACATAGCTTTCTGTCATTAGAGTTTTTGCAAAACATCACTTAGTAGCTACAACCACCAAGGAGATGAGTAGAGTAATGACGGAAGGTGGACCAGTACCCATTATAGCTATCTATAGATGCTCCATTACTATAGCTGGGAGAGAGTTTGGGGGATGATTCTTTGTGATGCCACTTCCCGGATATGATATCATATTGGAAATGGATTGGCTTAGCTATGCTCACATAGCTATAGACTGTCATGATGGTAGTATTCTGTTCAGTCCCCCAGGAACGACACCATTCAGTGTCAGGAGGACAAGACCGAAGATCAGCCTAGAGCCGAACTGTTGTGCGACAGTTATGGAGTTAGCACCGCCACACCCTATCATTGGAGAGTTTATGGATGTATTCCCAGAGGATCTTCCAGGACTTTCGTCTGACAGAGATGTGGAGTTCACCATAGATTTAGTACCAGGCTCATCACCAGTATCCTGGGCTTGTTATAGGGTGAACCCCAAGGAGGCCGTAGAGATGAAGGAGAAGATCGATGACCTGTTGAAAAAGGGTTTCATTCGGTCTAGTGCTTCTCTATGGGGAGCGCCAGTGCTCTTTGTACCGAAAAAGGATGGTATAGTCCGGTTATGCATTGACTACCGGGCATTAAATACCATCACCATTAAGAACAAATATCCTCTGCCTCGGATAGATGAGTTGTTCGACCAGTTGAGTGGGGCGAAGGTGTTCTCCAGGATAGATTTGAGATTCGGTTACCACCAGGTGAAAGTCAGAGCTGAGTACATCCAGAAGACGGCGTTCAACACGAAGTATGGGCAGTACGAGTTTTTGGTAATGTCATTTGGTCTCACAAATGTGCCAGCTATCTTTATGAACTTGATGAACAAGATATTTCACCAGTATCTGGATAAGATCGTCGTGGTGTTTATCGACAACATCCTGATATACTCGAAGACGCCGGAAGAGCACGCAGAACACTTGCGGACAGTTCTGGGGATTCTGAGGAAGGAAAGGTTGTATGTCAAATTGTCGAAGTACGAGTTTTTTCTAGACCGAGTGGAGTTTTTTGGTCATGTAGTCATTGGAGAGGGGATCTCAGTGGATCCCAGGAAGATTGCTGCCATTGAGACATGGAAGGCTCCGATATCGGTTTCAGAGATCAGGGGTTTCTTGGGATTAGCAGGCTATTGCAGGAAGTTTGTCCAGGACTTTGCTAGAATAGCTGAACCCATGACGAAGCTGACACGGAAGGATGCAGAGTACATCTGGTCAGAGGACTGCCAGGCAACATTTGAGGAGCTGAAGAGGAGGCTAACGACCGCTCCAGTTCTGACATTACCTTCAGGATCTGGAGGTTTCACCATTTACAGCGATGCTTCAGGAAAGGGGCTAGGATGTGTCCTACAGCAGCATAAGAAAGTGATTGCTTATGCATCTAGGCAATTACGGACTCATGAACGAAACTATCCTACTCACGACCTAGAGTTAGCAACGGTGATCTTTGCACTCAAGTTGTGGAAATACTACTTATACGGAGAGCGAGTGGAAATCTTTACTGACCACAAGAGCTTGAAGTATGTGTTCACGCAGAAGGAGCTGAACATGAGGTAGAGAAGATGGTTGGAGTTGATGAAGGACTTCGACATCGATTTACAATATCACCCCGGAAAGGCAAATGTGGTAGCGGATGTGCTGAACAGGCATCCGATGGCATCGTATCTGATGATAGATCGACATTTGCGGGAAGATCTGGAGAAGCTCGGTATTGAGATGATTCGGCCAGGATCAGTGATACAGATGATGGCGCTAGACATTCAGTCAGGTCTGATAGAGCAGATCAAGGGGGACTCAGTCTACAGATGAGAGCTTCTGCAGACTCAGAGTTCAGGCTTTAGCTGGATTGATAGATGACTTTATCGTAGCAGAGGATGGATCCTTGAGGCACGGCAGCCGGTTATGCGTGTCGAAGGGTGAGCTGATAGAGGCGATCTTGCAGGAGGCACACCGATTGCGATATTCTATTCACCCCGGTGCCAACAAGATGTACAGTGACTTGCGAAAACATCTTTGGTGGCACGGGATGAAGAGAGATATATTACGCTTTATTTCGAGGTACCTAGTTTGCCAGCAGGTCAAGGCGGAGCGTCAGAGGCCAGCTAGTCTATTACAGCCGTTACCTATTTTCGAGTGGAAGTGGGAACACATTACGATGGACTTTGTCTCAGGGCTTCCTCGTTTCCAAGGAGGGAAGGATGCCATATGGGTTATCGTTGACAGGCTGACAAAGTGTGCTCACTTCATACCCTTCAAGGTAGGGCTCTCCATCGAAAAGTTGGCGGAGCTATACATGCAGCAGATAGTTCGCTTGCACGGAGTACCGGTGAGCATTGTATCAGACCGGGACAGCAGATTCACATCTCATTACTGGAGGAGCTTGCAGGAGGAGTTGGGCAGTCGGCTGAAGTTCAATACAGCGTACCACCCACAGACCGATAGACAGTCCGAGAGGACGATTCAGACGCTCGAGGACATGTTGAGGACTTGTGTACTGGACTTCGACGGATCATGGAAGAGTCATCTTCACTTGGTAGAGTTTTCATACAACAACAACTACCAAGCCAACATCGGTATGTCTCCATTCGAGGCACTATATGGACGACGATGTCGTACACCGCTCTTTTGGGATGATGTTGGGGATAGAGTTATGCTTGGGCCAGAGATGATTACTGAGGCAGCAGAGAAGGTCAGGATGATCAGAGACTGACTCAGAGTTGCTCAGGATATGCAGAAACACTAGGCCGATGCTAGTCGCAGATCGATGGAGTTTGCCGACGGAGATATGGTGTTAGTGAAGATATCACCCACCAGAGGGACGATCCTATTCGGACGAGGCGACAAGTTGAGCCCTAGATACATTGGACCGTTCGAGATACTCAGCAGGATCAGAGAGGTAGCTTATAGGGTTGCACTTCCACCCAACCTAGCAGGAGTTCACGATGTCTTTCATGTGTCTCAGCTGAAGAGATACGTTCCAGACCCCAGCCATGTGCTGGACCATTCAGAGTTGGAGATCGGACCGAGTCTTGCCGTTACTGAGCACCCAGTAGATATATTGGACCAGAGGGAGAAGAGGCTGAGAAACAAAGTCATACCCTTAGTCCGAGTAGCTTGGAGCTATCACTCTCCGGGAGAATCTACTTGGAAAAGGGAGTCAGACGTGAGGGAGATATATCCTTACTTGTTCGACCCACCAGCTTGCAATGTTAGAATAAAGTCATACCCTTAGTCATTGTTTTAATTGCTTGCAATGTTAGAATATTTGTAGAGTCTTCTATCCTTGTAAATTTCGAGGACGAAATTTTTCAAGGAGGAAAGATTTGAAAGCCCCTGAATTTAGTTATTATTTAATTTAGGGTTTTAAAAATTTCAAATGATTATTTTAGCCTTAAAATAATCTATTATAATTATTAGGAATTTTTTAGAATTTTAAATAATTTTTAAAGCATAAAATATCAATTTACAATTTCTAAATTTGTCTTGTAATTTATTAGATTATTTTTAAGTCAATTTGCAATATTAGAATTGCCTGTGCAAATTAAATTTGCACAGAGCATAGCGGAGGGGTATTTTCGTAAATAGGAATTTACACACTGAAAGACGGTGGGGTTTTCTGTAATTTACGAAACATTAAGGATTTTTCTGCAAAAGTGGCCGACGACCACCGCCTTCGAATTGTCGTCTTCCTCCGCCGACCTCGCCGTAACCCTAATCCTAAACCCTAATCCGACGATCGAAACCCTAAACTAATACTAGTTTCGACCCTATAAAAAACCTCCCATTCGAAACCCTAACCCTATTCTCATTCCCGACCCCACAGCCTCCGCCCTAAACTTTTCTTCCCCGACGATCGCCGGAACCCTAGATCTATCTTAGGCGCCGCCCCAGCCATTGTCAGCCGCTCCGACCACCACCAATCGACTCGTCTCAACGAGGCTAGTCGACCCTAATTTTCTTCGGCCACCACGACGCCTCCTCCGCCGAGTAGCACCCCCGACAGCAACTCCTCGCCGGACACGTACGTGTCACTCCTCCTGTGGGTCATGTCAGTGTCTCGTATACACGTGTGGAGTCGCCGCGTGTCAAGGAACCCAGTGGTATACGTGGACACGCGAGATTTGTGTCGGCGTGTCATTTTAGTCCCAGGACACAAGCTCGTGTCATATATCATTTCGTGTCCTTAACTGTCAGGACAGGAAACTTTGGTTTGGGTTTCAGGTTTGATTTAATGCTAACGATTTAAAACCGCACAGTAATGGGTTTTTCGGGTTTACTGTTTATATTGGGT
>JANAVB010000931.1:0-87712 GCA_029216955.1 Iris pallida
CCCCTTCAAAGTTTTCAAACTTAAACAAGTTCGAAACACTTTGAACATAAGCATGAAATGATACGTGGCCTCTGCACATCATGCTTGCTGATGGGCTGTCATCACGTTTAGTCTTCGTCATTAAATGCCTTGAGCCGTCGTTTCATTTAAAGTTAATGATAACTCCTTGTTTTTAGGGAGCAGTCATCATGATCTTAATTTTAATTCCTACGACGTTCGAAGAGTCTCTTCAAATACAAAAGGTTTTTTTTTTATCTGCTGACGTGGTCCCTTCCTATAAGTAAGGGGTTATTTAGAGAGAGAAAATTTTCTTTGCTTTCTGTCTTCTCTTCCAACCGAAGCTTCTACCAGAGTTTTCTTCTTCCTCAAAAACCTTTAACTTTCTCGCCATGGCTCCCAGGAAGTCGAGAGCCCCGAAAGCTCCTAGTACGGCTATGGCAAGCACGAAGAAGGCTAGAGAAAAGTGGCCAGCCTCAGAAGCCGTCGACGCTGATAATCCTCTGGCTGTCGGTGTCGTAGTGCACGGCGACGTGCGGTCGTCTGTCACGAGTAATAAACTTTGACTCTCTGCTTTGCTGATGCACATGAGCATTTACTCCTCGGAGTATCGTCTCGTAGATGTGCTGAAGCACTTCTCGCTGATGTGCATTGTCACTGCTCTTTGAAGAAGTGTCTATAGATGCGCTGATGCTTTATCAACCGATGCGCATGGTAATTGCTTTTACAAAGTAATGACTGTAAGATGTGCTGAAGTTTCCGCTAACACGCAGGATCACTATACAATGCCTGTACGGATGCTTTCTTGCTGATATGTAGAGTTACGAAGTGATGTCTGCCCGGATGCTTTCTTGCTGAAGCACAGTAATACGAAGTAGTACCTGTGCGGATGTTGTCTCACTGAAATGCAGTGCTACTAGGTAGTTCCTGTGCGGATGCCTATTTTTCAAAAAATATTCAAAAATATCTCTGACTTTTGTTCTTTTTTTTTCTATAGTTTCCGTGACCACATCCCTCTTTATGAGGTTCCCTTCGACTCCTCCATCTGTGCGCTTAGAACAAATGTCGATAAGGAGCTCGTCGAGCCGACCAGGAGGTTGATCGCCAACGATCTGAGACCCTAACACGAGAGAGGGAAAGTATTAGCATTCTTCAGACAGAGCTAAACCTTGTACGACAGAACTTGTCCCAGCTTGAGGATGAGGCCGTCCGGCGACAAGGGGCAGAGCACCGAGCCAAAGAGTTGGTCGAGCCCCAGATTGCCCTTTTGAGGAGCCGATTGAAAGATCTGAGGTATCGATCGTCACAATGCTGATTGTAACCCCACTTATCTGGTATTTTAATTTTTTTTGATAATTTACTGGTTATTTAGAATTTTAGAGATATTATTTCCAGTAAATTGGTGGAGTATTAATTTCCTGGTTAATAAATAGTCTCTTTATAAATACTTATGAATATTGTTATTTTATTATACAGGATTTGAAGATGGTGTTCTAGCAACTAACTTAGAGTGTTCTCCAAGATTCCTAACAACCTTTCTAAACCTTCCTAACAACTTCTGTGCGTATTCTACAAATAGCAGATTAGAGTGGGCCTTAGTGCAAATAACCTTTTTTCTACTCCTATTAAACCATTGCAGAGAGAGAAGGAACTCTCTCAACTTATTTTTCCTTTTCGAGTTGATGCTCTTCCCAAATTCCCAGCCACTTCTCCCCCAAATTCAAACTAAACCCTAACCCTAACCCTAGCATTGATGGCAGAGATAATGATGGCGGCGACGCTCGACGTATTCTCTGGTGGCATCACAACCTCCACGGCGGGAGGCGAACCAACGAGACGGCCAGGGCAGCATCGAGGGAGCTCAGTACCGACATTTGATCGACTGCGTGCTTCTTCTCCTCTGTAACAGAGTGCGGATCTCTAGTGGAAGAGTTGTACTGATGACTTCGAGTTCGGCGACCACTCGACACAACTCGACTCCGACTAGAGCTTTATTACCACAAAATTCAGAGTTACAGTGTCCTCTCATCATTGATCGAGACATCGACCAGGTGAGCTTGCTCAGATCTGTTTGGACTTTCGATCATTCTCGACTTGATCTACTAATCGGTGTGGTTGTTGTTGATTGATCAGTAGACACCTTCGCCGACGTCTCGAGACAACGAATCTAGATTCTTTTCTTATCAATTGGGTTGAATCATGATGAGTTTTCCTCTTCCTCTATTTTTTTGAAATCTAGGATCATCGATCCGATCATCAACGATGTTTTATGTGATCGATTGTTCTCTATGAAGGAATTTATGTGATTTTGGCAATCGTTTCGACTCAATTGAAATCGAGTTCGTTGTTTGGCCACGACGCATATATTGTAAGTTTTTAATTTGGTTCTTTTGTTTTGTGGGTTTTATGGACGAACGTTTTCTGTGAAATCGAATCTAGAAGTACTTGATTAGAAGAATTTCTGAGAGCTTATTTCAAATCGAGAATAGGAGGGATGTTGTATTTTAGTGCTAATCAAGTGTTCGTGTTATTGCCAATTAGGCCTGGATCGTGTCTAATACGTGAGGATTTGGTACCAGCCAGTACAGGTGGGATTTCTCGAATCAGATACTACAAGTAAACCTTTTATTTCTTATTATTGTTTTATAGATTGGATTAGTTTAAGATAAGGTTTATTTCTTGTCAGATCAGGTCATTAGGATAATTAAGTTACAACCTTTGAGTCGTGCGTGTCTAACCCATGTAGTGGATGCATATCGCGAAATGCAAGTGTAGCAGCAGATCGGGGAGTCGGGTCATGTCTCGTGGGTGCATTGCAATGATGAATTCATAATCGAACTCAGGAGCTTTGCAGGTGCTCGGTTTGAGCTTCAGAATGTGTGTCCCTGTCTGGAAGAAGTTAGTTGTGATTATTTCCAATGGCATTTTTCTTTGTTTTTGAGTGTATTTTAATTCCTTGGAAAGGTGTAGAGAAAGCTAGTATAAAGACAACTAGAGGAAGTCGGCAGTGGGTTCGAAAGGAAATGGGATTCAATGGGTTGTCATGTTTTTATATATATCATGTTAGTCGAAGATTTGATTTTTATGAGGGGTACTCTTCCTTGCTCTTTTCCAAGTATGTGCAATAGCTGTTAAAATTTCAAACTGAGGTTTCTGTTGGGTTACTAAATAGGATGTTATTGTGGTTAGTTAAAAGCCAGTAAGACATTTGGTGTGTTCCATGGTTAATGGAGTTATACTATTTCTTTTGAGATTGTAAGTATAAGGTTGCATTGTAGATTTGACCAGAAAAGGGCTTGTAAGGAGATTTAGTTGAGTATATTCTAATATTCATGGGTGGCCATATGTACTATTAGAAGATAAGAGTACCCTTCGAGTTATTATAATAATTGCTAAGTATATTCCATAATGATATTTGGTACAAGAGTTTTTCTATATACATCCAGTTCCATGTGCTAATATTACTAATATAGGTTCTTATAGTAATAGTAATTTTGAATAGTAAGTATAGGAATATTTTAAGAATAATTATAGTTCTAAGGGTTAGTATTTTTAAAATCTAAAATAATACTATTTTGATATGCTAGGGTATGTGGTATATTTCTTAAAACTATTAAAATCCTTCTAAAAGTTTAGTTAGTTACATCTATAGTTATGTTTGGATAGTTAGCTAGTCTTATTAGTTAATGACTTTGATTAGAACCTAACCAACTTGTATCTAAAAATATGTGGACAGAGAGATTACGATCTCCCTACTCTTGATCACCCTGAGCAAGGCAAGTATACTCCTCGGACTTGTCCATTTTCTCGTGTCTTGTATATTCATTTTTGTATCTTCTGGTTGACACGATATATCACGAGATTGTCTTGTATCATGTTTCCTTGAATTTACTTGTGTATAGGAAGAGAAATACTATAGATGTGTGATCAAACCCGAGTTACTATTCATATGAATAGCTTTGGCCCCGCATCGTGCACACGGGCAAAGCCGTACCATTTCATGTTCCCTAAATCTACCCAAGCCGATCACACACTCTGGATGTATTTCGATATGTTGCACACTTCAGGATTCATGTTGTTCATGTTCAGGACTTATTTCATGTTCCCTGTATTTACTTTCAGTATTCATGTTCAGGTTTTATATCTTGTTCTCATTTCTTGTACTATATATTTTTCTTGTATTCATTTTCATACCATGATGTTCTTGTTCATTTCCTTGGATATACTTACCTCCGCTCCTGACTAGGATATGTTGCAGGTGTACTTGCAAGGTATTGTTCTACTCTATGGACCAGAGCCTGGGATATTAGCTGTACAGGATGAGACTTAGCTTGAGGCTTCATGTTTAGACTGTTTAGCTTTACTCCTAGATATTGTTCTTAGAATTCATAGTGTATTTTCATTTTTGTTGTCTCAGTACTTTTATGTCATTATGATTGGTGGATTATGGTGATGGTCATGGGACGGTTAGATGCTGTGATGTTTATTATCAGGTTATTGTTGGAGTTTTCCCTAGATTGGTACAACTTACTTCGTCGTGTCTAACGACGAAGGCTGGACATATCCTACCCGTGTCCGGTTATTCGGGAGCGGGTCATGACATGTTTTTAGTAGTGGCCCATGCAGGTCTATCCTAATAGTACCTAGGTATTAGTGTACTAATTGGAGGACTTGATTTAAACTAGGGAAACTTGATCACAACATAGGAAATCGGGTACATCAGGTATATTAATATTATATAAACACTTGTTGTTTTAGGTTAGGACATTTTAACAGTTTTCTATTTTTTAGATAGTTCAAAAGTACGCGACACCGAAACAGTCGATCCACCTACACTTGAGGGTTTCGAGCTTCCACTACCTTCTATCACTCTACTATCCCCATGGGTAGTACGTAGTCGACGGAGATGTTTAAAGAGTTCCTTGAAAACCAGAGGGAGCATGCCATCCTTTTTCAAGCCAGACTTGTAGATACACTCATCGAGCCAGAAAGGACTTTTGATTTCCAGACTCTCAGACACTTGGACTTCCCCGACACCGAGCGTATATCTTGCACCGAGAAGCAGATCGAAAACCTGGAGCCGCCACTAAAGAACATCCAAGCCTCTGAGGATCCGACTCCTCTGATCCAGAATACAGCACAGACAATGGAAGGAGATGGGAAGCTGAAGCACATGAGAGACATAAAGACTTATGACGAAGACAACAACTACCCTGGACCCGTAAAGCGTTGACATACTCAGACATCACTTCTTCAGTCGCGTCATCAGATTCATATTTTTGTCGTCATCCAGGACATCGCTTCGAGTAGTGCCGCAGAAGACTTGGACTCTGCCTATCCTATGGATCTTCTGCTCACCGAATGAAAGATTGCCAGCAAGTTGCAGATCACAAAGGCCGAGGAGCATCAGGATCTCAACAGCTAGCAAGCTAACAGCCATATATTCCTGACAGGGTCTCTACACTTCGGCCACTCCAACGGGCGATCCAAACTCATATTCAGACGATGATCACATGCAAATTCTGCCGTCACCCAGGACATCACCACAAAGAGTGCCACAAGAGACGGAGGCTATGCTTGCACTACGGATCGTCTGCCCATTAAGTCAAGGATTGCCCGGAGACCGTTGATCACACTGTCCAAGGACAAGCATGAGGAGCATCAGGACTACAGCAAGGGAACCACCTCTCCAAATTTAGCAATCACATGGAGTACTATTGTAAGGACCAGCCTACGAAAGGGCAGCTGAAGAAATTGAAGCAATTCCAATCCCGGAGGAATACTGAAGACGGACTGGAGACATGCGACTCTTTTGTATGGATGGAGAAAACCATGGGTCGTGATTCATAATCCAGTATTTCCTTTAATTCCTCTTAGCTCCTAGATCATTTCTTGAAACATCTTGTTTCCTATTTTTGAAACCTTGACTGTATTCGAAACTTATTTCGAGATATTATTTCCTATTCGGTAAAATTGTTTCATATTTACGATTCGATAATTGTTTGAAATCTACTATTCGATACTGTTTGCATATTTAATGATTTTGCTTCCCAGCGTTGACTCCTATTTGGAAATTTTGTCCCCTCATCAAACTTCATGTTATTTGAGATTTCGTTCATACTTGAGATTTTATTTCAAAACCCTGTTCCTTATTTGAATCCTTGTTTAAGCTCCGTCCTATTCAAGACATTGTCGAGGATTCCTTTGAGGGTTTTTGAAGATTTCGTTCCTATTTAAGATTGTGACACATTCTCTATATGAGACTTGTTTTCCATTCATGACTTTGATTCGAGAGTTGTTGTCCATTACTTTGTTTCGACCCTGCTTCCTACTCGTTTCAGTTTCCTATTCGAGGCTTTCTTGAAATTTGGTTTTCTATTCCTGTCTTTGGGATTTTGAGATCCTGTTTCCCATTTCGGGACTTTGCTTTTGTTCGAGATTTTTGTCCTATTCAAGAATTTGTTTTGTTCACGACCTTATTTGACCTCGTTTCCTATTTGAGATTTTACTTGTTTCATATTCAATATTCAATGCTTGTTTCCTATTCTCTACTTGATACCCTATTTCTACTCACTAATCATGGCCTTGCTTCTTGTTCGAGGTTTCTATTTGAGAATTACTTTCTATCTGTAATTTTGTTGATATTTAGTTCTAATGAGACTTTGTATCCTATTGGAGATTTCGTTTTCTATTCGAGACCTGTTCGAGATTTTGTTGTTACTTGAAATTTTGTTGAATTTTGTTTCCAATGCGCGATTTTATTTCTTATTTTGCATCCTTGACTTCTATCTGATGCCTTGATTTTGTTCATCCTTCGAGACTCTGTTATCCCTTCGGGATAACGTTCCATATATGGAATCTTGTTACCATCCCAGGTTTTATTTGGGATTTTGGTTATTTTTTGAAACTTTGTTCCCTGTTGAGATTTAAAATCTCCTTATTTATCCCTTATAGCACTCACTACTCCTTGATGGGATCCGTTGTTGCTTCTTAGTATCTAATAAACCCTTGTATTCTAACAAACAGATAAACTTACCTTTATCATGACTTGGCTTATTGAATTTTTTTTTGAAATTCCCATGGATAAGATCGATGATCTACTGGGGCGTGGCAGTTGTGCGCTGCAGTCATTATATGGACTACGGATACTGAGGGTTTACTGCAGCCATTAGCGCACTGGCGAGACAGGAACTCTAAGTTGAAGTGATTTCAGACATTCATAGGTTTTCGAGTATTATTGAGACTTTGTCATATTATTCATATCTTGATCTCTTGGGTTGTTTCGTCAATGATTGTTGGAAAATGGATAAGGTTGACAGAATATTCGATGACATACTATTATTGGAGTCATGGAGCCAAAAGTCCTCTGCAGTCAGATATATACTAGCGGGGTAGGAATTCTAAGCAAAGTGATTTCAAACACCTATATATTTATGGATACCATGAAGACTATATTTTCTTTTCATATGGTTATTGGTTTTCGAAAATCATAAATCCTTGCATGTTTTCTTGATAGATACTAATACCCAGGGGTAGTTTCCATGTGATTTCTCAAATCGACCTTTGCAATTTTCCTTCTTGTATTTTATTGTCGGAACATCTATTTTTCTCAATAAATACACATTACTAGATTTTGATTTTTTTTCACTGGATCTTAAATCATACCTATATTTCAATCGTGTTTATCTAACTTTCGGCCTCAATCATACCTAACTAATCATGACTTGTCTTTCTTGTTCTAGCTAATTGTGCAAAACTTTCGAGTTTGATCGTGCTTCGAAGATCGTGCCTTCATTGTTTTATGCCTCTAAGTCATAATTAAAACTTCATTCTATCTCATGCTTATTGGATTTTTAATCATTTTAGATCATGACATTTCAATTTCCTGCCTGAAAATTCGTGCTTGGTCTTAATTAATTTTATTTCACATTATGCCTGACAAGTTTTGATTATTATCAATCGTGCCCTTGTATCCATTCATTTTGTTAGGATATTCAAATCTTCATACCTGTTATTGACCTTATTCACACTCATGCCTAATTAATTTTAAAACCTGGTGTCATTTTCTGTATCATGCTGTACCTTTAAATTTCGAGGACGAAATTTTTCTAAGGGAGAAGATTTCTAACCCCGCTTTTCCGGTATTTTAAATTTTTTTGATAATTTACTGGTTATTTAAAATTTTAGAGATGTTATTTCTAGTAAATTGGTGGAGTATTAATTTCCTGGTTAATAAATAGTCTCTTTATAAATTCTTATGAATATGGTTATTTAATTATTCAGGATTTGAAGATGGGGTTCTAGCAACTAACTTGGAATGTTCTCCAAGATTCCTAACAACCTTTCTAAACCTTCCTAACAACTTCTGTGTGTATTCTGCAAATAGCAGATTAGAGTGGGCCTTAGTGCAAATAACCTTTTTTCTTCTGCTATTAAACTATTGCAGAGAGAGAAGGAACTCTCTCAACTTATTTTTCCTTTTCGAGCTGAAGCTCTTCCCAAATTCCCAGCCACTTCTCCCCCAAATTCAAACCAGACCCTAACCCTAACCCTAGCATTGATGGCAGAGATGATGATGACGGCGGCGGTCGACGCATTCTTCGTCGGCTTCAAGACCTCCACGACGGAAGGCAAACCAACGAGAGGCCAGGGCAGCATCGCGGGAGCTCGGTATCGGCGTTCGATCGACTGCGTGTGTCTTCTCCTCTGCAACGGTATGCGGATCTCTAGTGGAAGGGTTGTACTGATGACTTCGAGTTCGACGACCACTCGACACAACTCGTCTCCGACTAGAGCTTCATTACCATAGCAATTCAGAGTTACGGTGTCCTCTCATCATTGATCGAGACATCGACCAAGTGAGATTGCTCAGATCTATTTGGAATTTCGATCATTCTCGACTTGATCTATTGATCGGTGTGGTTGTTGATGATTCATCAATAGAGACCTTCGCCGACGTCTCGAGACGACTGATCTAGATTCTTTTCTTGCCGATTAGGTTGAATCACGGTGAGTTTTCCTCTTCCTCTGTTTTTTTGAAATGTAGGATCATCGTTCCGATCATCAACGATGTTTTCTGTGATCGATTGTTCTCTATGAAGGAATTTGTGAGATTTTGGCAATCATTTTGACTCAATTGAAATCGAGTTCTTTGTTTGGCCACGATGCATACATTATAATTTTTTAATTTGGTTCTTTTGTTTTGTGGGTTGTATGGATGAACATTTTCTGTGAAATCAAATCAAGAAGTACTCGATTGGAAGAATTTCTGAGAGCTGATTTCAAATTGAGACTGGGAGGGATGTTGTATTTTAGTGCTAATCAAGTGTTCGTATTATTGCCAATTAGGCCTGGATCGTGTCTGATACGTGAAGATCCGGTACCAGCCAACACAGGTGGGATTTCTCGAATCGGATACTACATGTAAACTTTTTATTTCTCCTTATTTTTTATAGATTGGATTAGTTTAAGATAAGGTTTATTTCTTGTCAGATCAGGTCATTAGGATGATTAAGTTCCAGCCTTTGAGTCGTGCGTGTCCAAGCCATGTAGTGGGTGCGTGTCCGCGAAATGCAAGAGTAGCAGCAGGTCGGGGAGTCAGGTTATGTCTCATGGGACTGTACTGGTGTCGGGGTGCATTGCAATGACGAATTCATAATCGAACTCAGGAGCTTTGCAGGTGCTCGATTTGAGCTTCAGAATGTGTGTCCCTGTCAGGAAGAAGTTAGCTGTGATTATTTCCAATGGCATTTTTCCTTGTTTGTGAGTGTATTTTAATTCCTTGGAAAGGTGTAGAGAAAGCAAGTATAAAGACAACTATAGGAAGTCGGCAGTGGGTTCGAAAGGAACTGGGATTCAATGGGTTGTCATGTTTTTATATATCATGTTAGTAGAAGATTTGATTTTTATGAGGTGTACTCTTCCTTGCTCTTTTCCAAGTATGTGCAATAGCTGTTAAAATTTTAAACTGAGGTTTCTATTGGGTTACTAAATAGGATGCTGTTGTGATTATTTAAAAGCTAGTAAGACATTTGGTGTGTTCCATGGTTAATGGAGTTATACTATTTCTTTTGAGATTGTGAGTATAAGGTTGCATTATAGATTTGACCAGGAAAGGGCTTGTAAGGAGATTGAGTTGAGTATATTCTAATATTCATAGGTGGCCATATGTAGTATTAGGTGATAAGAGTACCCTTCGAGTTATTATAATAATTGCTAAGTATATTCCATAATGATATTTGGTACAAGAATTCTTCTATATACATCCAGTTCCATGTGCTAATATTACTAATATAGGTTCCTATAGTAATAATAATTTTGAATAGTAAGTATAGGAATATTTTGAGAATAATTATAGTTCTAAGAGTTAGTATTTTTAAAATATAAAATAATACTATTTTGATATGCTAGGGTATGTGGTATATTTCTAAAAACTATTAAAATCCTTCTAAAAGTTTAGTTAGTTACATCTATAGTTATCTTTAGATAGTTAGCTAGTCTTATTAGTTAATGACTTTGATGAGAAGCTAACCAGCCTGTGTCTAAAAATAGGTGGACAGAGAGATTACGATCTCCATACTCTCGATCAGCATGAGCAAGGCAAGTATACTCATCGGATTTGTCCATTTTCTCATATCTTGTATATTCATTTTTGTATCTTCTGGTTGACACGATATATCACGAGATTGTCTTGTATCATGTTTCCTTGAGTTTACTTGTGTCTGGGAAGGAAAATATACAGATGTGTGATCAAACCCGAGTTACTATTTATGTGAATAGCTTAGGCCCCGCATCGTGCACGCGGGACCGAAGTCGTACCATTTCATGTTCCCTGAATCTACCCAAGCCGATCACACACTCTGGATGTATTTCGATATGTTGCAGACTTCAGGATTCATGTTGTATTTCATGTTCAGGACTCATTTCATGTTCCCTGTATTTTACTTTCAGTATTCATGTTCAGGTTTCATATCTTGTTCTCATTTCTTGTACTGTATATTTTTTCTGTTTTCATTTTTATACCATGATGTTCTTGTTCATTTTCTTGGATATACTTAGCTCCGCTCCTGACTAGGATATGTTGCAGGTGTACTTGTAGGGTATTGTTCTACTTTATGGGCCAGAGCCCGGGATATTAGCTGAGCAGGATAAGACTTAGCTTGAGGCTTCAGGATTAGACTGTTTAGCTTTACTCCTAGATATTGTTCTTAGAATGCATAGTGTATTTTTATTCTTGTTGTCTCAGTACTTTTATGTCATTATGATTGGTGGATTATGGAGATGGTCATGGGACGGTTAGATGCTGTGATGTTTATTATCAGGTTATTGTTGGAGTTTTCCTTATATTGGTACAGCTTACTTCGTCGTGTCTAACGACGAAGGCTGGGCATGTCCTACTCGTGTCCGGTTATTCAGGAGCGGGTCGTGACACTGATGTCCTTTGCCTTTTTGTCCCTCTTTTCGAGTGACCCTTTTGTAGAAAAGAAAGAAGAACTTTTCCATTTTGTGAATGAAAATGTTTAGTTTTGCTTCTTTACTTGTCCATTTACTGTGAACATTCTTGTACAACAATAAGAATTTCCTCAGAGGTAATATAGCCTGAGGGGACGGAGGTAATTCCGCTGGGGATAGGGTGTTTACTCAAAGGTAATATAGACATGGTAAACACGAAAATTTTATGGTAGAATTTTCCTTACTCAGAGGTTATATGGACACGGTAAGAATAGATTCTGCGGGTGTATAAAACGACTCAGAGATAATATAGACATAAAATGTTCTATAGATAATCATGACAACGCGGGGTTTGTCATGGAAGAAATGTCTATTCAGAGGTAATATGGACATGGTAGGCATAAACTTTGTTGCAGAATAGAAAAACAACTCAAAGGTAATATGGACATGGAGTATCTCTATTGGAGAAATAGGAAAGGGATGAAGTAGTTAATAGAATTCATTAACATTCATAAGGAATGTGGAAATATATGCTAATTTTTTGCTGTTGACATAATATTTCTTTAGGAATTTACCATTGATCGACATCATTAGTAAATTGTTGTTAGGTTTGGCCAGTCGATATGTGCCATTGGAATAGACTTTCTCCACGATGAAGGGTCCTTCCTACTTAGGCTCAAATTTCCTAGCTGTCTTGTCGGTCATCACCATCGGTCTCCGAACTGATAAGATGAGGTCACCTAGTTGGAATGTTCTTTCCCGGACCTTTTTGTTGCATGCCCCAAAAATTTGACCTTAATAGAGTTTGATACATTATTGAGCTAGTAGGCATCTTTCGTCCAACGCTTCCAATTCCTGTAGCCGACGGTGTTGATTGTCTTCGACTACTAGCTGGTGGAAGACTGCTACCCGTAGAGATGGAATCAGGATTTCTAGGGAAAGTACCACCTCGCTCCCATAGACAAACGAGACTGGTGTGTTTCCAATAGGTGTCCAAACGGTCGTACGGTAAGCCCATAGATATTCATCGTATTTTTTATTCCAGCCCTGCTTGTTGGAAGACACAACTTTCTTGAGCGGCTTTACGATTGTCTTATTTAATGCTTCAGCTAGTCCATTCGCTGCAGGATTGTAAGATGTTGATGCTACATTATGTATCTGATTTTTTTACAGAACCGATGTAACGCATGGCTCACGAACTAAGGGCCATTGTCATAGATAATCCTTCGAGGAATTATGATGCGGTATATGACGTGATGCTTAACAAAGTTGATCACGTTAGAGGTTTTTACCTCTACCAGAGGCACTGCTTCCGCCCACTTGGAAAAGTAGTCGGTGATAGCGAGGATGAACCTGTGCCCTTTGGAGGATAGAGGGGTGATCGGTCAGATGATGTCCATTCTCCATGCTTTAAAAGGCCAAGCGGCACAGTGGGGTGTAAAAACTCAGAAGGTTGGTGGATGAAGTCAGTATGCAACTGACATACCCGACACTTCTTAGCATATTCTATGACGTCTGCCATCATAGAGGGCCAGTAGTAGCCCATACGACGTAGTTGGTCTTGTAACTTAGGTCCAGGATGGTGGGCTTCACATGTGCCATTGTGTGCCTCTCGAAGTGTCACGCCCCAGAACCAGAATACTGGAGAGCGGGGACGGACATAGCCAGCTACGTATAATAAAATGGAATCCATCTCACCATACGGTCATGGCTATCTAGATATATGAGGGTTTAACTACAATCCATCAGTCTCTTAAGGTCATGAACAAGCCTAGTGTCTCAATCTCAAGCAAGCAAGTAAAGTACAAGGTGTAAGATCACCAAATATACAATAGTAAGGCGTCCCAAACATTATATATTCAGCTGATCATGAAGCTAGTTGTACAAATGTCCGGACTAGTAAGAGTTTAGTCATACATGATCAACCCTAGGATTTGTTAATCATGTTACAGCCCTTAGGTAGACAGTAATAAAGTACAATCAAGATAACACGTGCTTGTCGGATAAATGCCTCAAAAGAATATTTTTACAATAGAGTGGAAGAGCCAAAATAAATCCACTCTTTGCCAGGATTTCTTCTAGTGGTCACCATCTGGCTGAAAAGTTGGTAGATCCTTGGGAGCTGCTCCGGTATCTGGACATACAAAACCAACTGGATCAGACCCCAGAAAGAGCAAGTGCCACAAAGGAAGCTTCACTTAGGAACTAAAGCCAGCAGTTAGCACAAGAATAATAATATATAATAAAAGACATGATATATAGAAAAGCATGACAAGATGATATACGATGAGATAACCACGGGATTATTCAAATAACCAGGTAACAACCCGTAAACCAAACAAGGACCGGGGTTGTAACCCTTCGTCTGAACAGAACTTGGTTTCTCCCACCATTTATCGGCAAGATAAATAAGAAATCAGGTCATGTAACAATCTTGTACAGGATTAAGGCAAGACTAGACAGATTATTCCTCATCCAACAATCACGGCCAAACAATAAGTACGGCTTGATACTTTAACTAACTAGGGTTATCACAAGCCTAGTTACTAGCAAGATGCAGTGAGATGTTCTTCCAGCCACAAGCCCTGCAGCTAATCCAGGTGATCCAGGCGACATGGATTCATTAAGCAATGCCTCGTTCTACTCCACATATCAGTGAGTCTAGACTTGTGCCCTACTCGTCGGCAGGCTACAAGTCCAACAATTGTGGCCGGGATAATGGGATCGCCTGTAACTGGGAAAATCTCTCATGACTACTATGTTATTCTAGTTATTAGCCTTAGTCCTTTTTAGTAGGTACCCCTGACCGTGGTATTCAGGGGTCCCTGTACTAGACATGATGCAAGTCAAACCGGGTTCATTTGTACAAGCACAATCGTCCACGGTGTCCAGGTTATTCAATCTTGTCATGTCAGGTTAGCCGTCGCAACTGCATTTCGAGAAATATCATGTCAGGTTTATCATATCAAGTTTATCATGTCAAGTTTACTTGTCAGGAGTGCGCCACATCGGGCCACTATCAAGAATTATCATGTCAAGTTTATTTATCAAGAGTACTGTGACGCCCCAGAACCAGAACACTGCAGAGCGGGGGCGTACATAGCCAGCATTTATATTGAAATAGAATCCACCTCGCTATACGGTCACGGTTGTCTAGATATATGAGGGTTTAACTACAAGCCAACAGTCTCCTAGGGTCATGAACAAGCCTATTATCTCAATCTCAAGCAAGCAATAATAGTTACAAGATGTCAGAGCACCAAATAGATAATAGCAAGGCGTCCCATACATTACATATTGGAAGATCATGAAGCTAGTCGTACAAAATGTCAAGACTAGCAAGAGTTCAGTCATACATGATCAACCCTAGGATCTGTTAATCATGTTACAGCCCGTAGGCAGACAGTAAGTAAATATGCATCGAGCTAACATGTGCTCGTCGGCTAAACGTCTCAAAAGAATAATTTTACAATATAGTGAGGAATCAAAATGGAAAACCCACTCGTAGCCCGGGTTCCTTCTAGTCGCCACCATTGGACTGGAAGTTCGGTAGATCCTCGGGTGATGCTCCGAAATCTAGCCACACAAAACCAGCTGGGTCAAACCCCAGAAAGAGCAAGTGCCACAAGGAGGCCACGAAATAAGAACAAAAGCCAGCATATCAGAACATAAGAAAATGAAAGAAAAGTACAAGTAATAAAGAGTACAACAGGACAATAAACGACTAGGGACGTGGAACCATTCCCGGAGCCAAGTTACAACCCGTAAACCAAACAAGGACCGGGGATTGTAACCCTTCGCCTGAATAGCACTTTGTCTCTACCCATTTATTGTTGAAGACAAATAAAACAATCATGTACAGGTGTACCAGGTACTGGGACTAGATGAGACTTAGACAAGGCTGGACAGCATCCATTCACAAGCGGCCAAGCAAATACTACGGCTTACTACTTAACTAACTAGGGTTATCACAAGCCTAATTACTAACAAGATGCAAATGAGAAATTTTCAGTCCCAAGCCCTGCAGACTATCCAGTTATCCTTCCGCGGGTTGAGAGTATGATTGGGTACATCGCCTAGGAGACGATATACCCTTAGGTGACTTAGAGGGTGAAACACATGACAGTGTGCTGGAAATGTGCCCTACTCGTCGGCAGGCTACAAGTCCATTTAAAGCGCCCAGATAACGAGATCGCCTGTGACTGGAAATTCTCTATGAACTATAGTTTGATCTAGTAATTAGCCTAATCCATATTCAGTGTGAATCCCTGACCGTGGTAACCAGGGAGTCACGTCCTAGACATGATGCAAGACAAGACAAGACAAGACAAGTGGATTGCACAAAGCAGCAAGAATGAACACCCACGGAGTCAGAGTTGATTATATGAGTCAAGTTTGCCATCGTAACAACATCAAGTCAAGTCAAGTTACAAGTTACATGTTACAAGTTACAGGTTACAAGTTACAGGTTACAAGTTACAAGCTACAAGTTACAAGTCAGGAGTGCGCCGCCACGGGCCACTATCAAGTTATCTAGTTACAAAGATTAATCATGGATCACAGGTCACAAGTTAAGAGCGCACCCCATCGGGTCACTATCAAGAAGATCAGAAAGCACTAGGATCATAAATCACAAAAATTCATGAAAACTGTACTAGTCATAAGCTAAACACCGAAAACCATGCCAGTTCATTTTGGGTCGAGACAGTCGTGTTGTGTGGAACAAGATCTCAAAACTCCAATCCACAAAAGAGTAGCCAAGTCCAAGGAAATAAAACCAAATCACCATGGGCAACAGGTTGTGCTGGGAGAATGAACTGCGCTGAGGTTAGGTTGCACTAGAGTCAGCTTGCGCTGGGTCGGGTTGCGCTGGGAGCGAGCTGCGCTAGGGATGGATTACGCTAGAGTCGGGGTGCGCTGGGTCGGGTTGCGCTGGGAGCGAGCTGCGCTAGGGATGGGTTGCGCTGGAGCCAAGCCGCGCTGGTAGTCGGGATGCGCTGAGGTCAAGCGCGATAGGGAGCGATCTGCGCAGCGGTCAAGTGCGCCAATGGAAGGATGGCGCTGGAGCTAAAGAGCGCCAGCGCGGGTCAGCCCAACGCAAAGCACTAGCCGAGGAGTTAGCGCAGTTCGGCCATGCGCTAAAGAGCGCTGGCCGAGGATCATCTTCTCCATCAGGCCGAGAGAAGAACCCCAAGAACTCCAAATTTCCAATCTTCATAATTTAGCCAAAACAAAACCAAATTTGGATTTTCAAAGTTCTAACTTGTGTAAAATTGAATTCTCTTCCACATGGAAGCCTCAAATCAAGGAAAAATCTAAGTTTAATAGATCAAAACCAAGAAAATCCAAGAATAGTTAAAACTTAGATCTAGAAAAATGAAAGCTCCAAATCATAAAATGCCAAGTTCTAATGTTGTTCACCAAGGCCTAATCTAGCTAATGGACAAATAAAATAGGGTACTTATTTGGTGGCAAGGTGCACTTGCTTATAGAGGTTGGGTATTGTGTGGAGGAAGGAAGAAGAAGATGAAGAAAATTAATGGAAGTTATGAGGAGAGAGAAAGTTAGGTAGGGTTTTAATGAGGGAGGGTATGTTGTGTTGAGGGTGGAGGTTAGCTAAGTATGGTCCAATGCATATTAAACCAAACCAAACCAATTCCTTCTCCATAAAATAAAACCACGCCAGGTCCAAAAACCCATTTTACGAGAAAATCAAAATCCGCAAGTCAAGCCAAAACACAATTATAGGCCAAAAATCCGAGAAAATAAAATACAGGTCCGAAATACATATAAGCTTAATCAAAATACGTATTTTAAAATACGGACATTACAGCTCTACCCACCTTAAAAGAATTTCGTCCTCGGAATTTAAATCAAGGTGCTTGGAGATGTAAGAGCCAGCTATACTATCCACAAATAAGCTACACTAAGCAAACAATCAAATAATCATACATGCAAGCAAGGGATGGAAAGCATAAGGCATAAGGAAGACATTATACCTTACGAGTCAAACAAGTCAGGATATCGCGATCGGATGTCGTCCTCACGCTCCCACATTGACTGACCTAGAGAGTGATGATCCCAAGCAACACGGACTAAGCTAATAGTCTTGTTCTTGAGTATCTTTTCTCTCCGGTCCAATATAGACACGGGCCTCTCCTCATACGAAAGGTTGGTACCAACAACCAGTTCCGAATGGTCCAGGACATGGCTCGGGTCCGGAATGTACAGTCGTAATTGGGACACACGGAATACATCATGCACCTCACTTAGCGACAGCGGAAGAGCGAGACGATAGGATACATCTCCTACTCGCTCTAGGACATCGAACGACCCTATATACCTAGGACTAAGCCTTCCCCGTACGCCAAAGCGAATGACGCCGCTATTAGGCGAGATCCTAAGGAATACATGGTCGCCGATAGCAAATTCTAAAGGACGTCGATGAGCATCGGCCCAATGGCGCTGGCGATCTTGGGCCACTTAAAGATGATCTCTGATCCTTCTGACCACTTCAACTGTCTGGGCAATCATCTCCGGGCCAAGCATCTGCCTCTCTCCGATGTCGTCCCAGGCTAACGGGGATCTGTACTTTCTACCATACAGTTCCTCGAACGGAGCCGTCTGAATACTGGCCTGGAAACTATTGTTGTAGGAGAATTCCACCAGGTACAGGTGATCCTCCTATAAACTACCGAAGTTGAGGGTACAAGATCTCAACATATCTTCAAGAGTCTGGATTGTGCGTTCCAACTGGCCATCTGTTTGCGGGTGATAAGCTGAACTAAACTGAAGGTGAGTCCCCAAACTCTCATGTATGCTGCGCCAAAAGTGTGACGTAAATCTTGAATCTCGGTCCGAGGTGATACTGACGGGCACACCGTAAAGCCTGACAATCTGCCTGAGGTACATCTCTGCCAACTGAGCCATCGACTGACCAACTCTGAATGGGAGAAAACGAGCCACCTTCGTGAGCCTGTCAACTATAACCCAAATAGCATCTCAACCAGCTGGGGATCTAGGCAATCCAGTCACAAAATCCATGGTCATATGCTCCGACTTCCATTCTGGAATCGACAAGGGCCGAAGAAGTCCAGCGGGCCTCTGATGTTCAGCTTTAACCTGTTGGCAAACCAAACACCGAGAGACAAACCGGGCTATCTTCCTCTTTATGCCATTCCACCAAAAATGCTGACGAATGGCTCGGTACATCTTCGTGCCACCAGGATGAATAGAATACTGTGAACTGTGAGCTTCTGCCATGACCTCCTGTCTGATATCTCCACTGGGTACACAAAGACAAGTGCCGTGCCGAAGTGTATCATCTTCATGAATGCACAACTTTTGCCTTCTTCCTGCCTCACACTCGGCTCTGAGTCGCTGAATCTTGGAATCTGCTGACTGTGCCCTCCGGATCCTCTCAACTATGCTGGACTGAACCTGTAGATTGGCCATCAACGACATGTTGGTAGGAAGAACCACTTTAATTCCCATATTCTGAAGATCTGCCAATAACTCAGGTTGCGCGGTTAGGAAATAAACTTCGGCTCTCCTGCACAACACATCTGCTACAACGTTGGCTTTCCCTGGGTGATTCTGCAAGTCCACATTATAGTCCACCAGTAGCTCGAGCCATCTTCTCTGCCGCATGTTAAGGTCCTTCTGGATGAAAACGTACTTCAGGCTCTTGTGATCAGTAAATATCTCCACTCTGTCTTCATACAAGTAGTGTCGCAAAAGCATAAGCACAAACACTACCGCCGCCAGTTCTAAGTCGTGGGTCGGATAATTCTTCTCATGATCACGCAGTTGACGTGATGCATAAGATATTACCTTCCCATGCTGCATCAAGACACACCCCAATCCTCTGCCTGAAGCATCGCAATAAACCGTGAATCCTCCGGTCCCATCTAGAAGTGTGAGAATGGGAGCCGTTACCAAACCTTGCTTCAACTTCTCAAATGATTCCCGACACTCTGCGGTCCAAGCAAACTGCACATCCTTGCGGGTCAACTGGGTCATCGGTGCCGAAATCCCTGTAAAATCTGAAACGAATCGCCGGTAGTAGCCGACCAATCCAAGGAAGCTGCGAACCTCTGCCACTGAGCCAGGTACTGGCCACGACTCGATAGCCACAATCTTCTGGGGATCCACTTCCACTCCTCCTCGGGTAATGATGTGACCCAAGTACGAAATGCGATCGAGCCAGAACTCGCATTTACTAAACTTGGCGTACAACTGATGCTCTCTAAGTGTCTGGAGGACGATTCTGAGATGCTGCTCGCGTTCTGCCTCACTCTTGATGTAGACCAGGATGTCATCTAGGAACACGATCACGAACTGATCCAAGTAAGGCATAAAAATACAATTCATGAGGTCCACGAATATGCCTGGCGTATTAGTTGCTCCAAATGACATAACAAGAAACTCCCAATGCCCATATCTTGATCTGAATGCTGTCTTCGGGATGTCCTGCTCTCTGACTCTGATCTGGTGGTATCCTGACCGCAAGTCTATCTTCGAGAACACGGAAGCCCCTTTGAGTTGATCAAACAAGTCATCTATCCTCAGGAGAGGGTATCTGTTCTTGATTGTTGTCACGACCCGCACCCTAGAGTAAGGGCACAAAAAGTGGGTACGTCCAGCCTATGCTGCAGTGACGGTGGTAGAACGCTGTCCTAGGTCAAACATCTAATGATATAAAGGTACCTGTACAGTATATACACTCCGAATAGAGGTGACATAGCAAATACAGTCTCAATCACATCTAAGGTAGAGCATGATGAAAGATAGATAAAATATGAAATCCACAAAGAGATACCGCAGATAGAAGTCTAAGTGTCTAAGATACGCAAATCCAGAAAATATCTCAAAATTCAAATACAGTAAGCCATAAAGTAAATACAACTCAAGACAACTAAAATAACTATCTATACAACCTCTACTGTGTCTTCTCTAAGCTAGCAGGCAACCTCCAAGCTATCTGTAAAATTTATCAACAGGTCCAGTCAGGACAGGAACGAGCACAATCTCATCTCGAAAACCCAAGTAAATGACAGAGAACTATAAAACAGTTATAGACAGTTGTATTGATGAACATGGCAGTTTATATTCAGGTGATGGTATAGAAGACAGATAAGGTATAAGGAAAGTAAGTAACTAAACAAGAGAAGAATCATGGCAATAAAGACTGTAAGATAAAATCTATCTGAACTAGAGTAACATGATGAGTCCAGACAGTATAGTATAAGTCGAGTGTAATCCCAATGTAAGTCTAATACAAGATGAGTTGAATGTGATTCTAATCATTGTTCTAATAAAGGTGAATCGAATAAGGTGATACGAATAGTGATTCACATGATGATCTAACAATGATTCGAATAAATTCTCCAAATGTGTTTTAAAATACTTAGATAGACATGTAAACGGCTATGGATAAATCCGGCACATCACGCACTGATCAGATGAGAGATGGCTATCGTTCGAATATCATTCACAGGGGGTGGTTCGAATTGTGGGAATGTTCACATATCTAATCAAGTATTTTCCCGCCCATCTAATACAAATGAATCCAAAATTCAATACATCAATCAAATACAAGTCCAACCAGCACATGAAGATACGAATATGTGGTTCGAATAGTGATTCGTATGGTGATTCGAATAATAGAAGCAAAATGAGTAAGTATATGTGTCATATACATGGATCCAGTAATAACAATACGTGTTTGTAACAGAGAATCGCATATAATTAACTAGAACTGAAGTACAGTAATTGACAAGTAAATGAGAGAACTATCAGAGAATGTACTCGCCTGATAACCTGAACAGCTGATAGGTATAGAGGTCCAAACTGAAGCCACATAGTCCTATTTAGAGCAACACAGGTCAAGATGTATACGAGAAATGATAAATGAAATATACAATGCATCTGTATGCTGTCTAGGTCAAACTAGACTAAAGTTAACACTTGGTCAACTCTAGTCAACCACACTAGTCAAATTAGGTCAACTAGGTCAAGTCCTAGCCCAAACAAGTCTAATAAGTCTCACTAGGCCTAACCAAGCCTAGGCTAGCACTCACATAATCACAAGACAATATGAACCACAACAATGCATAATATAAAATAGATAATATATATAAATACATACCTTCATACATACATGCATATCCATATTACATACATATTTATATATATAGGCATATGTTACATCATGCATATTTACATAGTTACATAGATATATACATTCATGCATATTTACGTACATACTTTTATACATTATATATGTTAACATTCATTACAATGCATTATATTTTACTTATACCTTTGATTGATTGATTCATTCATATATGACATTCATTCATGCAAATTACATACTTACATGCATCTATACATTATATACATTGTATATATCATATAAAAATAGAAGAGGAAAAAAAAGGGAAAAAAAACTGAAATGGAAAGGGAAGGGAAGGAAAATGTAAGGAAAAGGAAAAACAGTGGACATATACATGCTTGCATCTTATATTCTATATTACCTTGCATGATATCATTATATATTGCATTATATTATTTATATATTATGCATTCATATATATCATTACATGTATACCTTGCATTCATATCTAGCATTCATTATATAGTTTCATGCATACATTGCATATCATTCTTTCATTCATGCATTTATGCATTGCTTACATACATTATATTAATTGCATTCCTACATTCTTGCATTCAACCATATATATACATTAATGTAAAGAGGATACATATCATATATATATTATTTCATTCATCTAACATATCATGTATTACATACTCTATATTCATTTAATACCCATACTACATAGGCTCATAGGTTACACAAAATACATATATCGTATAGTCACTCTTGTACTTAAAACCAATACTGTACCAATTGGGCCTCTACTAAATTCTAAGATTAACATATGTTGTAGCCCTTCGTGTTAGCTTTTCAAAACTTCAAACGGATCGCATTTTCGTTTCCGAAAGCTCCCGAAATCGCAAAAATACCGAAACACGTTCGTCTTTCGTACAGCTGACACTCAAATAATTCTACAGAAAGTTACAGAAAGAATTTGGCTTATTAAAATATATATTTGGAAGGCTAACTTCGATACGGTTCTTTTAAAAAGAACGGGAGATAAATCGGAGTTCTAAGCTAAAAGTTATGACATTTCTAAGTTGCTTTGGTTAATAAAAACGTGGATGAATATTATGACAAATTTGAGTTGTTTTGGAAAAGAACACATATAGGCCAAGATACTTGGATACAAACATAGGTATCCAAATAAAACTCATTCTAACCATCCTAACTAAGATCAATCCACTCTCTAACCATTCTAAAATGAATTTAAATATCTATTTAAACTATTATCATACATACATACACATGGGGTGTCCTAGTTTGGGATCTATCAAGTAGGACATAAGACACATATCTAAAATCCTCAAGGGAGCTCCAAATGGCCTCAAATTTGAGTCTAAATGGGAGACATGCATGAGGATGGATCCTACGGATTCAAAACTAATTTATATGCAAAGGAAATCGATTTAGAGGATGGGTTTTACCTATTGGGAGTGGAATCCCAATGAAATCCTTTAGGACACGGCTCCGATACGAAGATCCCTCAAAGTGGACACTCCTCCTTGCACTCCTCTTCCAATCCTTGGTAGCGCCCTTCCCTTGGAGAATGGAAATGACTGAGGGAAGGTTTGGTGAAGGAATGATTTGATTTGGAGATCAAATCAATGGGAAGGCTCTCTAAAATTAGGGAAGAACAAAAGGAAAATAAAAGAGGCAAGATTGTAATGAATGAAATGAATCATTCTCCCCTAAAGGTGGCTGCCATAAAGTGTCCATTAGGGCTAATGGAAAATGTCCTAATTGCCCCTCTCTAGTCTCATATGGTTAAGTCTAGACTAGGTTCAAGTTTGGGGTCAAAATGATCTAGTTTTGAGTCTCTAACTTTACCATTCTAACATGACAAAAATTAGTTTAATTAACTAACTTAAATGTTGGGTATTGTGAGCCATGCTTAACTTAATATTGGGTCCCATCTAATCTAGAGTTTAAGCTACCCGGGTCACAATACAAGTCGGAACGAGACGAAACTCAAACCCGACTAAACAAATCCAATAAAAACAATATTAAAAATATAAAATTTCCCAAAATATTAAAATATGAAAAATGACCAAAATCATAATACATCAATTTAAATATTATTAAAATAATCTAAAATTCACCAATTAATCAAAATCTTAAATAATTCAAAAGTCACAAAGTGACCAAAATACCCTTAGCCTAAAAGTTGTAAATAGTCATTCTAATCACATGGTTAGGTCCCCATGGTCATGGTTAGTCTCTAGGCTGAACAGTTCTAGAGTTCACTAGCTAACACATCAAAATTATAATTCACCAATTTTAAATAGTATTAAATTAATTAAAAAAAATCCATAAATCATAAATCCTATTATTAAATAATAAACTTTTACAAAAGTTCAAAATTACCCTCATTTTAGAAAAGTGGGTGTTACAAGTCTACCCTCCTTAGAAAATTTCGTCCTCGAAATTAAGATGGTCGTACTTCTTCTAGAGTCTCGTCCCAATAATCAAAGTCTCAGAACTTACTTAAATCATACAATTTAAAAGATTGGCATACAGGGTCATGGCATACGGTGGTAGTGTAAGTCTCATCTAGGTATACTAGTTACACTAGACCAAAACAATCATAAGGTATCAAAACTTACAAGCAATCAGGGGTGTTAAACTGGAAAAGATACAGAAATGACAAATTATCAAGGCTTTAAGGCATAATCAAAATCAAAATTTAAAGCACAAATGTCGAGCATTAAAATCCAATCACAATATATATATATATATATATATATATATATATATATATATATATATATATATATATATATATATAGTGTTCGAAGGAGAAAATCTAGCATTATGTAAAGGTTTTGTGGTTAGTGTGTGTATGGGTGTATGTGGATATGTTCATATGGTTAGATAGTAGGCATGTGTGTGTGTGTGTGTGTGTGAAATATACATAAAAGTGTATAGGAGGATTTGGGTTTCAAAACAATAGCTATCAAGTTACACTACTCATGGCATATTGGTTAAACAATCTACAATGCACAACCCATTTACTCATAACATGCATGGCTAACCATATATATATACATATATCTATATGTATAGAGAGGTAGAAATTTAGTTATGTATCTATATACATTATAACATGTATGCATAAACTATATATATATCTATATAGATATATGAACATAACATTGAGAGGAAGGGTTAAGTTTACATGGCAGTGTATACTAAGTTAGGGTGTGTGTGTCCTTATACATGGTTATAGCTTTAGTATTGAAAGGTTAAACCCAGTTTTAGTTCAGCATTTACATACAAAATCTGAAAATAAGCTAACATTTAAATAGTATAATATTAACATAATGCAGTTTCAGATTTTAGGGGTTTGAAACATCACAACCAACTCAATGCTCCCAACACATCCTAACATGATAGAGATAAAACCCTAACATACTATCCATACATTTTGCTACACATACAGTTCCATATTACATATTAAATCTGAAATTGAACTAAACATTTGAAATCAATGTGAAAATGTTAACATGTATTCAGCTTTAGAATTTTGGAGAAATTCGAACATCAAACCAACCCAATGTTTATCACAACCTAACATGTAAGAATATGAAACCTAACATTATATCCCTACATACAACAATGTATATAGCTCAAAATAATATATTTAAAAAAATAACAAATTGAACCAATCATTTAGAATCCAGTATTAAGGGTTAATATGCACATAGTCTCAGATTTGACAAGTTCAAACACAAAACTCAACCAATTTCTTTAAGAATTAAAACCTTGTGTATGAAATACATGTGCAGTGATGTAAACAAAACTAATAACATAAAATTTATATTTAAATTATGAATTTAAACTGGAAAAGCAGAGAACCAGTCTTTGATACTGTACTGTATCAGAATATTGGGGTTTTGAGAATTTAAACATCAACAACATATTAATATGCATTTAGATGGGTTGGTAATCAAAATGTAGCATGCATACGTGTCAGACAAGGTGTCTGTGTCCACTATATATATTCTCATGTCCCAATATAAAAATTAAATTCTATATCAAGACCAACATTTAGATTCTTACCAAGATTACAAAGTAGGTGATTGATGTAATAAAGACAATTTTATTATTATTACTATTATTTAATACAAGAATAATAGCAAGAAGAAAATAACGATAAAATCTGTTCTGCTTATCTGTTTAAAAGAAGAACCATTTTGAAACCAGAGCTATAATATCAAATCCAAGATAAGGTCTAGCAAAATCATCGATTCATTGTATTAAGAAGAAATTCATAGTAAGAAGTTACACAAGGTTTATAATACAGCTAAAGCTACTCCTAAGTTAAATAATGAGAAGCAAAACAAACAATAATTCTTTTTTTTTAGAATAACTGAAACAAAAGTAGAGAAAACATGTTCAAGAACATTTAAGGTACAATCTGATAATCATACGCGTCTATCCAAAATTATGGTACCCTAAATCCTCGTCATACTAGTAAGCAAGACTACGATAATCACAAAGTCCTCGACTTAGGCACATACCTCTAGAATTATGGTATTTCAAATTTTCGCGATGCCGCTAGCTTGGCTGCAAAAACCTTAAATTTCTACACCCGAAAAATATATCCAAAGTTAGACTATATGTCCTCACCATGCTGGCTAATGTGACTGTAGAAGATTAGATTCCATAACTTAGATGACCTAGCCCATATAATTTCATCTTGACAAAAATTAAATTTAATCAACAATGGATACCCAAAAATCAAATTCATTAAGTAACCAAGAAAGATAAATATAAACTATTAGAATCAAATTTTGAGATATTTTATAATAAGATTCTCAAGGGTCATCCCAGGAATCTCTCAAGGGATCCTAACTGTGATTGAGTACCTTCAAAAATATATCCTAATCCTACTGCAGGCTGTAGTGGTACTCTAGTTCGAATACCAATACACAAACTCGACCTGCATGGGCCACCACTAAAAACGTGTCACAACCCGTACCCTAGAGTAAGGGCACAAAAAGTGGGTACGTCCAGCCTACGCCGCAGTGTCGACGGTAGAACGCTGTCCTAGGTCAAACATCTAACGATATAAAGGTACCTGTACAGTATATACATTCCGAATGGAGGTGACATAGCAAATACAGTCTCAATCACATCTAAGGTAGAGCATGATAAAAGATAGATAAAGTATAAATCCACAAAGAGATACCGCAGATAGAAGTCTAAGTGTCTAAGATACACAAACCCAGAAAACATCTCAAAATTCAAATACAGTAATCCATAAAGTAAATACAACTCAAGACAACTAAAATAACTATCTATACAACCTCTATCTTGTCTTCTCTAGGCTAGCAGGCAACCTCCAAGCTATCTATAAAATTTATCAACAGGTCCAGTCAGGACAGGAACGAGCACAATCTCATCTAAAAAACCCAAGTAAATGACGGAGAACTATAAAATAGTTATAGACAGTTGTATTGATGAACATGGCAATTTATATTCAGGTGATGGTATAGAAGACTGATAAGGTACAAGGAAAGTAAGTAACTAAACAAGAGAAAAATCATGGCAATAAAGACTGTAAAATAAAATCAAGCTGAACTAGAGTAATATGATGAGTCCAGACAGTACAGTATAAGTCGAGTGTAATCCCAATATGAGTCTAATACAAGATGAGTTGAATGTGATTCTAATCATTGTTCTAAGAAGGTGAATCGAATAAGGTGATACGAATAAGGTGATACGAATAGTGATTCACATGATGATCTAACAATAATTCGAATAAATTCTCCAAATGTGTTTTAAAGTACTTAGATAGACATATAAATGGCTATGGGTAAATCTGGCACATCATACATTGATCAGGTGAGAGATGTCTATCGTTCGAATATCATTCACAGGGGATGGTTCGAATAGTGGGAATGTTCACATGTCTAATCAAGTATTTCCCCGCCTATTTAATACAAATGAATACAAAATCTGACACATCAATCGAATACAAGTCCAACCAGCACATGAAGATACGAATAGGTAGTTCGAATAGTAATTCGTATGGTAATTCGAATAATAGAGGCAAAAAGAGTAGGTATATGTGTCGTATACATGGATCCAGTAATAACAATACGTGTTTGTAACAGAGAATCGCATATAACTAACTAGAACTGAAGTACAGTAATTGAAAAGTAAATGAGAGAATTATCAGAGAATGTACTCGCCTGATAACCTGAACAGCTAATAGGTATAGAGGTCCAAACTGAAGCCACAGAGTCCTATTTAGAGCAACACAGGTCAAGATGTATACGAGAGATGATAAATGAAATGTACAATGCATCTGTATGCTGTCTAGGTCAAACTAGACTAAAGTTAACACTTGGTCAACTCTAGTCAACCACACTAGTCAAATTAGGTCAACTAGGTCAAGTCCTAGCCCAAACAAGTCTAATAAGTCTCACTAGGCCTAACCAAGCCTAGGCTAGCACTCACACAATCATAAGACAATGTGAACCACAACAATGCATAATATAAAATAGATAATATATATAAATACATACCTTCATACATACATGCATATCCACATTACATACATATTTATATATATAGGCATATGTTACATCATGCATATTTACATAGTTACATAGATATATATATTCATGTATATTTACATACATACTTTTATACATTATATATGTTAACATTCATTATAATGTATTATATTTTACTTTTACCTTTGATTGATTGATTCATTCATATATGACATTCATTCATGCATATTACATACTTACATGCATCTATACATTATATACATTGTATATAACATGTAAAAATAGAAGAGGAAAAGAAAGGAAAAAAAAACTGAAATAGAAAGGGAAGAGAAGGAAAATGTAAGGAAAAGGGAAAACAGTGGACATATATATGCTTGCATCATATATTCTACATTACCAAACATGCTATTATTATATATTGCATTATATTATTTATATATTATGCATTCATATATATCATTACATGTATACCTTGCATTCATATCTAGCATTCATTATATACTTTCATGCATACATTGTATATCATTCTTTTATTCATACATTTATGCATTGCTTACATACATTATATTAATTGCATTCCTACATGCTTGCATTCAACCATATATATACATTAATGTAAAGAGGATATATATCATATATATCATTTCATTCATCTAACATATCATGTATTACATACTCTATATTCATTTAATACCCATACTACATAGGCTCATAGATTACACAAAATGCATATATCGTATAGTCACTCTTCTACTTAAAACCAATACTATACCAATTGGGCCTCTATTAAATTATACGATTTGTAGCCCTCGTGTTAGCTTTCCGAAACTTCAAACGGATCGCATTTTCGTGTCCGAAAGCTCCCAAAATCGCAAAAATACCGAAACACGTTCGTCTTTCGTACAGCTGACACTCAAATAATTCTACAGAAAGTTACAGAAAGAATTTGGCTTATTAAAAATATATTTGGAAAGCTAACTTCGATACGGTTCTTTTGAAAAGAACGAGAGATAAATCAGAGTTCTAAGCTAAAAGTTATGACATTTCTAAGTTGCTTTGGTTAATAAAAACGTGGATGAATATTATGACGAATTTGAGTTGTTTTGGACAAAAGAACACATATATGCCAAGATACTTGGATACAAACATAGGTATCCAAATAAAACTCATTCTAACCATCCTAACTAAGATCAATCCACTCTCTAACCATTCTAAAATGAATTAAATATCTATTTAAACTATTATCATACATACATACACAAGGGATGTCCTAATTTGGGATCTATCAAGTAGGACACAAGACACATATCTAAATTCTCAAGAGAGCTCCAAATGGCCTCAAATTTGAGTCTAAATGGGACACATGCATGAGAGTGGATCCTACGGATTCAAAACTAATTTATATGCAAAGGAAATCGATTTAGAGGATGGGTTTTACCTATTGGGAGTGGAATCCCAATAAATCCTTTAGGACACGGCTCCGATACGAAGATCCCTCAAAGTGGACACTCCTCCTTGCACTTCTCTTCCAATCATTGGTAGCACCATTCCCTTAGAGAATGGAATGATTGAGGGAAGGTTTGGTGAAGGAATGATTTGATTTGGAGATCAAATCAATGGGAAGGCTCTCTAAATTTAGGGAAAAACAAAAGGAAAATAAAAGAGGCAAGATTGTAATGAATGAAATGAATCATTCTCCCCTAAAGGTGGCTGCCATAAAGTGTCCATTAGAGCTAATGGGAAATGTCCTAATTGCCCCTCTCTAGTCTCATATGGTTAAGTCTAGACTAGGTTCAAGTTTGGGGTCAAAATGATCTAGTTTTGAGTCTCTAACTTAACCATTCTAACATGATAAAAATTAGTTTAATTAACTAACTTAAATGTTGGGTATTGTGAGCAATTCTTAACTTAATATTGGGTCCCATCTAGAGTTTAAGCTACCCGGGTCACAATACAAGTCGGAACGAGACGAAACTCAAATCCAACTAAACAAATCCAATAAAAATAATATTAAAAATATAAAATTTTCCAAATATTAAAATATAAAAAATGACCAAAATCATAATACATCAATTTAAAAATTATTAAAATAATCTAAAATTCACAAATTAATCAAAATTTAAATAATTCAAAGTCACAAAATGACCAAAATATCCTTAGCCTAAAACTTGTAAATAGTCATTCTCATCACATGGTTAGGTCCCCATGGTCATGGTTAGTCTCTAGGCTCAACAGTTCTAGAGTTCACTAGCTAACACATCAAAATTATAATATACCAATTTTAAATAGTATTAAATTAATTAAAAAAATTCCATAAATCATAAATCCTATTATTAAATAATAAACTTTTACAAAAGTTCAAAATTACCCTCATTTTAGAAAAGTGGGTGTTACAATTGTCACCGAGTTCAAGGTATGATAATCTACACATAATCTGGACGTACCATCCTTCTTCTTCACAAGAAGCATCGGGGCTCCCCAAGGTGATCCACTTGCACGAATGAATCCCTTGGTACTCAGTTCTTCAATCATCTTGTACAAAATCTCCAACTCTGAAGGCGCCATCCTGTAGACTCGCTCTGATACTGGTGCTGTCCCGGGGATCAAGTCTATAGTGAACTCGATCTCCCGCTCTGACGGCATCCCTAGAAGTTCTTCCGGGAAGACATCTGGAAACTCTTCAACTATCTGGGGTAACTGTACTGCTGCTACTGCCATCCGCAATACTGGGGAAGATGGCTCCAATGCGCCTCTGGAAAATGAAAACTCTGGCTCTCCTAGAATAATAAAGACAATACTGCCAACATGGCAGTCTATCCTAGCATACTGGTTCCTCAACCAATCCATGCCTAAGACTACATCATAGTCTGCCATAGGGAACTCTATAAATCTAGCGGAGAATTCTCTACCGCTTACTACGATCCGACACGAGAAAAATACTCTATCTACTCCCATAAGACCATTACTAGTAAGTATATTGAGCCTTACAGATAATGACTCTGGCTCCAATCCTATCCGTGTCGCGAATCGTGCAGACAGGAATGAATACGATGCACCAGAATCAAATAATACCGATGCTGGAGAGGAGTTGACGAGAATAGTACCTGCCACTACCTCACCTGGTGCAACCTCTTCTTCCATAGCCATCATCATCGCCTGACCTTGTCCTCTGGCTACGGGTTCCCTCTCCTGGAAACCTCTCTGCCTGCTCTGCACTTGGGCTTGGGTATACTGCTGCTGGTTCTGTTGCTGAAATGCCTGGGCCTGAGGCAACAATGGCCTCGGGTACTGCTGCTGCTGCATAGGTGCTGGTCCTCTAACTGACAGACTGGTTAGGTTGGAAGAGGACGAACTACCCCTATTCGGGCAGGCTCCTATCTTATGATCTGCTGCTCCACAAGCCAGGCACAATCTCCGTACCCTGCGACAATCTGCCACCACGCGCCCTGGCTTCCCGTAATGAGAACATCCCATCGCGGAAGTCTGCTTCTGCTTTTGCTGCTGCGGGTATGTCAGGGTTGAATGCTGAACCGACGTTACTGAGGCCGCCCGCCTCGGAGTTCCAATAGTCAAACCCCTAGTTGTCGGGGCTGGAGTTGATGATTGGTGCATCTGATTGTGGGACCGCTTTCTACCTCCGGTCCTATCTACGATCCTCTGGGAGGTATACTCGTGCCTCCTAGCTGCCCTCAATACTGCATTGAACGTCTGGTGCTCGAACTGCTCAACTGCCAACAAGATCTCCAAATGCAGCCCCTGCTGGAACCGTTGGGCCCTATCAAACTCGGTTGCCACCAAGGTAGGGGCAAACCTACTGAGTCTAGAAAACTCAGATGCATAACCGTCGACCGTTCCGCCACCTTGCTTCAATTGGTAAACCTCGTCTGTAGGTCGTACCGAGCTACAGCATCAAAAATACTTCGTCTGGAATCTTTCTATAAATACCGCCCAAGTGACCGGCGCTGCTAATCCTACGGCCTGCGTCGCCCACCAACTGTGAGCCAAGTCTAGCAAATGTAGGCATACCACCACCACCTTCTCATTCTAAGGTGTCCTAGCAGCTTCCAGAACCACCTCGGTATCCTGAAGCCAAGCGTCCGTGGCAATCGTATCTTTACTGCCGTCGAAGAATGGAGGGTTCAAGCGCTTGAAGCTGTTGGCCGCGCTGTTCCCTGGTTGACCGCCTCTGGTCAAAGCATCTGCCACTGCCTGGTGCAAGGCGTCGCCCTGACGATCCTGGGAAGCTATTAAGGTCCTGATGAGACCTACCAAGGTGCCATCATCAGTCTCTGCAGGCTGAACGGGTTGAATTAGTGGTTCTCCTCCAGTAGGCACGACTCTGGAGGCCACTCCGAAATGTTGGGCTTGATCTCCAGGTTGCTACTGGTCCACGGGAAGTGCTCCTCCTCGCTGATCGGCGGGGTCAGGTACAGTGCCGCTAAAGAAGACGATATAGGGAACAATAAGGAAGGACCAGGACAGATCAACGATACAAGCATGTTATCAGGTCAAGATTCTTAGGAATTGAAGATACGAGCAGAGATCAAGGGCAAATACTGATTGAGACATCTATCCGGTAAACCCTCACATATCTTGATTTACAAGACCTGCATGGGCCACCACTTAAACCATGTGACGCCCCAGAACCAGAACACTGGAGAGCGGAGGCGTACATAGTCGGCTATGTATACTGAAATGGAATCCACCTCACTATACGGTCACGGCTGTCTAGATATATGAGGGTTTAACTACAAGCCAACAGTCTCCTAGGGTCATGAACAAGCCTATTATCTCAACTCAAGCAAGCAATAATAGTTACAAGATGTCAGAGCACCAAATATATAATAGTAAGGCGTCCCATATATTACATATTGGATGATCATGAAGCTAGTCGTACAAAATGTCAAGACTAGCAAGAGTTCAATCATACATGATCAACCCTAGGATTTGTTAATCATGTTACAGCCCGTAGGCAGACAGTATGTAAATATGCATCGAGCTAACAAGTGCTCGTCGGCTAAACGCCTCAAACGAATAATTTTACAATGTAGTGAGCGAATCAAAATAGAAAACCCACTCGTAGCCCGGGTTCCTTCTAGTCGCCACCATTGGGCTGAAAGTTTGATAGATCCTCGAGTGCTGCTCCAAAATTTGGCCACATAAAACCAGCTGGGTCAAACCGCAGAAAGAGCAAGTGCCACAAGGAGGCCACGAAATAAGAACAAAAGCCAGCATATCAGAACATAAGAAAATGAAAGAAAAGTACAAGTAATAAAGAGTACAACCGGACAATAAACGACTAGGGACGTGGAACCATTCCGGTAGCCAGGTTACAACTCGTAAACCAAACAAGGACCGGGGATTGTAACCCTTCGCCTGAATAGCACTTTGTCTCTACCCATTTATTGTTGAAGACAAATAAAACAATCATGTACAGGTGTACCAGGTACTGGGACTAGACGAGACTTAGACAAGGCTGGACACCATCCATTCACAAGCGGCCAAGCAAATTCTATGGCTTACTACTTAACTAACTAGGGTTATCACAAGCCTAATTACTAACAAGATGCAAATGAGAAATTCCCAGTCCCAAGCCCAGCAGACTATCCAGTTATCCTTCCACGGGTTGAGAGTATGGTTGGGTACATCGCCCAGGAGACGATATACCCTTAGGTGACTTAGAGGGTGAAACACATGACAGTGTGCTGGAAATATGCCCTACTCGTCGGCAGGATACAAATCTATTTAAAGCGCCCAGATAACGAGATCGCCTGTGACTGGAAATTCTCTATGAACTATAGTTTGATCTAGTAATTAGCCTAATCCATATTCAGTGTGAATCCCTGACCGTGGTAACCAGGGAGTCACGTCCTAGACATGATGTAAGACAAGACAAGATAAGACAAAACAAGTGGATTGCACAAAGCAGCAAGAATGAACACCCACGGAGTCAGAGTTAATTATATGAGTCAAGTTTGCCATCGTAACAGCATCAAGTCAAGTCAAGTTACAAGTTACAGGTAACAAGTTACAGGTTACAAGTTACAGGTTACAAGTTACAAGTTACAAGTCAGGAGTGCGCCGCCACGGGCCACTATCAAGTTATCCAGTTACAAAGATTAATCATAGATCACAGGTCACAAGTTAAGAGCGCACCCCATCGGGTCACTATCAAGAAGATCAGAAAGCACTAGGTTCATAAATCACAAAAATTCAGGAAAATCGTACTAGTCATAAGCTAAACACCGAAAACTGTGCCAGTTTGTGTTGGGTCGAGACAGTCGTGTTGTGTGGAACAAGATCTCAAAACTCCAATCCACAAAAGAGTAGCCAAGTCCAAGGAAATAAAACCAAATCACCATGGGCAATAGGTTGCGCTAGGGATCAGATTGCGCTGGGGGAATAGACTGCGCTGAGGTTAGGTTGCGCTAGAGTCGGGTTGCGCTGGGTCGGGTTGCGCTGGGAGCGAGCTGCGCTAGGGACGGGTTGCGCTAGGGTCGGCTTGCGCTGGGTCAGGTTGCGCTGGGAGCAAGCTGCGCTAGGGACGGGCTGCGCTGGAGCCAAGCCGCGCTGGGAGTCGGGATGCGCTGAGGTCAAGCGCGCTGGGGAGCGAGCTGCCCAGCGGTCTAGTGCGCCAATGGAAGGAAGGCGCTGGAGCTAAAGAGCGCCAGCACGGGTCAGCCCAGCACAAAGCGCTGGCCGAGGAGTTAGCGTAGTTCGGCCATGCACTAAAGAGCGCTGGCCGAGGATCATCTTCTCCATCAGGCCGAGAGAAGAACCCCAAGAACTCCAAATTTCCAAATAATTTAGCCAAAACAAAACCAAATTTGGATTTTCAAAGTTCTAACTTGTGTAAAATTGAATTCTCTTCCACATGGAAGCCTCAAATCAAGGAAAAATCTAAGTTTAGTAGATCAAAACCAAAAAAATCCAAAAATGGTTAAAACTTAGATCTAGAAAAATGGAAGCTCCAAATCACAAAATGCCAAGTTCTAATGTTGTTCACCAAAGTCTAATCTAGCGAATGGACAAATAAAATGGGGTGTTTATTTCGTGGCAAGGTGCACTTGCCTATGGAGGTTGGGTGTTGTGTGGAGAAAGGAAGAATAAGATAAAAAAATTAATGGAAGTTATGAGGAGAGAGAAAGTTAGGTGGGGGTTTAATGAGGGAGGGTATGTTGTGTTGAGTGTGGAGGTTAGCTAAGTGTGGTCCAATGTATACTAAACCAAACCAAACCAATTCCTTCTCCATAAAATAAAACCACGCCAGGTCCAAAAATCCATTTTACGAGAAAACCAAAATCCGCAAGTCAAGCCAAAACACAATTACAGGCCAAAAATCTGAGAAAATAAAATACAGGTCCGAAATACATATAAGCTTAATCAAAATATGTATTCCGAAATACGGACGTTACAAGTGCACCACGACGGGTCACTGTCATGTCATGTCATTTGTCAAAAGTGCACCACAACGTGTTACCATCGTATCAGGAAATAATTAATATGGAACAAGCATTCTTGTGGTATTTAAATATTAGAAGGAACAAGGGCCATGGAGGACTCATGCGGCTCAACAAAATACCATGCAATTAAAGCTTAAGGCCATACGGCCAAAAATATTTTACTAAGGCCATGCGGCCAACAAGAAATTATGTTGCCACTGTACAAGAGTTGAATAATTGCATGCGCTAAAGCAAATAAAGCATTGAGCCTATGCGGCAAGCAAATGCATGCGGCTAAACAGGGCATATGCGGCCAGCAAGGCATTGCATATGCGGCTAGCAATGAGAGTTGGCCATATGTGGCTAAATATGGCATTGGCAATATGCGGCCAGGAATATACGTAAGCATGCAAATGTTGCAAGGCCATACGGCCAAAGCAGGTGGCTAAGGCCATATGCGACCAGGAAGATGGCCATACGGCCATGAAGGTATATATGCGGCTAGCTAAATGACAAATGGCTATTGGGCCCATGCGGATAGCAATTTATTTGCAAATGCAAGCAATTACATGCATAAAATATATATACATTAAATATTGGACATACCAGCCTTGCAAGGCCATGCGGCTCAAATGAATGGCTATGCGGCCAAGAATATATAAATGCATGCAAGCTACAGCTTGCATAGGCCGAAGGAAATTAAATAATGCCATAAAATGGCCATACGGTCATGTTTAAGTAAGCAATGTTGATACATACAATTATTTAAGAACTGATGCATGCAAATGCATGTAATTCCATGCGGCTAGCAATGAACAGTTGGCATGCGGCTCAACAATTATATGCAAACTAATGCATACAATTACATAAAAATACAAATAGGCCATGCGGCTAACAATGAACAGTAGCCATGCGGCTCAGCAATTGTATGCAAACTAATTAATTCTTATGCGGCCAAGGCAATAAATTAATGCTCATGCGGCTGGATTTGTCCATACGGCTGGAAAGAACACTTGTCGCATAAAATAGTCATACAGTCAAGTACTGTCCCTCTCCAATTTCCGAGAAGAACACCATGAAGCCATGCTTCCAAGCACCATAAATTCGTCATCCAGAGTCCAAATCCGAACTTCCATAGGTCAAAATGGGAAAGAATAAAATTCTCTACAACATGGAACCATCAAATAGCAAAAATATGCAGGTTTGATAGATCAAAATTCATAAAAACCGAAAATACCACAAAACTAGATTTACAAGAATTTAACCATGGAAATAAAAAATACTAAGTACTAAAGTGGGTTAGAAACACATGAGAAAGACAATAGAACAAGAAAAATGGACTTCCTCCATGAAGCAAGATGCATTGCCTAAGCTCTCCCTCTCTCTCTCAGGTTGGTGGAGAAGAAGAAGTAATAGAAAAGAAGAAAAAAAGAATAAATGAGGAGAAAAAAAGAGTTTGGGTTAATAAATGGTGATGGTGGTGGTAGGTAGGTGGGTTGGTTCTCTAACAAAATCGAACCAAGCCAACAAGCCAAACCGAACCAAGATGAACCAAGCAAGAAATGCCCAATAAATCAAGCAGAAAAATATGCAAATACGACTCTAAATACGTACACGTATACCGAGATACGTAATACGAGATATGGGCATTACAACTCTACCCACCTTAAAAGAATTCCGTCCTCAGAATTTAATCAAGAGGCTAGAGATGCAAGGACAAGCTATACTAATCACAGGCAAGCTATAACTAAGCAATCAATCAAACAATCAATCATACAAGTAAGTAATTTGAAGGTACGAAAGAGACGGAAGACATCCTGCTAGAAACCTCTCTGCCGGTTCTGAATCTGAGCTTGGACCAGGGTATACTGCTGGGGTCTCTGCTGCTAGAATACCTCGGCCTACGTTGACAATGGCCTCAAGAACGGGTACTACTGCTGCTGCTGGACAGGTGCTGGTCCTCTAACTGAAGGACTAGAGAAAGTTGATGACGAACTCCCCCTGTTCGGGCAGTTTCCAACCCTGTGGTCCAGGGCACCACAAACCAAGCACAAACCCTGTGCTCTGCGACACTCCGATACCACATGCCCTGGCTTTCCGCAGTGTGAACATCCCACTGCGGAAGAATGCTTCTGCTTCTGCTGCTTAGGGTATGTCGGGGCTGAATGCTGAACCGACGTTACTGAGGCCACCCGCCTCGGAGCACCAATAGTCACGGACCTGGCTGCCGGGGCTGGTGCTAACGACTGGATCATCTAGCCGTAAGATCGCTTCCGACCTCTGGTCCTATCCACAATCCTCTGGGAGGTATACTCATGCCTCCTAGCTGCCCTCAATACCACATCGAAAGTCTGATGCTAAAACTGCTCCACCGCCAGCAAAATCTCTAAGTGGAGTCCCTGCTGAAACTGCTGGGCTCTATCGAACTCGGTCGCCACCAAGGTGGAAGCAAACCGACTAAGCCTGGAAAACTCGATCGTACACCCATCGACCGTCCTGTCCATCTGCTTTAAATTGGTGAAGTTTGTCTGCAGATCGTACCGAACCACAACATCGAAGTACTTGGTCCGGAATCTCTCACGGAATACTGTCCAAGCAATAGGCGCCACTAGTCCAACGGCCTGTGCCGTCCACCAGCTGCGGGCCAAATCCAATAACTGCAGGCGCACTACGGCCACCTTTTCATCTTCTGGGGTCTTCACCGCCTCCAATATCACTTCTGTGTCCTGAAGCCACGCATCAGCAGCGATAGTATCTTCGCTGCCATCGAAGAATGGAGGGTTCAGGCGCTTGAAACTGTTCGATACACTGTTCCCATGATGTCCACCTCTGCCCAAAGCATCTACCACTGCCTGATGTAAGGCATCTCCTCTGCGATCTTGAGAAGCTAATTATGATCTGATGAGACCTACCAAAGTATCATCATCAGGCTCTGCAGGCTGAGCTGGCTGAACTGGTGGCTCTGGACCCTCAGTAGGCATAACTCTGGAAGCTACTCCTGAATGCTGGACTTGATCTCCTGGTTGCTGCTGGTCCACGAAAGGTGCTCTGCCTTGCTGATCAGCAGGTCCAGGAACAATGTCGCTGAAGAAGACGACATAGGGAACAATAAGGAGGGCTAGGACAAATCAATGATTACAAGCATGTGATCAAGACAAGAATTTTAGGGATTCAGAGAATACGAACAAAGATCAAGGGCGAGTACTGATTGAGACATCTATTCGATAAACTCTCACATATCTTGATTTTTAAGACCTGTATGGGCCACCACTTAAACCATATTACGCCTCAGAACCAGAATACTGGAAAGCGGGGGTGGACATAGCCAGCTACGTATAATGAAATAGAATCCATCTCACCATACGGTCACGACTGTCTAGATATATGAGGGTTTAACTACAATCCATCAGTATCTTAAGGTCATGAACAAGCCTAGTGTCTCAATCTCAAGCAAGCAAGTAAAGTACAAGATGTAAGATTACCAAATATACAATAGTAAGACGTCCCAAACATTATATATTCAGCTGATCATGAAGCTAGTCGTACAAAATATCAGGACTAGCAAGAGTTTAGTCATACATGTTCAACCCTAGGATTTGTCAATCATGTTACAGCCCGTAGGCAGACAGTAATAAAGTATAATCGAGCTAACACATACTCGTCGGCTAAACGCCTCAAAAGAATATTTTTATAATAGAGTGGGAGAGCCAAAATAAACCCACTCGTTGCCAGGATTTCTTCTAGTGGTCACCATCTGGCTGGAAAGTTGGTAGATCCTTGGAAGCTGCTCCGGTATCTGGCCATACAAAACCAGCTGGGTCATACCCCAGAAAGAGCAAGTGCCACAAAGGAAGCTTCACTTAGGAACTAAAACCAGCAGTTAGCATAAGAATAATAATATATAATAAAAGATAGGATATATAGAAAAGCATGACAGGATGATATACGATGAGATTACCATGGGATTATTCAGATAACCAGGTTACAACCCGTAAACCAAATAAGGACCGGGGTTGTAACCCTTGTCTGAATAGAACTTGGTTTCTCCCACCATTTATCGGCAAGATAAATAAGAAATCAGGTCATATAACAATCTTGTACAGGATCAAGAAAAGACTAGACAGATTATTCCTCATCCAATAATCACGGCCAAGAAATAAGTACGGCTTGATACTTTAACTAACTAGGATTATCACAGGCCTAGTTACTAGCAAGATACAGTGAGATGTTCCTCCAGCCACAAGCCCTGCAACTAATCCAGGTTATCCAGGCGACTTGGATTCATTAAGCAATGCCTCGTTCTACTCCACATATCAGTGAGTCTAGATTTGTGCCCTACTCGTCGGCAGGATACAAGTCCAACAATTGTGGTCGGGATAACAGGATTTCTTGTAACTGGGGAAATCTCTCATGACTACTGTGTTATTCTAGTTATTAGTCTTAGTCCTTTTTAGTAGGTACCCCTGACTATGGTACTCAGGGGTCCCTGTCCTAGACATGATGCAAGTCAAGACGGGTTTATTCGTACAAGCACAATCGTCCACGGTGTCCAGGTTATTCAATCTTGTCATGTCAGGTTAGCCGTCGCAACTGCATTTCGAGAAATATCATGTCAGGTTTATCATGTCAAGTTTATCATGTCAAGTTTACTTGTCAGGAGTGCACCACATCGGGCCACTATCAAGAATTATCATGTCAAGTTTATTTGTCAGGAGTACACCACGGCGGGTCACTGTCATGTCATGTCATTTGTCAAAAGTGCACTACAACGGGTACCCATCGTGTCAGAGAACAATTATTATGGCACAAGCATTCATGTGGTAATTAAATATTAGAAAGAATAAGGGCCGTGGAGGACTCATGCGGCTCAGGAAAATACCATGCAATTAAAGCTTAAGGCCATACGGCCAAAAATATTTTACTAAGGCCATGCGGCCAACAAGAAATTATGTTGCCACTTTACAAGAGTTAAATAATTGCATGCGCCAAAGCAAATAAAGCATTGAGCCTATGCGGAAAGCAAATACATGCGACTAAGCAGGGCATATGCGGCCAGCAAGGCATTGCATATACGGCTAGCAATGAGAGTTGGCCATATGCGGCTAAATATGGCATTGGCCATATGCGGCCAGAAATATACGTAAGCATGCAAATGCATGCAAATGTTGCAAGGCCATATGGCCAAAGCAGGTGGCTAAGGCCATATGCGGCCAGGAATATAAAGATGGCCATGCGGCCATGAAGGTATATATACGGCTAGCTAAATGACAAATGGCCATCGGGCCCAAGCGGCTAGCAATTTTTTGTAAATGCAAGCAATTACATGCGTAAAATATATATGCATTAAATATTGAATATGCCAGCATTGCAAGGCCATACGGCTCAACTGAATGGCCTATGCGGCCAAGAATATATAAATACATGCAAGCTACAGCTTGCATAGGCCAAAGGAAATTAAATAATGCCATAAAATGGCCATGCGGCCATGTTTAAGTAAGCAAGGCTGATACATACAATTATTTAAGTACTAATGCATGCAAGTACATGCAATTCCATACGGCTAGCAATGAACAGTAGCCATGCGGCTCAACAATTGTATGCAAACTAATGCATGCAATTACATGCAAATGCAAATAGGCCATGCGGCTAACAATGAACAGTAGTCATGCGGCTCAGCAATTGTATGCAAACTAATTAATTTTTATGCGGCCAAGGCAATAAATTAATGCTCATGCGGCTGGATTTATCCATGCGGCAGGGAAGAACACATGCCACATGAAATAGTCATACGGTCAAGTACTATCTTTCTTCAATTTCCGAGAAGAAGAACACCATGAAGCCATGCTTCCATGCTCCATAATTTCGTCATCCAGAGTCCAAATTCAAACTTCCATAGGTCAAAATAGGGCAGAATGAAATTCTCTACAATGTGGAACCATCAAATAGCAAAAATATAAAGGTTTGATAGATCAAAATTCATGGAAACTAAAAATACCAGAAAACTAGATTTACAATAATTTAACCATGGAAATAAAAAATGCTAAGTACTAAAGTGGGTTAGAAACACATGAGGAAGACAATAGAATAATAAAAATGGACTTCCTCCATGAAGCAAGATGCACTTTCCTAAGCTCTCCCTCTCTCTCTGAGGTTGGTGGAGAAGAAGAAGTAATGAAAAAGAAAAAGAAAAGAATAAATGAGGAGAGAGAAACCGTGGGGGTTAATAAATGGTAATAGTGGTGGTAGGTAGGTGGGCTGGTTCTCCAACAAAATTGAACCAAGCCAACAAGCCAAACCGAACCAAGATGAACCAAGCAAGAAATGCCCAATAAATCAAGCAGTGAAACATGCAAATACGAGTATAAATACGTACACTTATACCGAGATACGTAATACGAGATATGGGGATTATACAGAGTGCTTCGTGCGCCTCTGTCTTGGATAGACATCGCAGGAGAAGTTCGTCGTATGAACGATGATACAATATTTTGGTAGCTGTATCGTAGAAGAACCAGAGTGAGCGTCTCTTGAGAGAAGTAGCTTCCTTTGGGTCTTCAGGTAGGATTCCGTAGACTGTATAGTCTATGAACGGGAATCGCTAGTCTCTAACATTGACATTCGTGTCTACCTGTACAGAGTAGCTCATGCACGTGTGCAGGTTGTTCTTTGGAAAAACTAGCTCTTGATCCATTACTGTGACAGAGTATTGAGTTCCAATAGGAGTTGCCAGAGAGACGGCGAGACCGACGAGGGCATCGACCTCCATGTTTTGTAATCGAGATACATGTTCTATAAAGAACCCTGTAAAGGTAAAAATAATATCGATTGCTTCCTGATGGTAAGGGATCAGATCTACCTCTTTCCCTATGTCTTTCTCATAAACAATCTCGAGTTGGTTTGGGTTACTGGACAAACTCTCCATCTTGTTAAAAGAAACCTTCCAGAAACAAGATCCAGGCAAAAAGTTACAATATGGTATCCTTTGAGCTTGTATCTAAAGAAGAAGTCTTAGCTGGTACCAGGTCTGGGAAACCTTAGTTAAGAGACTATTCGAAAGATCAAGAAAACCCTGTTCCACCTCTGGAGGTTCCTCAAACACCATCTTCTCCTACTTTCAACGATCCATCAGCTTCATCACCTCTAATAGAGCCAACTCTTTCCAAACCGACAGCTGAAAAAAGAAAACAGCCTATCTATTTTGATAAAGTATGGAAGAAGACTCCAACTTTGGGACTTGAGAAGTCGTATAACTTTGATATATGGCTCAGCTGGCTAATATGCCGATAAGATTATCAATTTTTGAACTACTCCGTCTTTCGAGGGAGACTTGAGAAACGTTCAGTAAAGCTTTGACACAAGCTGATACTTGTCTAGCACTTCTCAAGAAGCCAGAGGATGAGCCTATAACATGCCTTCTTTTATAGTGTGATGGAACTGATGCCAAATATTACCTTTACACAAGATGATATGCTGTTGGAAGATAATCACCATGACCGACCCCTCAACTTCACGAGATATGTCGATACCATGAAAGTTGATAGTATTTTGATCGATCCTGGGTCTGCGCTTAGCATTATGCCAAAGACTCTACTAGATGCATCGAATATTCTTGTACACAATTTTTCAACAACCATCACGATAATCTTGGGATTCAATTCTGGAAGAAGTGAACCTTTGGGAAAGATTAGCCTAAAAGTTCAAATAGGCAATCTTCGTACAAAGGTTACTTTCTATGTGATTGATAATCATGGCTCTTACAATAATTTGCTGGAAAGACCCTTTCTGCATGAGCATAACATTGTACCATCCACTTTACATCAATGCTTCAAGTATGTGGATGTCAACGGAGAAGTCCAAAAGGAAGTAGCCGATTGAAATCTTTTCAGGAGCATTGAAGCATATTTTATGGACTCTCAGATGTACAAAGTGGAGTTCATGAAAGTTGTATTGGCGATGGATAGTGAGAAAGATCAGAAACATACTTCAAAAGATGTTCTTATGATCCCCGTCAAAGGACGTGCTACTCGTCCCTCTTCTTCTCAGATATTGACTATACATCTTTTCTCTCATTACAAACAGCCTCCTATTGTAGAAAGGGAACAAAAGGAGTTCACCCCTTCTGAGCCACTTGTTATCGACCTTCGTCGTGATAAACCTTCTCCTTTTCCTCCTCCACCTCTGGTTATCAACCTTACTAAGCCATCTGCTAAGGCTAAGAATCATGTTGTAAATGATGATGTACAAATCAATAAAGTAGAATCTCCTTTACAGTATATTGATGTCCATTATTATACTCGATGTTATTTAAATATGTTAGATAACTTCGAACCATTTACCATAGGTGCAGTTGAAGCTTCCCAAAATAAAGTATTGCTCGAGCCAATACAGGACTCCTTCTTCCTAGTTCTTTCCAGGAAGAAAGATGAACTTCCTATACTTTTTAGTAAGGGAACAGAACAGAAGATCATGCCTAACAGTGAAGAAGAAAATCAGGTTAACGGAAGACTTCAACTACATCGTTATAGTCAGCAATCAAAGGACATCATTCAAAAGATGGACTATAATTTTAAAACTGGTCTCAACGGCGGCAGAGGAAGGCGAACTCCTATTCGTATTCGTGCTCCAAAAGAAAAATCAAAACAATACTACAGCAAAATGAAGCAGGGATTAGGTTATACTTCACCAACTCTGACTCTAGAAGTCTCCGAATCCGTTGAAGAAGAACGATCTAACTCTTCTAATTATATCTCATGGGATTCAGACACCAGTGTAGGGCACGTCCATCGCGTGACTCTATCTTCCAATATGGTGACTGCCGAGTTCTCAAAATATGACAAAGACTTTGCCGAAGCTTCTGAATCTGATCCTTAGGCACAAAAGATGGATACTCAATGGGAGCTTCGCTTTGAATAACGGGAGCCACCTACTAAAGATCAGTTGGTTCAAGTCAATATTAGAGAAGAAATTTCCCCAAAACCGATATTTGTCAGCAAAAGCCTCCCTAAAGTGGATAAACAAGAACTAATCCAACTTATTAGGGAATATATTGATATATTTGCTTGGAGCTATGAAGACATGCCGGGGTTGGATCCTCAGATCGCTATCCACAAGAACATTTTGCCAAATGCGAAGCCAGTCAAACAGCAACAACGTCGATTTTGACTCGACATGATGGATGCTATAGAAGCTGAAGTCGAGAAACTCATCACCTGAAATTTCATCAGAGAAGAACAACATCCAGACTGGGTGGCTAATGTTGTCCCAGTTTTGAAGAAAACAGGAAAAGTTCGTGTATGCATCAACTTCAGAGACCTTAATGAAGTCTGTCCCAAAGATGAATTTCCTCTTCCAATCACTGATGTCATGATTGACAATACTTGCAGATTTGAACTTATATCCTTTATGGATGGATTCTCAGGATACAATCAAATCAATATGCATCCAGAAGATGAGAAACATACATCTTTTTGCACTCCCCTTGGAATCTATATGAATCGTCAATTCTGTCTTTTAAAACCCATCTATTTTAAAAGATACCCTATATTGTGATAAATCCATATTATAACAGATAACTCATCTTTTTAGACATGATATTCCGTCTTTAAGTCCTAACCAATTTGAAGAACATCAATAGAAAAAACGAGTTCACGTCCACATTCTATTTTCTATCAATAGATTCATGTCCATATTACTTCTGAATTCTATTATCTATATCAGCAACTTATTACGTCCACATTACCTCTAATAAAGTCGTCTTTTGAAATAATAATATACTAAGAATTATATTCTGCCATATCCACATTACCTCTGAGCAGATATACTGAATATTGTTGTTTCTATATGAAAATATGTCACGTTCAATACCTCTGAATATATTTCCTATTCCATTACTTTTATCTTTTACAAGGTATACAACAAGTAATGGAACCACAAAAATTATTTCATTAATGTTGTTGCAAAATAAATCATATGTATATATAAAAAAAGAAGAAGAAGAGAGATAACAACTGGGATCTCTTTATTCTAGAGGTTGAGTGCTAAGATCTGCGATCCGTTTCTCCAAAGCCTTGGCTCGTTCGACACAAGACTCAAGCACCCATTGTCTAGCTTGGACTCTTCCAGCCACTAGATCGAAGGGATGTAGAGAGATCGTCCGGCGGGTTATCTCTTCATTGTGAATTCGAATAAACTCATCCTTCTGACGCTTCAAAAGTTCCAATTAGCTTGCAGCAGCCTGATACAGTTGGGTTTCTTTTTCTACTTGTTGTTTAGCCGTCTTGAACTATTCCTGAAGCCGAGCAATTTCAGTTTCCAGATCAAGGACTTCTTTTTTTTCTCTATATCTGCAGTTTTAAGACACTCGAAATCAGAGGCTGTTTCAGTAATCTAGTATCCATCTCTGCGGTACGTCGAGAGAAAGCCACTAAGAAGGATTCAAAATTAGCCTTATTCATTTTAGCTTCACGAGCTATGGCGTCACATTCAGCATCCACGAGTTGTCGAATATTCTTTCTTCGAAGATCCTTGTAAACTTTAATGCGTTCCTCCAGCTCATCCAAAACATGCTCCAGATAAGTTGTCAGATCTCGGTCTCCAATAACGAGAATACCTTCGATTATTTAGGACGAGGGGTTTCTGACTGTTGAAAAGGAACATCATCCCTCCCCATCACCCTTTGAACCAAAGGCCTCAGAGATGTATAGAAGGCATTTATGAAAGAAGCTACAACAAACTTGTTTGTCGCTATGGCACCTGGTGTGGCCACTATTTCTCCCCGAGTTTCTATTGATGTAGCAGTTTGAAGTACTTTAGACTGTGCATCAGGAGACCCTAATTTGGGCATCTGTGATGAGCTTCCTTTTCCTACGTCAGTCCCTCTATCCAAATGAGCCATGGTCGAACTAGTCATTCCCACAGGTCCTTCTGCGATCAATATACACCATTGTTAAAACATTATCACAAGAATTAGGATAAATAAAAATCAAAAATTTACCTGAACCTGGTATTACATATGGTGTTTCACGAGGTATGGCTGCTTCTATATGAAGTCTCGACATTGTGTTCTCAGACACTGTTACTTGATTGCTTCCAGCTTCTGAACCTCTCGATAAAAAGTGGCTACTTCCAGCCCCTGACTCTGCTTGGAGAGAGAGGATGATTGTGTTTGTCTCGTTTGGGGTTTGATCTTCAGGGGTCTTTCCTTTGGTATTAGCTTTAGGATCTTTGACAATCCTAGCTGCTTCAGAAGCTCTAGGCTGATCTTCGTGAACCTCTTCAGGAGTTTTGGGTTCATCAGTTCTCTGGCCTAGGTGCCCTTCATTATCAATAAGGTGTTCTTCACCCGCAACAGTAGTCTGGCCCTCTTCGACCGGTCCCTCTTCGTTCAGTATAACCTCTATTGAAGCTTGTTCACCTTCAGTAGCAATGGTGAGATCATCTTCATTTGAGGAATCTTAAAAATCACAGCCTTCAAGAGCCGCTATCATTTTTTGATCCTCCTGAGATTGAGTAGCATTTTGGGCCACAGAAGGAACAGTGACATCAGGATTAGGCAGTTCCTCCTCAGAAAGTGTAGTCTTCGAAACTCCTGGAGTTGGAGATGACATCATAATTCCTGCGGCAGCTAACATAGTTACAGGAATGGTTATGACCGGAGATGATGCGTTAATCTCGAGAGTAAAAAAAGTAAATATGTCAAAATTCAGTCAGGCATGATTTTACGAAAATAATATTAACAACCTTTTTGAAATGGTAAATCTTGGTGCAAAGGTAGCGGTCTCTGGTTCAGATAGAATGGATGAAGAGCCCACTCTTGGATGATCTTCTCTGGATGCTAGTAACTTCCTTCTAGGCTTCCGATGCAGGGGTGCTATTGGTTCTTCTTCGCAAATTTCTTCTGGAATGTCTCTGGTTTGCTTCAGAACCGATAAAGGAGTCATCTTATCCACTCCAAGAGGCATCCCAGTAATTATCTGTTTTGATTGGGATCGTGTTGTCCTGGTGGTGACTGGTTCAGTTACGGCCACTATAGTCTTCCTCTTCTTCTCTACAAATTGGAATGAGGAAGGGAGATCATCATGAGTTGATGATTCTCCAGCTCTCTTTTTTTTCTGCCAGGACCTTTAGCAGGAGATTTGTCTTTTTGTACCTTTAATGGTACGTCTAGTGGATTAATCGCTTCATCAGCAAATCCTATTAGGGAAGCTTCTAATGGATCATCGGCTGGATTCTGATTTTTAACATCTCTGAATGAAAATGTTGTATGAACCCCAGCCTTCGTACGTTTGTCGCTCATGAAGCTATAAGACAGATTGAAGTTCTCGACAAAGTATTCGCTGAAGTATAGAAATTTGTATATGTATACAACATACGTGGACCTGTCTGAGACGGGACATTCGGTATGAAGAATATTGCTTTAGTGCTCCGAGCGTTGTAGTATTCCCATGCCCTGGCTCCATCAATTAAATAACCCCAGACACTTAGGCAAGTTATGGCATTCCCCACATGTAGTTAATCATAGTCGAACTGTCGGGCTAATCGGTTTGGCAGATATGGTTCCAAGAAGCACTCTTCGTCAAACCGAAACACTAAGTGAGATGGCCGAATTGATCAACCATTCAAAGGTAGAGGGAATCAGATGGAGCGATATGGCTTCCAAATCCATAAGATTGGGAGGAAAATGCTCATACCCTTGAGGGGGAGGGTTGCATTGGAATCTCCATCCAGAACCCTTATTCAATGCTCGTCGGCATTCTGATAACGCGCTGATATTCCAACGGGCGTTGGAATACCGCCTCATAAAGTCCCCTCCTACTACACTGATGTCCGGGTTCATCAAACTAGGATAATGCAGGAGAAGCCACCCGTATAGATATGTGTAGGGCATCTCAATACAGGGAAATTCAATTATGGCATTTTTATCATGTAGCATGGTGTATACGAAGGAGCATAGGCCCATATTTAAGCGACAAGTCATCGCTGAAAGGAGGTCCATCCTGTAACCAAATACAAGGCGTACTGCAGCAAACATGATGCACTGATAAAATATATCGATAGCACTGCCTCCAGGGACTACAAACTGTCGCATCCATATGGAAAGAAAGCCAGCCAACTGGGATTCTTAAGACATAGGTCTATAACCTTGTCTAAAATAACTCTCAATCGTGTCCCCGGCTTTGAAAGGGGACCAATCTTCATCTAGCTCATTGTCATGCTGATCGTACTTCTCCATCAGTCCCTGGATGTCGCTTTTGTTGAGTGGTTTAAAGAAACAAGGGTCACAAGCCTGAGTATCGAAGATTTTGTCTTTATAAATATGACCCAAGAATAAATAAGCAACCACTTGGATGTGTAGCAGGTCCCTACGGTGGCACTCTTATAGTAGAGGGTGCATATCTTGTAGTGACACAAAATCTCCTAAAAAACCCCTACCATTTCAGGATTTTCTGTTAACAGTATGTCCAATTCTTTATTGGTAGGTACATACTCTTCGTACGGGTTGTTTTCCATCGGCAGGTGAGAAAGAAACTTCATCTCGTGAAGGGCAAAGCCGATCTCGCCATACAGGTTCATAAAGGTTTCGGTCTTATCGTTATAGCTTTCTACCAGAGCCAAGAATACGTACGCATTCGGGCGGAACCCATAAACTGTAGCCCAGACTGCTTCATAAAGACCTATCTCCAAAAGCATGTCTTTAAAATGATTCAAAACCCAGTTCGCCAAGCTGCTCTGTAGAAGAATGGAAAATACTAAAGAACGATCCATGCGGCTAGGAAACTCCATGCGGCTCAGAAAGCCCATGCGGCTCACAGATTCATGCGGTACAAGGGACTATGCGGCTCAAGACGTCCTATGCGGCTCAGAACAGAAGACACGGGACTTGCAAAGCAGTTCTCCCCTCCTGTATTAATTACTTTGACGGCTGACAACTCTGAAAAAGTGGCAGCCCTGACACAAAAGAGGTAATTATGACTCTGTCATAATGACAAACTCCTAGGGAAGTGAAGGAGATCTCTGACACAATCCTCCGAGCTCCAGAAAATGCCACGTGGCCCTGACACGTGGACAGTCATATGCGGCTCGAGCGAAGACTCCCCATGCGGTTCAGGATGAAGCTGCCTTATGCGGCTCAGGCAGAAACAGTCTCATGTGGCTCAAGCAGAGGCCCCCCATGCGGCTTGCAAGGATCATCTCCATGCGGCTCATTACCCATTATGCAGCTCAAATTATCATATGGTTCGAAGGTTCGGGGGGCCACTCCCCAAGCAGACCCGACACGTGGCCAGTCTTATGCGGCTCAACCCTTATGCGGTTCAATCCTCCTCAACGGCTCTCAGGACACATGTCATAAAGCCAATCAATTTCCCAGATTTTTTGTAATCAAAGATTGGGTCAAATCCCAATAATCTGGGACACGTGGCAGGCGAATGAATTAAATTTATTCATTCAGATTCGCAGACATCAGCAAATCATCACCACGGAGATTTATTCCAATCAGCATTAATTACTGATAGGATTTGGTGCAATCTATACTAAATGGCCAAGATTTATCACACTCAAGATTAATGGCCCAGATTGATCGATCAACAGGCCGTCGCCACTTTAAGGGGCAATCATTGTGAACCCTAATGAGGCCCCTCTATTCTTATAAATAGCAGGGTGCCATTCCCTTGCGAGAAAGACATACGCACACATACATACAGAGAGGACTTTTCGAGATCAGAGAGAGCACCATATACTTGGAGAGAAAGAGTAGAGAGAGCAAAGAGAGCATTTCTTCAACGCCGAGCAATCTTCTGGAGCCAAGGCTGCATACCGATCGTCCAAGGAGTAAGACAGAGCGGCCGTCGCTTTCCCGAGCCTCTATCGTCACCCCCCAGAATCTAAAATAAACAATTGTACTTAGACTGTTGTACCTAGGCTTCGTCCCTAGGCTTTCTTTGTACAAGCGAGTTTGTAACGTGAAGTAAAAGTTCAGTCCTCCGATAATTGTTCTGCTCTTTTATATTTCATGGCAAACATGATGGCGACTCTGTTGGAAAAAATTTCTCCACGGCTGAGGAGTTGGTGATGCAGTCGGATGCAGCCAAGCTTGGCTCCACGCAACAGAAGATGGTCGTCCGTTACGACCAACAGGCGTTTGAAGAGATGCTCTCTGAAGGAAGTGCCGGCCCGATCCAGAAGCGAACCCGCACAAAGAAAGCTCACTGCGAGTGGAGGCCAAAATCATTTGCTCCCCCACAAGCACTTGACAGGGTACTCTCTGCTACCCAAGACGGCGAAGGCGACTCTCATACGGCTCCACTTCGAGCCGTAGAGAACTCTGCTGTCCCCAAGTCTGGCAGAGGAAAATGTTATGATGCTGGACTTGCAGGAACAAAGAGCGACTCTATACGCCCCAAGAAGAAGTCGAGCACTCCTGTGGCCAAATCGGCCAACCACATGTAGGAGGCTCATGCGGGTGGATCTACCAGCCGCATGAAGAAAGTCTATGCGGCCAGATCATCCAGCCGCATGAAGAATACTCATTCGGCTGAGACTCCCAGCCATATAAAGAAAGCCTATGCGGCTACGTCTACCAGCCGCATAAAGATTGTTGAGGACGACAGCATGACGCCTACCCCGCGCGGCTCTGTCTTCGACCGCCTGTCTTATGGTCCCGATCTCTTGTGCTCCCAAGAAGATATGTCTGACTCTCTCCAGTATCACATAGACTCTTTCTACTATGTGCCCTTACGCACTAGAGTGAAGAAGTCTAAAGCAGCACGAGCCTGGCGAGTTCGGTCCGCTGATCTGACTTCTGACCATCCGAGCATTCTGTATACTGTTACGCGGGCCTCGGATGGGAAGTTGTACAGAACCACTCGAGTCCAGCCCCCGACGGCAGACGGACAGAGAGGTTCGCAAAAGTCTCCCAAAATCTCGGGAGTGAACATGGTCGCTCTAGACCCATCTGACTTGCGTGAGGCCATCCTCCATAAATGTAAGAAAAGAGAAGAAGCATCGGGGTGCAAAGAGTCCTCCCACGGACGTAACTGCACCCAAATCATCGTCAACTGCTGCTGCAACAGCGCGACGGTACGAGAAGACCAGCAGTCTGTATTTCAATGACTGCAACAACCATCTTCAGAAGACGAGGCACTTCCCGTCGTCTCCTGCAACTCTGCTCAGAAAGTCTCCGTCGATGGGAAGGGGAAGAAGACCAGCGCCCCTAGCCTAAAGATATCAACCACTATGAATAAAAGATTGTCGTCTAAGCGGGTGCCTGCCACCGGAGTTTTCTAAGGTACCCGTTCTAAGATGAAATCTGCTACAGTGGGAGACTCATCGTCTACATCACTGGGGGTCGCTGGGATTAGGGGTAGCGTTCCTCCGAACCTCCACGACAATCCGATCTTCCAAGAAGACGAGCCGGAGGAAACAACTCTCCCATTAGATGCAGCAAACCCCGACGTCCCCGAGGACGTCCACAATTCCTAAGACGAGGCAAACTCGGAAACTAGGGGTACTGTTCCTTCTGAGTCCGAACCAGAGGAGAACATTCCCATATTTTCCGATGACTTCTTACTACAGGGGTACGATTCAGAGGGCGCTTCCTCCACCGCTCCGTCCATCTCTCCTCACGAAAAGATGGTATTCATGACAGACAGCAGCCAAGGAGGTTAAAGTGATCGCCAATGCATCGATAGTCTCGAAGCCATATTGCTTGCTTTGGTCAAGTCTGTAGACGAGATTAAAGCAGCCCTTCCAACTCTGCAAGGAGGAACGCCCGGCCAAACAAGCACGGGTCCTGCGGTCAATGTGAACTCGAATTTGGCGGCACCAAATCCGGACAACGATCCTCCTGAAACAACGGCCCCCACCGCCGTGGACGAGGCCCGCGAAGTGAGAAGAGAGGTCCAGGAGCTCCGAGCCATGTTTCACGCTCGAGAATACTCTCAAGACCTCGGAATACGACAACCGTGCCCTGCTGCCTGGAGGGACGTTCTATTCCCACCAAGATATAAGCCGTTCAATATCAATCCTTATGATGGCAAGACCTCAGCAAGTCGGTACATCACCTACTTCGAGGTCACCACCGACCATCTGCCCCATGACGATGCTATTCTCACATGATTATTCATCGGGGCATTGGAAGGGGTCGCCTTCGACTGGTACCACAGTCTGCCAGACACCTGCATCTACTCCTTCGCCGGCTTCAAGCGCATATTCTTGGAGAGATTCTACGAAGTAGGGTAGGACATCACAATGTCCACCATCATGGACGTCGTCCAAGGGAAGAAAGAGCTAACAAGGAACTATATCGAGCGGTTTTGCCAAACCGCAATGAAGCTACCATCTGGAAATTCGGATTCCTCCTTGATTGAAATTTGCCAAAAGAGACTGCTCCCAACAATCAGTCTCTGGATAGGCAAAAGTCAATTCAAAGACTGGAAGACGTTCAACATCAGTGCCACAAGCGTCGAAGAACGGTTGAAGAAGGCTCGCCAATTGGGACTGCACATCTCGGACGGAAAGAACAAGGCAAGCGTCCTAACAACGACAATGGGGGTAGCCCCTCCAACAATTGGGACAGCAGGGGTAAGCAGGCTATGGTGACCGACACCGCACAGAAACCTGAGCCAAAGCCAGCAGACAAGCAATGGCCCCAAATCACTTACTCCTTCGAAGACGGTCACGTCAAGCCCATCTTGGACATGCACATACAAGGAGACAGAATTCAGCTTCCTCCACTAAGACGGAAATTGCGGCAGGCAGACATGGAGAACCCGTAGTACTGTCATTACCATCGTTACGTCCACCATGCCACACACGGCTGCTACCAGCTAAAACAGTACATCCAAAACCTCATCGATTCGAACGTACTGGCCATCGATTTTGAAGAGGTGACAGTAGCAGCCAATATGGTGTCAGTATAATTTGGCAGCTTCCCTCCAACGGAAACTCAAGACGGTATGGTCCCCATCCCTCTGGCGACAATGGAGATTGCTAATCTTCCACCTCCTCGAGATCAGGCCGCTAATCTAGTGCCCCTCACCACATCACGAGGGGAGGTCATGTGGATCCATCCAGACTTGGTATCGGAAGTCACTCGGCCCACATCACCTTTCATCTGCAAGAAGAAGGGTTGAAAAGTCAGGTCCTGTCGTACAATCTCGGCGGACATCGAAGAAGCTACAGCCGTCGTCACTCGGTCTGGGGTACAACCCCAACCTGTGGCTGACAACCCAACTGAAGATCATCAGCCCGCCACAACCGACGCTCCGGGACTGGCTCAGCCTCCGACGGTCGACAAGCCTAGGCCAAGGGAGGCTCGCTTTGACAAATCCCTCCGAAAAGAGGCATCACAAGGGCTGGAGAAGCCCAACAACTTCGACATCTTAGCGTAATTGGCCAACACACCGGCCAATTTGTCATTATACGAGCTTCTGAGACTCTCCAAGGATGTTCGTGCGGCTTTTAACGATGCACTCCAAAACGCCGACGCGTACCTGGCTCAGGTCAACCTCATGGGAGAGAACCCGCCTACAGATCTCCAAGACAGCGCCTGCACGGAAGCGATGCCCAATATTGTTTTTACTTTGCGGGACATGCTCATCAAAACCAACCTGCATGATCGCCCGCTATACTACACTGGATACATCGGCGACGCAAAGGTGGATCAGATGCACATTGATCCTGGCTCTTCCATAAGCATTATCCCGAAGGGTCTGCTACATCACCTCCACATCCCAATGCATCGCCTGACGCCTACAAGCACCGCCATCAGCGATTTCAATTCGGGCAGGAGCTACCCAATTGGGAAGATTCGTCTAAAGTGTCAGATTGGCGATCTCCAATCAGAAGTCACCTGCTACGTCATAGATGCAGACACTTCTTATAACATCCTCTTGGGACGCCCTTGGATATACGATTATATGATCGTGCCTTCAACGCTGCACCAATGCTTCAAATATGTCGACAAATACGGCTTCGTAAGAACGGAGTTTGCTGATATCGATCCCTTCAAAGGGGTCAAATCCTACTACTCAGACTCCTGCCTATACGAAAAGTCGAAGAGGCACCTTGATGAAGAAGATGTGCAAGCTCGTACCGAGACAACCACAGGATCAGAAGAACCTCTGACGATCCACCTCCAAGCTCGCAAACCTGGCAAGTCTGTACCCCTTACCGCCACTCTGCGTAAGGACGCAATCAGCCTCTCGGCACAAGAAGAGCAGATGATAATCCGGCTGCCAAGGTCTGGCCAAGTGCCAAGACCCACCAAGGAGCCACTAACAATCAGGCTGCCGAGAGTCGGCCAGTCTCAAACAGAGAAGCTCAATCCCTCTGACAAGCCAATGACGATACGCCTTCCCAAAAAGGGTCGTCACCCCGATACAAGGCCTGGAACTTCTAGCAAAGCAACCAATCCCCGCCCAGCATCGAGTACCAAGCTGGGGGTCGCTAGTTTGCCAACAACTCCACGCTATGCTCTACCAGCTGAACCGCTGACGATCAAGCTGCCCAGGTCATCCTCTCAGTCTTCGTTTATACAGGGGATAGCCGAGGAGGAGCCATAGTTATCCAATTATGTGGTTGTCCACACTGATGTTCCCTCCACAGATGATGTAACCCCCCTAGAAAAGATACCTTACTTCATCAATAAAGGGCTATCTTTGAACTACCTTGAGCTTAATAAGCTCTGTACAATGTATGCTAGGGAACACGGTATAGGCACTCACCTACACACACATGTGACAAATGTGCACACCGCAATCCAGCTTACTCCAGCGGAAGACACTTACCGCATAATCGAGGGAGGGGACCATCCAATCATCTTCGGCCGGAAGGACGATCCGCATCCCTTCACCGTAGAAGAAGTCGACCTTGGATCAGATGCCGGGAGACTGCCTCTGTATCTTTATAGCCCCACTCTAAATATCTCATGCAGAAACAGGGGTATGATCTGGAGACGACGCCAGGCTTGAACTACGGTACTGTCACGACCCACACCCTAGAGTTAGGGCATGAGAACGTAACAACGCCCAGCCTATGCCGCAGTGTCGGCGGTAGAATGCTGTCCTAGGTCTCAATGCATCTAACAGTATAAGACTAAAAAGTTTATACTCCCCGAATGGGGGTGACATAGCAGAATATAAACTCAATCACATCTAAGGTAGAGCATAAAGGAAGATAGATAAAACATAAAATCGAAAAGAGATACAACAGATAGAAGTCTAAGTGTCTAAGATACAAACTCAGAATACATCTCAAAACCCAAATACAGTAATCCATAAATACAACTTAAGATGACTGAAAATAAACTATAAGCAAAAACCCTAGCTATCTATGCAACCTCTACTGTCTCCTCTAGGCTAGCAGGCAATCTCCAGGCTATCTGTAAAATTTATCAACAGGTCCAGTCAGGACAGGAGCGAGCACATTACATCTCAACAGTTCATAGCAGGTTAGAAAATATAATCATGCAGTAAAGTAAGATACATGTACTGAAAAAATGATGTATGTAAACAGAGAGAGAGCTGTAATAGAAATATCTACTATAAATAGAGAACTAACATATGGCTAGTAAGTCAGAGTACAATATAGACATATAAATGGCATAGGAGATTCTGATAAGACACTATGGAAGAGATTCTGATAAGATACTACTTGGGTATTATTCACATGTCTACTTCTACTCCCCCGTACCCCCAATCGATACACAAGGATCCAACCAAGTTATGTTATGATTCCACGCAAAGCCCCCGAAGGGTGATACATGGATGTCCCAAAAATGGGGATTCTAGGAGATTCTAGGATACCCAGTAAATAGGATAGGAGATTCTAGGAGACTCTGTGATCATAAGAGTATATGTCACAAGTGATCAAAGAACTTGTGAAGCATAGTGATACGTCATGTAAGTGAAATACACAGAACATGTAGTACCCGATGCTCCCTAAGGATAACATCTCAAGAAGGGATCCGTATAGTACCAATCCGTGTGACCAACGTGATAGTACAAGTAAAGTAATTTAATGCAGGAAATAATTCTAAGCAGGATATGAAATGATCAGAGAATGTACTCGTCTGATATCTGAATGTCCAAGGTAAAGATACTGTCCGAGAAGAGGTGTCTGTCTCCTAATTAGAACAACACAAGTCACAACATGTCCAGAAGGGTAATATAAAGTACTACAATGCATTCTACATGAATCTAGGTCAAACTAGGCCAAAGTCAACCCTTGGTCAACTCTGGTCAACTGCACTAGTCAAACTAGGTCAAACTGGGTCATGTCCTAACCCAGCAAGTCTTACTAGGCCTAACCAAGACTATCCTAGCAAGCACACATCAATACAAGGCTATACAAGCCAACATACACCCAACTCTATATAGCATGCAATTATTCAATACTCAAATAGGCAAGAATTCACATTGGATATACACTAGATAATCTGTTACTTTAAGCTATATATGTCTACACATATATACACATGCATATATTGGTATTCAACATTAGGTCTATAATCATGGCATTTCAAATGGTTATTTAAACATATATATTACAACACAATATGCTAACATATATATAATATACATACATAGCTAAGTTAACTATATTCATAAATACTTATTTAAGAGGCTATGTGTGTGTATGTGAACATGGCAAAGGGGCAAGTGAGGGTTAAATGGGCATACCTAGTGTATACATATCAAAGAGTGTCAAATTGTAAGTGAACAATGTGTCAAGTGTGATAGTGTCCTCATAGTGTAAGGGGATACATGAGGTAATATAAGATTTGTGTTAACATAGAATATTACATCACATTAACTTGTATATTGCATACATTACATCTATTATTACATTACATTCATGCTTGTATTTATTCATCATTCATTTATTCTCTTGCACCACTATATGCACCATACATTACATACTATGGAACCTACATATTCATTACAAGCTATACTTATACATGCTTACATTAGATAGGATACTTACACCTCATACATCATTTATTTAACCATTTACTCATGCTTGCATTCTCTATTTAATTACATAATGTATATACATTAATATGGGTTAAAATCAAATAGAACATTATATTACACACAAGGGTGCACAAAATGCATATGCCGAATAGTAACTCCTACTAATAATCAATACTGTACCATCTGAGCATGAAATAAAATTTAGGATTAAAGTATGTTATAGATCTATGTGTTAGCTTTCTGAAACTTCAAACGGATCGCGTTTTTGTTTCCGAAAACTCCCGGAATCGCAAAAACACCGAGAACGCGTTTGTCTTTCGTACAGCTGACACTCAAATAATTCTCCAGAAAGTTACAGTAAGAATTAGGCCTATTAATACATGTTTTTGGAAAGCTAACTTCAATATGCTTCTTTTAAAAAAAGGGAGATTAAACCGAGCTTTGAGCTAGAAGTTATGACATTTCTAAGTTAGGGCTGAAATTAAAAACGTGGATAAAAGTCATGACGGATTTGGGTAGTTTGAGACAAAAGAACACAAGTATATAACATAATATATCAAGAACTCACTCTCTACACTAATATATATATATGAGACACTATAGAACACATCTCCAATACAAAAATATGAGATTAAACATGCAATAATTCATTCATACATAACAACAACACATAGTGTGTCCAAATTTGGGATTTTCCCACATGGATACAACCACAACACAAAGGACACTCCTATGACCTCCAAATGGACACAAAATGGACACAAAATGGACACAAATGGAGATACAACCATGGGTGTCATTCCTATGGGTTCAAAATAGACCTATATGCATGAGAAAATAAAAAGGAGAAGGGATTTATACCTCCCGGTAGATCGAATCGAAGAAAAACCTTCCCGGAACGACACTGACACGTAGATATTCCAAAAGGACACGAACGAGCTCCAAATCCTCCGAAACTTGGGTAACTTCCTCCTTGGCTAGAATGGAGAAGGAAAGAAGAAGATTTGGTGGTGAAATGGAAGGATTTGGTGGAGAAATTGCTAGGAATTGCTCTCTAGAAATTTGGGAAAGAACAAGAGAGAGAGTGTGGATGAGAATAATGAAATGAACTTGAGCCTATCCTCTCCCAAAGTGGCTGGCTATATGGGGCTATTTGTCCTATTATGTAAGGTCCAAAATGCCCCCACTAACCTATTCTATGAGTATTAGGAAAGGGCTAATTGGTTGGGGCTAAATTAGTCATTCTAAAGTCTCTAATCACACTAACCTTATCCATAATAATTAGTCTAACCTCTAAATAAAATATTTCTATCATGTGGACAAAAATTAATATCATGTGGGCTATGCCTAACTAGTGTGTGGGTCCCACTAGAGTCAAACTACCCCCGGGTCCCTGTTTCAAGTCGGATTGAGTTGAAATTCGAACCCGACTTGAATAACCCCAAAACAATATCATAAATAATAAAGTAATATCAAAATAATTCAAAGAGGTCAAATGCAAAAATATCCTTAGGCCAAAAATCATATTAAAATATCATAATCACATGGTTAGGCTCTAGGTCAAACAGTCTCTAGGTTTCACTAGCAAAACGTCAAAACCACAAGTCATTGATTTAAATAATTTTAAAATGATTTAAAATCACCAAAAATCATATCATGAATTAAATATCATTATTAAAATAATTATAAACACAAAATTTCAAAATTATCCTCATTTGGGAAATAGGGTGCTACAACTCTACCCACCTTAGAAAAATTTCGTCCTCGAAATTTAAGATCGATAGTACTACTTCTAGAGCCTCTAACCTACCCAATATCTAAGGTAACACTTCCTAACACTGGAATAATAAACGGACATCTAAAAAGTGTCAATCTAGGAATACCTCCAATACTGCTCTGCTGTACGACGGTAATGGAACTTCAATAAAATATGGACTGGAACCTATATCCAAGGGACTGGACCTATTTTAAAGTGGTCTTAACTAAGGATGAAAAGGAACTGATCATAGGCTATATGTATGCTCAAACTATTATCTTCCTATTAACCATCTATTAATACATCCTATTACCATAGGAACGATGCATTACTAAGACATATAGGCCCCTATCTCTCATAACACATTTATACTCACCAGAAGACTAGTACATCCTATCAAGGCTGATACTATAATCTCTCCTAAATCTCCTAAGCTATATGTTTATAAATACACATCCCCATATCAAGGACTAACCCATATATATCTACAACTGATACTAATGGAGTGACGTCCCTATTTCCCAAAAATCAAGGTCTAATTTTTTTTCTAAATCATGCAATTTGAAGGAATAGTATACAAGGTCAGGGCATACCGTAGCAGTTGGAAGTCTCACCTAGGTACACTAATCATTCTAGGTCAAAACAGTTCTATGGTATCAACACACAAATAATCTAGGGTGTCCTAATTGGGAAGGTAAGAGAACAACAATCATCAAGGTTGTAGGACTGTCTACCATCATATATGAAAATTGGTCATTAACAAGAAACTAAGAAATTATTAAAAGGTTACTATTCCATAAAATGGCAAAAATTGAAAATTTAGGCACAACAAATCACAAATAGATTTTTGTCTTGACACGATCTAAGTTGATCAATTTAGGGATAAAACGAGATTTGGGCAAGAAGGGAAATCAATAAAATCAAAGTATGAGCACGAGCATCCAATGATGGAGGTTCAGGTCATGATTAAATTTAATTCGACTAAGTACGAATACGAGGTTCATAGGCGATGAAAAGATTTCAAGGAGAATTGTCAAGGCTGTCGTGAATGAGACTCTAGGGTCAAGTTTAACTATGTCTCCATTCTCGTAGATTGATACATAAAAAAGCGAACCAAAGTGCAATAGGTTGATCAGACCATCATATACCGGTTCTGATTAGACAATATGTTAGTGGGTGGCCACCCAATAAAATATGTCATGACCAAGCTCGAAAATAGATAAGCTTGCAAAACTAAGGCTAATTTAGTAGCACAAGATATAAGGGTGGTAATGATGAAAGGAATTATATAGTCCAAGTTTCTTAACCAACGGGTCAAGTAATCAGATAAGGTACAAGGTTAAGCATCTAAGGAAACAAGCAGAACATCATCACATGTCGGGTCGAAAGAATTGAGTCAAGGCTGGATTTCTAATTAAAATAAGAAGAAATTTAGTATAATGGTAGAGGTTATAGTTTAGCCAGTTGACCAGAAAATCATATCAAGAAAATAGAGTACAAGAAGACGGGTTTTAGTGGGACATGATATACATACACGAAGGTGAGCTCGTCTAGGTCTTACATATAAGATTTGTTGGAGGGTAACAGCTAGTATTACATTCCGAATATCAAAGTCACGATAAGGAACGTCAAGGATCTCAATTAGAAAGTGGGAGTTCAAGAGGTGGTAATTAATGCACAAAAATAATGAAGATTGAGTTAGTCATCTGCTTCTGATATTCTTAAGTTCATCTGGTCATAACTTGCCAATCATATCTTTACCTCACCAGTCTCCACATAAAAATTTAACCTTTACTACCATGACTACCGTAGGCAATTCCCAATTTCCAAACATCACTCTTGAAGCACAACCCTCACATTTAGGAATCAATATTAACCATTTATTTAAATTTTCATGTTCTTTCACCTTGTCTTAAATTTGACCCAAAACCTCTAAATCCCGTTTACGAATTCCTTGAACTTGTTCAAATTGTTCTCCTCGTATTATTTAATTTAAATCTCTACGCCTTACAAAACTTATCTTTCATCATAAAATCAACTTCCGTATTTTCTTCGACATACACCATTGAATATTATTCTCCTAAAAATATTTCACAACAATCTCTAAACTTCCATAACTTTGTGCTCTCTCTATCCCTAGTCATTTCCTCGCAACATCTTGTTTAATATCCTTATTAAACACAATTAACTTCTCTTTTCCATTACTAACCTTCTACATAACCTCAAAGTAAAAGTTTTCCCTAGAATCAATAACCAAGATTTTCTAAGTTCTCAAAACTAGGTTGACCTCTGATATCCTCATTAGTTTTGAATACACCTATAAACTATCTCATAACCCCAAAATTTCTCTAAATATAATTGTTTCCAGATTGGCAGTATACATCTCTTTATTCTATTCGAGACCTTTACCACATTTCTATCTCAAGTTTCCATATGGGACACTCCACATTTGATTTCCTTTAGATCATCATAAAGTAACCAGTTACGTCTTCTCTGAGCTACTTAATTTACGTCACTTCCTTAACATTTCTCATGCAAAATAATATGAAGATTCAAGAGTTGTCAAGGTATAGCTGACAGAATTATATACGAGACAGGGAATTGATATAATCAGGATAGGTATATAAGACAAGGAATGATGGTAGTAAAAATATTGGCAGGAAAAGAATGATAATAGAATTTGTTCTGCTTATCTATTTAAAAGAGGGACCCATTTTTTTGAAACAAGAATTATAATACCAAATCCAAAATAAGGCCTAGCAAAATCATTGGTTTATTGTATTAAGAAGAAATAAATTTTTGTAAGAAGTTACACAAGATTTATAAAAATAGCTAAAGCTACATCCTAAGTAAACAATGAGAAACAAAATAAAACAAAACAACAATAATTCCTTCTTCTTTTTTTTGAATGACTGAAACAAAAGTAGCAAAAACATGTTCGAAAACATTTAAGGTACAATCTGATAATCATATGCGTCTATCCAAAATCATGGTACTCTAAATCCTCATCATACTAGTGAGCAAGGCTACGATAATCACAGAGTCCTTGACTTATGCACATACCTCTAGAATCATGGTATTTAACATTTCTGCGATGCTGCTAGCTTGGCTGCGAAAACCTTAAATTTCTACACCCGAGAAATATATCCAAAATCAGACTATATGTCCTCACCATGCTGGCTAATGTGACTATAGAAGACAAGATTTCCATAACTTAGATTACCTAGCCCATATAATTTTATCTTGCCAAAAATTAAATTAAATCAACAATGAATACCAAGAAAAAATCAAATTTATCAACGAACATCAAAATTCAGAAATGAACAAAATCCTTCAAATCATATAACTACAAACTCGGTGCTATAGCTAACATGAAGATTCAAATTTCAACAATCTTCATCAAAATCAATAAATACAAACTCAAATTCAATAATAATCCATCAAAATCAAATTCAATAGCAGAAAGTAAAGATAAATTAAATCAAAGAAAAAGAAAAGAGTTTTCAAATCGGAGTTAAACAAGATTCTCAAGGGTCGTCCCAAGAATCTCTCAAGGGATCCTAATTGTGATTGAGTATCTTCAAAAATATATCCTAATTCTACTGCAGGCTGTAGTGGTACTCTAGTTCGAATACCACTACACAAACTCGACCTGCATGGGCCACCACTAAAAACGTGTCACGACCCGCACCCTAGAGTTAGGGCACGAGAACGTAACAACGCCCAGCCTACGCCGCAGTATCGGCGGTAGAACGCTGTCCTAGGTCTCAACGCATCTAACAGTATAAGACTAAACAGTTTATACTCCCTGAATGGGGGTGACATAGCAGAATGTAAACTCAGTCACATCTAAGATAGAGCATAAAGGAAGATAGATAAAACATGAAATCGAAAAGAGATACAACAGATAGAAGTCTAAGTGTCTAAGATACAAACTCAGAATACATCTCAAAACCCAAATACAGTAATCCATAAATACAACTCAAGATGACTGAAAATAAACTATAAGCAAAAACCTTAGCTATCTATGCAACCTCTACTGTCTCCTCTAGGCTAGCAGGCAACCTCCAGGCTATCTGCAAAATTTATCAACAGGTCCAGTCAGGACAGGAGCGAGCACATTACATCTCAACAGTTCATAGCAGGTTAGAAAATATAATCATGCAGTAAAGTAAGATACAGGTACTGAATGAAATGCTGTATGTAAACAGAGAGAGCTGTAATAGAAATATCTACTATAAATAGAGAACTAACATGTGGCTAGTGAGTCAGAGTACAATATAGACATATAAATGGCATAGAAGATTCTGATAAGATACTATAGAAGAGATTCTGATAAGATACTACTTGGGTATTATTCACATGTCTACTTCTACTCCCCCGTACCCCCAATCGATACACAAGGATCCAACCAAGTTATGTTATGATTCCATACAAAGCCCCCAAAGGGTGATACATGGATGTCCCAAAAATGGGGATTCTAGAAGATTTTAGGATACCCAGTAAATGGGATAGGAGATTCTATGAGACTCTGTGATCATAAGAGTATATGTCACAAGTGATCAAAGAACCTGTGAAGCATAGTGATACGTCATGTAAGTGAAACGCACAGAACATGTAGTATCCGATGCTCCCTAAGGATAACATCTCAAGAAGGGATCCGTATAGTACCAATCCGTGTGACCAACGTGACAGTACAAGTAAAGTAATTTAATGCAGGAAATAATTCTAAGCAGCATATGAAATGATCAGAGAATGTACTCGCCTGATATCTGAATGTCCAAGGTAAAGATACTGTCCAAGGAGAGGTGTCTATCTCCTAATTAGAACAGCACAAGTCACAACATGTCCAGAAAGGTAATATAAAGTACTACAATGCATTCTATATGAATCTAGGTCAAACTAGGCCAAAGTCAACCCTTGGTCAACTCTGGTCAACTGCACTAGTCAAACTAGGTCATGTCCTAACCCAGCAAGTCTTACTAGGCCTAACCAAGACTATCCTAGCAAGCATACATCAATACAAGGCTGTACAAGCCAACATACACCCAACTCTATATAGCATGCAATTATTCAATACTCAAATAGGCAAGAATTCACATTGGATATACACTAGGTAATCTATTACTTTAAGCTATATATGTCTACACATATATACACATGCATATATTGGTATTCAACATTAGGTCTATAATCATGGCATTTCAAATGGTTATATAAACTTATATATTACAACACAATATGCTAACATATATATAATATACATACATAGCTAAGTTAACTATATTCATAAATACTTATTTAAGAGGCTATGTGTGTGTATGTGAACATGGCAAAGGGGCAAGTGAGGGTTAAATGGGCATACATAGTGTATACATATCAAAGAGTATCAAAGTATAAGTGAACAATATGTCAAGTGTGATAGTATCAACATAGTGTAAGGGGGTACATGAGGTAATATAGGATTTGTGTTAACATAGAACATTACATCACATTAACTTGTATATTGCATACATTACATCTATTATTACATTACATTCATGCTTGCATTTATTCATCATTCATTTATTCTCTTGCACCACTATATGCACCATACATTACATACTATGGAACCTACATATTCATTACAAGCCATACTTATGCATGCTTACATTAGATAGGATACTTACACCTCATACATCATTTATTTAACCATTTACTCATGCTTGCATTCTCTATTTAATTACATAATGTATATACATTAACATGGGTTAAAATCAAATAGAACATTATATTACACACAAGGGTGCACAAAATGCATATGCCGAATAATAACTCCTACTAATAATCAATACTGTACCATCTCAGCATGAATTAAAATTTAGGATTAAATTATGTTATAGATCTATGTGTTAGCTTTTCGAAACTTCAAACGGATCGTATTTTCGTTTTCGGAAACTCCCGGAATCGCAAAAACACCGATAACGCATTTGTCTTTCGTACAGCTGACACTCAAATAATTCTCCAGAAAGTTACAGAAAGAATTAGGCATATTAATATATGTTTTTGGAAAGCTAACTTCAATACGCTTCTTTTGAAAAAACGGGAGATTAAACTGAGCTTTGAGCTAGAAGTTATGGCATTTCTAAGTTTGGGCTGAAATTAAAAACGTGGATAAAAATCATGACAGATTTGGGTAGTTTGAGACAAAAGAACACAAGTATATAACATAATATATCAAGAACTCACTCTCTACACTAATATATATATATATGAGACACTATAGAACACATCTCCAATACAAAAATATGAGATTAAACATGTAATAATTCATTCATACATAACAACAACACATAGTGTGTCCAAATTTGGGATTTTGCCACATGGACACAACCACAACACAGAACACTCCTATGACCTCCAAATGGACACAAAATGGACACAAATGGAGATACAACCATGGGGGTCATTCCTATGGGTTCAAAATAGACCTATATGCATGAGGAAATGAAAATGAGAAGGGATTTATAACTCCCGGTAGATCGAATCGAAGAAAAACCTTCCCGGAGCGACACCGACACGTAGAGATTCCAAAAGGACACGAACGAGCTCCGAATCCTCCCAAACTTGGGTAGCTTCCTCCTTGGCTAGAATGGAGAAGGAAAGAAGAAGATTTCGTGGTGAAATGGAAGGATTTGGTGGAGAAATTGCTAGGGATTGCTCTATAGAAATTTGGGGAAGAACAAGAGAGAGAGTGTGGATGAGAATAATGAAATGAAATTGAGCCTATCCTCTCCCAAAGTGGCTGGCCATATGGGGCTATTTGTCCTATTATGTAAGGTCCAAAATGCCTCCACTAACCTATTCTATGAGTATTAGAAAAGGGCTAATTGGTTGGGGCTAAATTAGTCATTCTAAAGTCTCTAATCACACTAACCTTATCCATAATAATTAGTCTAACCTCTAACTAAAATATTTCTATCATGTGGACTAAAATTAATATCATGTGGGCCATGCCTAACTAGTGTGTGGGTCCCACTAGAGTCAAACTAGCCCCGGATCCCCATTTCAAGTCGGATTGAGTTGAAATTCGAACCCGACTTGAATAACCCCAAAACAATATCATAAATAATAAAATAATATCAAAATAATTCAAAGAGGTCAAATACAAAAATATCTTTAGGCCAAAAATGACATTAAAATATCATAATCACATGGTTAGGCTCTAGGTCAATCAGTCTCTAGGGTTTCACTAGCAAAACGTCAAAACCACAAGTCATTGATTTAAATAATTTTAAAATAATTTAAAATCACCAAAAATCATATCATGAACTAAATATCATTATTAAAATAATTATAAACATGAAATTTCAAAATTATCCTCATTTGGGAAACAGGGTGCTACAGGTACTGGACGACGATTACCTTTGAAGCCACCGGTCCCGGCAGGCAAACCACGGGACTACTATAGCAAGACTCGAAGTAGATTAGGGTATGTAACACGTACGACGACCCCTGAGAGTTCAGATGAAGAATGTGACTGGCATTCACATTCAACCAGGTCACCAACTTCTGACTCAGATACCAGCATCGGAGATGTATTCAGACAAGTCCTGTCAGTCAATATGGCATTCGCCGACGCTTATGAAGAAGATGAAGACATCCCTGAGATCCTCGGGCTAGAACCGTGGGTGCAGCAGCTGGATGCACAATAGGAAAAGCGGTTTGAACAGAGAGAACCTCCCACTGAAGATGAGGTCATACAAGTAGATCTCGGCAGTGAATCTTCTCCAAAACCAATCTTCGTCAGTAAAAGTCTAACAGACGAAGAGCGAGAATCGCTGCTAAAACTTGTCAAAGAATATATCGATGTGTTTGCCTGGAGCTATAAAGACATGCCGGGGTTAAATCCCGATATTGCTCTTCATAAACTCAACATCCGGCCGGATGTAAAGCCAGTCAAGCAACAACAGCGATGCTTCCGTCCAGCCATCATGGACGCGATCGAAGCAGAAGTCAACAAACTGATAGCCAGCGACTTCATTCATGAAGAGCAACATCCTGACTGGGTCGCCAATATAGTGTCTGTCCCCAAGAAGAATGGGAAGATTCGAATCTGCATCGACTTCCGCAATCTGAACGAGGCATATCCCAAAGACAAATTCCCCCTCCCTATCACAGACATCATGACTGACAACACCTGCGGCTTTGAACGCATGTCATTTATGGATGGATTCTCGGGGTACAACCAAATCAAGATGTCTCCTGACGACGAAAAGCACACATTATTTCGAACACCAATCGGCACATACTGCTACACAGTCATGCCTTTCGGTTTGAAGAATACCGGCGTTACATATCAAAGAGCCATGAGTATCATCTTCAGAGACCACTTACGCAAGATGGTGGAGTGCTACGTTGATGACATCGCCGTCAAGAGTCGCCGTAAGGGAGACCATCTGCAGGATCTAAGGACGGTATTCGACCTGATACGAGCGCACAATTTGAGGATGAACCCAACGAAGTCCTTCCTGGGCGTATCCAGCGGGAAGTTCTTGGGTTTCATCATTACCGCCCAGGGTATCCATGTAGACCCCAAGAAGACAGACAATTACGGAGATGGGTCCCCCGAAAAATCTCCGCGAACTCAAAGGCCTTCAAGGGAGGCTAGCTTACTTCAGGAGGTTGATTTCTAACCTCTCCGGGCGATGTCGACCATTCACCCACCTCATGAAGAAAGGCGTCTTGTTCGTATGGGACGAAGAATGTCAGCAGGCCTTCGACACCATCAAAAAATATTTATCGAACCCTCCAGTTCTGGTGGCCCCGGTTGCTGGAAAACCATTCCTGCTCTACGTACGAGCAATGGAACATTCCCTCGGGGCTCTGCTGGCACAAAACAACGATACAGGCCATGAGCAAGCCATATATTACCTCAGTCGAATGATGATTGGGCCAGAGCACCGATACACCACTGTGGAGAAGGAATGCCTTGCCCTGGTGTTCGCTATTCATAAGACGGGCACTATGTCACTGGACAAACAATACATGTGATCTTACGAGTCAACCCTCTCAGGATCCTTATGACTAAACCAGGGGCACTCAGCTCTTGCCTCGCTACATGGGTAATATTGTTGTCTCCTTATCATATGATCTTCATCCCACAAAAGGCTGTCAAAGGTCAAGCCCTGGCGAACTTTTTGGCAGCCCACCCGGGTTCGGAGTCATCCAGAATATATGAAGAGATCCCAGATGAGGTCGCCGACTCGCATGCGACCTCTCATAACGATATATGGCGAATTTTCTTCGACGGTGCTTCAAAAACGGGACCCAAGGGCAACATCGTCGTCGGGGTCGGGGTGGTGCTAGTGTCCCCTTCCGAATTGGTGATCAACCACGCTTACTCTCTCACGGAACCCTGCTCTAACAATGTGGCCAAGTACAACGCTCTGGTCATTGGCCTCCAACTTGCAAGAGAGCTGGGGGTAGAATATCTTGAAGCATACGACGATTCCCAGTTAATCGTCAATCAGATCCGGGGCTCATACGAAGTTTGCCACGAAGATATGATCCCCTACCACCAAATAGCAATCGACATCATCTCATCGTTCGAGGGGTTCTTCATCGAGCACGTCCCCGGACTCCAAAATATCGAAGCCGATGCCTTAGCAGGCCTGGCCGCTTCCCTAGCAGTGCTGAATCATACCCATCAATTGGTAGATGTGATAGGCCACGAGATGGTCTGCCCTAAAAAAAACATTCAATTCGTGGCAAGTTATTCCGCTCAGGCGATTGATGATGCCCCATACTGGAGACAACAATTCATCGACTTTGTCGTCTACGATATCCTGTCCGAGAACCCAAATGAAGCCACTTGCATTAGACGGCATTCCCTCAGATTCTTTTACGATATAGAGACGAAAATGCTGTATCGCCGATCCTACGATGGATTATTGCTTCGGTGTTTGTCAAACGTAGAGGCCAAAGAAGTCGTACGAGAAGCTCACGACGGTGTCTGCGGGGCCCATCAGCCTGGTCCTAAATTATAAGATCATCTCCGCCGGATGGGCTACTACTGGCCCACGAAGGTAGCGGATGCGATAGACTATACAAGAAGGTGCAAAGCCTGCCAAGTCCACGTGGACTTCATTCACCAGCCATCTAAATTTCTACATCCGACAGTAGCAACCTGGCCCTTCGAAGCATGGAGGATGGATATCATTGGTCCAATTACTCCACCTTCCTCCCGTGGACATCGCTTCATACTTGCGATCACGAATTACTTCTCCAAATGGGCAGAAGCTGTTCCACTCGCCGAATTAAAGACTTCAAACATAATCAGCTTCCTCAAGCATCACGTCATCTATCGCTTTGGACTGCCCCGAAGGATCATCCACGACAATGGTCCGCAGTTTGCAAGCCACGCCTTCTATCGGTTTTGTGATAAGCATCGCATCCAGAATTTTGCTTCGACACCATACAACCCAGCAGCGAAAGGGTTGGCAGAGGCATTCAACAAAACCATCATCAAGTTACTCAAGAAGTTCGTCTCTTCCAACAAACGCGACTGGAACGAGAAGCTCGGTAAATGTTTATGGGCGTACCGTACTACAGTCCGAACAGCTACCGGGAACACACTATTCTTTCTGGTGCACGGGAGTGAGGCAGTTCTCCCATTAGAAACTCAAATACCCTCACTCTGCGTCGCCCTCACTTATCAATTGACGACGGATGATAACTACCGACGCCGACTACAAGAGTTGGAGGCCTTAGATGAAAAGCGCCTCCTAGCTCAGCAAAGAATCGAGCTATACCAAGCACGCATCCCTGGTGCCTTCAATAGGAAGGTTAAGATCAGAACATTCCAAGTGGGCGATCTCGTTCTGGCGGTCCAGAGACCGATGGTCATGACTCACAAGACCGTCGGCAAGTTCCAGCCAAAATGGAAAGGCCCATTTATCATTGAGGCCGTATTCTCCAACGGAGCTTACTGCCTCACAAAACAGAATAGGGATTTGCTCATGTTGCCCGTCAACGGCAAGTTCCTGAAGAAATACTATGTCTTGACGATAATTTTCCAGATCATCGAGTCACGTACCCCCTAGCACCGCTGAACTCACCCTTACAATTTTCCAGATCATTGAGTCACGTACCGGCTGGTACCGCTGAACTCACACTCACCATTCTCCAGATTACCGAGTCATGTACCCTCTGATGCCGCTGAACTCATATCCACAACATCCCAGATTATCGAGTCATGTGCCCGCTGTGCCACTGAACTCACACTTTCATAATATCGAGTCATGTACCCGTTGGTTCCTCTGAACTCACATCCCGGTCACTCTTTCAGATAGTAAGTCATGTATGATCATACCTCTGAACTTTCTTCTTGGAAGAGATCCTCCCTCATGATCCAATACCCGCACTTCCAATGCACAAAAAGGGTAAGCGATCCACAAATTTCTAAAATGGCCATGTCCTCATTACCTCTGAGTCATTTCACTTCCGCCAAAAACAAATCACCCCCTACATAGAACTTCCATGTCCTCATTACCTCTGAGTCGTTCTATGTACCCCCTCTTCATTGAGCCCACTCCTGCCATGTCCTCATTACCTCTGAGCAGGAAGGCTCCGTCAAAGAGACTCTCATACTCACCATGTCCTTAGTACCTCTGAGTAAGTATGTTCGTTCCTTTTAACTTGTTGCCCGTATCCAAAACCAGGGTACGTTAGGGGCAATGGGTCCATGCAAAATGTCCCAATAAGATGATTATTACAAAAGCAAAAGAGTGAAGCAAAAATGTTCCATTCATTCATAAATCGGTTACATCCATACGACTACAAGCAAGTCAAAACAGTTCTTCATGCAGACAAGAAGAAAAGCAAAACAAAACAAAGACTACAGATAGGCACCTACGACAAGCCTCTAAACCCTAGTCGCAGAAGCGCGCATACCACTCCCTCAACCACCTTACATATGAAGGATGCAATTGAAGAAGATCCTCGTCCCGAATAGGAGGATCAGAATTCCCAGCGCTGCCACCCTCAGCAGTCCCGACAGTGGGGAGGATGTCGTCCCTCTCAGGCGCCGATTCTTCTTTCATTGCCCCTTCCTTAACAGAGGAAGGCCCCTGATTGATGACAGGAGGCGGCGGCTCCTCTGTCACTGCAATCTCAGCATTCGGGGGAGACACTACAGGAACCAAAGACGAAAAAATAATGATGAATGAGGAAAACAGTCAGAAAATATTCAAAGATGTTCATGCGGCCCATTTAAGATAACTTTTTATGCGGCTCGGACATCGAATATACCCCATGCTGCTCATGGAACGTGTATGCGGACCATGTAGTTTAAAAAGCTTGCATCAAATGATTGAGCACGAAGCATGCAGCATGGCAACTGCTGTTAAGGTTTCAAAGTGCCCAATCTTCTACACAGTCCTTACCTTCAATGGCAACATGAACGTCAAGACGAATGGGGGGTGCGGCAGTCGAAGACGAAGCCGATTTCCTACTCTTTGCCACAACCTTCTTCACCGCCTTGGAAGCCCTAGGTGCCATCGTTGCCTGTCGGTCAGAAGAAGAAAACAAAATAGAAATCTTAGTCAGAAAGAGTCTAAGAGAGAGGTCCCCCAGAATACCCTTCTATTTATAGAGAAAGAAGGACCACAGACCGACGCCTCGTACAACGTAGTCGACTCTTCGGCTATTGAGACAAAATAGCTAATCAAAGATCAGAAAACTCTTAGGATTCTGCTCCGAGAAGATTTGCACACATGACATAATGACGTGGCAAAGAATTAGGCGGCTGAGACACCCCTGTAGTTCAAAGAGTCTATGCGGCTAAGCCACCCATGCGGCTGAAACAACTCTGCGGCTCAAAAGTTCATGCAACTGAAATTTTCATGCGTCCAAGACATCTATGCGGCTAGAAAGAGCTTCCACACAACCATGCTTCTTATTCAAAGTATTTCAATTTTGCAAATTGAAAACTTTGAAGGGGGTCTTGTAGAAGCATGGAAAATACTAAAGAACGATCCATGCGGCCAGGAAACTCCATGCGGCTTAGGAAGCCCATGTGGCTCACAGATTCATACGGCACAAGGGACTATGAGGCTCAATACGTCCTATGTGGCTCAGAACAGAAGACACGGGACTTGTAAAATAGTTTTTCCCTCCTGCATTAATTACTTTGACGGCTGACAACTCTGAAAAAGTGGCAGCCCTGACACAAAAGAGGTAATTATCACTCTGTCATAATGACAGACTCCTAGAAAGTGAAGGAGATTTCTGACACAATCCCCCAAGATCCAGAAAATGCCACATGGCCCTGACACGTGGACAGTCATATACGGCTCGAGCGAAGACTCCCCATGCGGTTCAGGATGAAGCTGCCTTATACGGCTCAGGCAGAAACAGTCTCATGGGCTCAAGCAGAGGCCCCCCATGCGGCTCGCAAGGATCATCTCCATGTGGCTCATTACCCATTATGCGGCTCAAATTATCATATGGTTCGAAGGTTCGGGGGGCCACTCCCTAAGCAGACCCGATACATGGCCAGTCTTATGCGGCTCCATCCTTATGCGGCTCAACCATTATGTGGCTCAATCCTCCTTAGCGGCTCTCAGGACATGTGTCATAAAGCCAATCAATTTCCCAGATTTACTGCAATCAAAGATTGGATCAAATCCCAATAATCTGGGACACGTGGCAGGAGAATGAATTAAATTTATTCATTCAGATTCGCAGACATCAGCAAATCATCACTACGAGATTTATTCCAATCGGCATTAATTACTGATAGGATTTGGTGCAATCTACACTAAATAGTCCAGATTTATCACACTCAAGATTAATGGCCCAGATTGATCGATCAACAGGCCGCCGCCACTTTAAGGGGCAATCATTGTGAACCCTAATGAGGCCCCTCCATTCTTATAAATAGCAGGGTGCCATTCCCTTACGAGAGAGACATACGCACACATACATACAGAGAGGTCTTTTCGAGATCAGAGAGAGCACCATATACTTGGAGAGAAAGAGTAGAGAGAGAGCAAAGAGAGCATTTCTTCAACGTCGAGCAATCTTCTGGAGCCAAGGCTGCATACCGATCGTCCAAGGAGTAAGGCAGAGCGGCCGTCGCTTTCCCGAGCCTTTATCATCACTCCCTAGAATCTAAAATAAACAATTGTACTTAGACTGCTGTACCTAGGCTTTCTTTGTACAAGCGAGTTTGTAACGTGAAGTAAAAGTCCAGTCCTCCGATAATTGTTCTGCTCTTTTATATTTCATGGCAAACACGCTCCAGCGCTTATTATCTGGATTTACCAGGCTTGTCATTCGTATGGTATTGTCCGGGTATCTTCCTTCAACTTTGGCAAACTCGTTCGCAAAAATTGGTACTCTGACTAGGAGTAACAACGAAGAACCCTCGGGAGGTACACAACCCGGCATCAGACCTCTCCGATGGGAGATGTATTTATCTGAGGTGTTATAGAATTGGTCTCTATTATGTGGACCGAGTCTGTAGCAGATTCTCCCAACTCTTGCCTGCTACTGTGGAGTTATATCCTATGCCATCCTGCGAGGGTAACTCAAAAATTTATATCGAGACAACGATAGATATCTCGACATCTGGGAGGTACATCAGCCTGCCCTCACTACACTGATACACCCTGCCTTCCTTTTTAGCCTTGGGCTGGGACGTTTTCTTGATAGCATCACCAAACAAGAAACCCGGTTTCTTATGAACTACATTATCCATACTTTCCAGAGGTTCTCCATTCATTAAACATAGTAGAGTGGAGTTCTCTTGAGCAGGGAGTATAGCTCTCCTGGCTTCAGGAAGGTCATAATGCGGATATGACACGTGTGATAAATCTTTCTTGTATTCAAAAGTACTAAATGCAGAGGCAAATTTTTCAGCATTGGGATCTTCTTTCAAGTCAACTACATGAAGACCAACAAACAAAAATTAGTGTCAAATAATACTTTGAAGCAGAACATGTTACGTCAATAGGTTGCATAACAGTCAGGTTGTGTGACACTCATATTGCGCCGCACTCAACATACGCGGCCATCAGATTGCGTAATAATCAGGTTATGCCGTATTTTGCCGCACAACGCGTCAAAATTTTGCTCAACTTTTTGAAATGCTGCACAATGCGTATCGACAGCAACCAAACCTTAATAAGGAAGGCACAAGTTATGGAGTATACCCAAATCTAAAAAGAGCATGCGTACACTGTCAGAATCAAGCCAAACCCAAAGTAGGGTGGTCGATAATCTGGTCTATAGTCGAATGCTTATCCTCCATGGCCGGGTTGGCCGTCTCTCGACGTGATGAAGGTAGAACTCGCATGGATGACTCAGCCACGGTCTTACCCTTCTCAGCAGTGGAGCGCTTAGGTGCCATTGTCGTCGATCGAAGTTCTCAAATATCGAGAAAAGGAGAAGAATATAGGGTTTTTTCTCTCTGGGTATCTGAAAATAAGGGTAGAGAATGAAAAATCCAAGAAGTACAGTTATTTATAGCTTTAATAAGGCTGAACCGCATAACTTATGCTGAAGAAACGGGATCGAGTTGACTGGCACAACTCAGACAGTAGACTGGAGCAATTCAAACAAAATTAGCATAATTCAAAGTATTTCAAAAATTTGAAGTAGTTTTAAATTTTGAAATCTTTGAAGGGGGTCTTGTAGAGGATAAAAATCAAGTTGTGCCGCCCACTAAAGTGTGCAATCATCAAGTGACGCCAAATTATTATGTTGTGCCGGATAATCAATTTGTGCAACATCATGTTGCGCTAATATCAGGTTGCGTAGGACGTTGGTTGCGCGATCACCATATGGCACACTTTTTCGAGAAGCTGTAACGGCACCATCATTACTTGACAAACTGACAGCACAAAAATTAAAGGAAATCTGTTCAAATCCCGTACAATACGACGCTCGAGAAGATTTTGTCGACATATAATTAAAACTGACAGCTGGTTCGCACAAGTTATTAGTCTTACAAGTTGGCGCCACTTGATCAATTTTTAACAGGGTGATGTGGCGTACAGGCCACCAACTTCGTAGAGCATGCTCACTATACTACCCATGACCACGTGCATCTTAATCAAACGATGCCACGTGTCCATCGTAGTTGGTACAACTACTTGTGCAAGTTGCTACATTATGCCATGCGTAACTTGATGAAGCTCGGGCTAGGTGATCAAACAGTATTCAGAACAGAGTGATGTGGCACGCAAGCCACTAACTTCGCAGAACGTGCCCACTACACTGCTCACGACTACGCACATCTCAATCAAATGATGCCACATGTCCACAATAGTTAGTGTAACCGTTTGTGCAAGTGGACAGGAGGTACGCAACCTGAAGCGTGCGTAACCCAGAATAACTGCTAAACAGTTATTTCAAGAACTCTATAAATAGAGTTTCTAATCCATCTCAAAGCATCAAGTGTGATCATAATCTCCTGCTAAAGTGCTACTGTATTCTCTAGAGGCTTGTGTCTTCGATATCACATCGTCCAAGGGATAAAGTGATCGTCTTCTGATCAGATTCCTATAGTTGTACTTCTCTAGAAATCAATTGTACTCCTGTACTCTTTTCTTAGTTTGTAATAAAACTTTTTGTTCTTTGCAAACAAAGCTCAACACAGAAGGTCTGTCGAAGATGATTTTGACGACAGTGACTCTGACTCTGAAGATCAAGCTCTCATAGTAAGGAAGTTCAAAAAGTTTATGAGATTCAATAGAAGAACTAAAGAGCACAACATCAGCAACAACAACAATAATGAAGAAGATCCAATACGCTATGATTGCAAGAAGAAAGGACATGTCAAGAAGGATTGTCCAACAACGTCATCATCAATCAGGAAAAGTAACAAGTATGAAAAGGATTACCTGAAGAAATCAACATCCAGGAGATATTCTAACACAATCATATGGCACGAAAGTGAAGCCAGCGACTTAGAAGATAAACAATCAGACGACACTTCAAATGTATGTTTAATAACATATAATCAGGTAAACACCAATCCCATGTTCGATACATATGATGATTTTACCTTTGAACAGTTAGGTGAAGCTTTTAGTGACCTCTTAGGTGACTACAAAAAACTGCGTAGCAAATACCAAAACTCTAAGAAGGTGCTTAAAGATTACAAAGGTGAAATAGGAAGGCTTACCGACCTATTAGCTGAGATTAGAAGTAATGATAATTCTAGTGAGGTATGTGAGCTTTCTTCTGTCAAGTTGCAATTACACGAGACCACAAGGTTATCCGAAGATAAAGACAAGACCATTACCAAATTAGAGGACGACTTACTCAAAGAGAAGAAAAGTCTTCACTAAGTACTAGTCAGAAATAATGCACTTACTGCTAACTATAATACACTGTATGACACTTTCAAAAAATTGGAAATTAGGTTAGAAAAATAGCCTGAGGTTGCTGCTTCATACCTTAACACGTGTCACTTACCGAAACACTGGAACACTGTCAAACCCAATACCGTCAAACCAAACCCAACCAAATCTTTGCCCATGAAGACTAATAGGCATACATTTTATTACAAATATCCAACTAGAAGACCAAGACCTACCAATCATACATAATACACTACATCTAACAGCTAACATGCTATGTCATTATTGTGGCACCATTGGTCATATCTCTCCTGCATGTAGAGTAAGAAGCTAGTTGATTTGAAGTCATGTGCATGGATACCAAAGACTAACATTTCAGGACCCTACAAGAAATGGGTACAAAAAATTTCATCTGTAAATTCTCTTGTAGGTGAAACACCCTATGCATGCTAGAAACATATTGATCCTCGATAGCGGTTGCACACGACATATGACCGATGATGCTTTATTATTTTTAATACTGTCGAACAAAAAAGAAGGATACGTCTCCTTCGGGAATAATCTTAAAGGGTATATAGTAGGTATCAGCAACATTGGTAATGCTCCCTATCCTATGATTAAAGATGTTTGTCTAGTAACCGAGTTAAACATAACCTACTCAACATAAGCCATTAAGCTGATCAAGGTTATTGTATTAACTTTGTCAAAGACAAATGTACTATAGTTGATAGCTCAACTGGTAGTACTATATTTGGAGGTATTAGGAAAGAAAATATATATATGCTTTCTATCTGTTAGAAGATGCTAACAAAGCTGGTAGATGCTTAATCGCCAAGAATGATGAGAGTCAACTATGGTATATGAGACTCGATCGTGCAAATATGGACACAATCTCAAGACTATCCACGATTGGTACGAGGTTTACCGAACATCACCTTCAAAAGGATACAATATGTAGTAAATACGAAAAGAATAAAGCTACCCTATCCACATTTAAGTCCAAAAATGCTGTAAGTACCACTAGACCTCTACAATTACTGCCTATGGATTTATTTGGGCCTAATAGAATTGCTAGCCTGGGTAGTAAGTTATATACATTTGTAATAGTAGATGATTTCTCTAGATACACGTGGGTATATTTTCTTACATACTAAAATGATGTATTGTCTGAATTTGTCTCATTTTGCAAGAAAGTTCAAAATGAGAAATGATTCATGATCACTCATATTCGAAGTGATCATGGCGACGAATTTGAGAATGCAGAGTTTGAGCAATTTTTTGACACACGCAGTTATCTGCATGAGTTCTCCTGCCCTAGGACCCCACAAAAAAATGGAGCTGTGGAACGTAAGAACATGACTCTATCTAAAATGGCGAGAGTCATGTTAAACTAGTTGAGTCTACCAAAATACTTTTAGACTGAAGCTGTCAAGACAGCTTGTTATGTTCTCAAAAGGGTTCTAATTCGACCTAAATCGAAGAAGACTCCATATGAGTTATGGTTTGATAGAACACCCTCAGTTTCTTACTTCAAAATCTTTGGTTACAAATGCTTTATTCTTAATACTAAAGATAATTTAGGAATGTTTGACAAAAAGGACGATGAAGGTATATTTTTAGGTTATACGACCAAAAGCAAAAGGTATCGAGTATTCAACAAAAGGACTATGATCATCGAAGAGTTAATGAACGTTACTTTTGACGAACTGAATCAACAAAAAATTCATAATGATGATAAAGACGTCAGTACACCAAGCACAACACCTGCAGAACCTTCAAGCATTGCACCTGCAGATCCATCAAGTAGAGCACGTACAGAACCAGAAGCCGGAACCAGCTACTTTGAGAGTCTACCAAAAAGAATGAAGTTTACTGCTGACCATCCCAAGGACTTAGTAATAAGTGAGATTACCAGAGGTATAAGTACTCGTTCCTCTAACAAAGATATAGTTTTCTATATTGTATTTATTTCACAGCTAGAACCTAAAACTATTGAAGAAGCATGTAGCAATATTTTTTGGTTAGATGCTATACAAGAGAAATTAAACCAATTTAAACGGAATCAAGTTTGGAAACTTGTTCCCAAGCCCATTGATCATCCGGTCATTGGCACCCACTGGGTATTCTGAAATAAACTCAATAAGAATGGTTTAGTTACTCGTAACAAGGCCCGACTCGTAGCTCAATGATTCAACCAAGAGAAAGGTCTCGACTATAGTGAGACCTATGCACCAGTTGTGAGATTAGAATTAATTCGCATGTTATGTGTATTTGCATGTTTTCATAATTTTAAGCTTTTTCAAATAGACATAAAAAGTGCATTTCTTAACGATTTTATAAAAGAAGAAGTTTATGTAGCTCAACCTCCAAGATTTACTGATTTCAAAAACCATGACTATATTTTCAAGTTGAATAAAGCCTTATATGGTCTGAAACAAGCCCCTTGTGCTTGGTACGGTCGTTTAAGTTCTTTTCTACTTGATAACTGTAAGACCCCTAAATTTTTACTATATTTTTTTATTATTTAATTTTGGTACTGATTTAAAATTTGGTATTGTAAGCCGCGTAGTCGTATTGTACGTCGTGCGTAAAATTTCAACTTTCGTATTTGCTCGACGAGTACGAATATGTACAAGCGTACATATTTTACTTGAAAATTATTTTTACAAAATCATTTTTATAGGAAAGTACATGTTCAAATAAATATAATAAATATTTTATTTTATAAAAGAGTTATTTTGTTCGTCGTTTAAAAATAAGTAGTGCTTTGGGAAATTTCGACTTTATGAAATGTATTCCAAATATTTTTACGAGAATAAAAATTTGTTTATTAATATATTTTGTTATTTGTAAAAGCTAATTTATGAGTTAATATTTATCTTGATTTTCGAAATTATTAATATAGTATTTTTTGAAAACTTATTTTGAAATTTTGTGTCAATTTAAATTTTGATTTGAATTTATGGAACAATTTAAATAAATAAGTTAATACCTATATTTGATATTGATTTGATTTTAAACTAAAGGAATTTAATTGGATTTAAATTGAGTTTGGATTTAGATTGGATTTGGATTTGAATTTGGATTTAAATTATTTGTAGCTAATTATCTATTATGGGGAATTCAAATCCTAATCCATATCTAATTAGGAATTCCCACATCCTATAAATAGGCAGGTACTCCTCCACAAACTTTTATCATCCACAAATTTCTCGACAAATAATTTTCATAGCCAATCAAGTGCATCGTTTCCGTGACCATCCGTTTTCCCTTCCACTAATTTTTCTTTGGTACATCTACAAATATTTTTTCGTGTCCATATTTCGGACACAGTCCTCCTCGTGTCACGTAGGACACATAATCAACATATTTCTGTCGTGTCCGACAAGCCCGGACACGACGATACAATCCTAATTCTACCCCGTCTATCCCCGCACCCAGTCACCCGAGCCCATCCATGACAACCACCATCAACCACCATCAACCACCATCAACCACCACGTCTCCGTCTTGCCGCCAACCACTGCCTTCATCACCCCAGTTTTTCGATATCGCCCATGTCGTTCCTCCGCCACCACGGCAACCAACACCGCCCATCGTCACCACCACCACCGTCGCCGCGGCCAATCCCAGCCGCAGCCACCAAAGACCTTCTCCACTACGAACCACCGGCCAACAGTTTCGACCATCGCCATCGTAGAAAAAAAGAGGAGGAGGAGAAACCCTAACCTGACGCCGCCGAGCGCCGGAGTAGCCATCGCCGCTTTCCCTCCTTGTCGGCGACCGCGTCCCCGCCGTCGAACTTGCTGCGCCACCGCCCCTTCCTCAGGAGCCGCGGCCAGCAGCCGCTCCGTCGAAACCCTAAGGGAGCCGCCCTTTCCGTGGACCTCGCCGAGCCCTAATTCCGGCCGCCGCCGATCCTGGGCTCTCGCCTCCGCGAGATCCGTCGACCCTGGGCCCCGCCGCTTTCCTGGATCACCGCCGGCACGCCGCTCCTTCAGACCGCCGACCCTGGGCCTCCGCGCCACAGCCGTCGCCATCCGCGCCTAGGGCATCCGGCGCCTCCCCGTGCGTTCGCCTGGCCTTCCGTGCCACACCCTCCTCCGGCAGCGCCGCTGGGAACCGCGACCGTCTCCTCTCCGCCAGTGCGCCGACCGCCGTGTCGTGCCTCCTCCTGTAACGTGAAGCTCGCCAGCGCCACCAAGGACCGCCTCGCCCCGCGCCTCCGAGTGTGGACCACCGTCGAGCCTTCCGCTGTAAGCCTCTCGCACATGCTCCATCTCTCATTCTTCCTCTTCCCATCTCTCTTTTCACTGTACTCTCCGCTCTCTCTTTCTCTCTCTCTGAGTAAATTTTGTGGAAGGGTTTGTTAGTAAAGGTTTTATTATTATTATTATTATTATTATTATTATTATTATTATTATTATTATCTAAAAGAGGATAAGCTGTTATTATTTATTAATATTAAATATTAGTATAGATTACTATTATTATTTATTATTGTTAAACATTATTAAGTTTATTATTATCATTATGATCATTATTATTATTACTAATAGTGTTATTAGTATCATTATTAAAGAAAAATAAGGTCTTTTGATTCATAAAAATATAGGTATAAAATATTAATATATAGTTATAAAATATTAATATATTTTTCAAAATAGTCTATGGACGTATATTTCGATAATTCTTCCGATTATCATCATTTATCGTTACTAAATCATGCTTTATATTTTCTTATGGACCCATACCTTTACTCATTGATCATAGCCATCGGACAGAACATGACTTGTCGGATTATTGCACAACACCAGGCGGCACACCAGACAAGACACCTTGCCTTTACTGTTTAAATTTTCTGCTCAATACCATGCATGTTGTGTTTATTTTCAAGTTGTTTCTTTCTAAATTATATGTAGACACAAATTACAATATTTTATAAAATTGGCTTAGAGTTAAGGGACTACCGTCAAAATTTAGTGTGTCTTATTGACTTGTTACGATTATACACGAGTTGTGTGTGAGAGTTGTGAGTATCATATAGTGGTCACTTGCGGGTAGGCTGATCCTCCGTGCGCATGCGTTAAGATATAACTGTTAATAGATTGTGTAGAAGACTTGGCAGTTATTAAGGGTTAAACAGTGTCGTGGAGTCGACACATGTGTAGATAGTATCATGGGGAGGAGGAAAGACAGTTATTAGCGTAGGGGCTACATGTTCAGTACACATATAGATTTGGGCAGATAGTGTCTCGGATGAGCGCTACTTACTGCCCCGGGGCCGATAGTTCTCATATGAGAACTACTTTCTGGCCATAGTTGATAGTGCCTCTTATGAGCGCTACCTACTACTACTCTCTCTCCATCTATGCTGAACACTTAAGCTCCTGCGTAGAACATTGTCTTATCATGGCATATATAACATAGAATGGTTAGGAACCTTTACGCATGTATATTACTATTGAGCTCTTACTATTCAATTATGGCATGATATTATGTGTCTTGTTACGTCCCTCTAAGGACCTGGTTTTTCCCCAGGTGTGTGTTTCGTGATTTCTTGCAGGTGCTCTAGCTAAGGCCATCCCTCCCTTCGTGATGACTGCTTTTGGACTTGTCATTGCTTCGCTCGACCAATCACTTTCTTTGTATATTTCTTCTCTATTTAAATTAGTTGGTAGTGGACTTTGTCTCCGCCTAACGATTGTATCATAACTGTTCAAGTTGATTTCTATATTAATAATCCTTTTATTGTGGATGAGATTTAGTTGTCTTGGATTCCTATATTTACAGCTTATGTATACATACGAGGTCCATGTATTTCGTATGTATACAGCTGGCATGTCTACGTACTTGGTCCTACGTATTTTGGGACTGGGGCGTTACATGTTTTTGTGGTGGCTGATGCAGGTCAGTTTACCGTTTCGGTTACATGACTGTACCGAACGGGCCTGCAATATAGGATTAGAGTCTAGAATCTCATCCACCTACTTGACATTCTTTCTTGACTTCAAATTCCGAACTCTCGTTCGACCTCCTTGATTTTGCATCTTGCTTGAACTCTTTCTACTAATACCCTATCAACTCGTGCTTAAACATGGTTAGAAAGATGACTACACTACTATATACTTATTGGTCAACCCTATGGCTAGAAGGATTATATTGACAAATAATATCCATTGAGGTTATATTTGAGTATAAAGGCAATTATTTCTCCTAGAGATATGAACTTAAAGGATTAGTTAATTTCAAGTTGGGTAGTAGCATATTACCGCCTCCAAAGGATAGTTAGAATTTTATTATTACAAAGTGGTATACACAAGAGGATAGCTAGATCGAGAAAACAATTTTTTTTGATTTACGAATTTTTGAAATAGTTATGAAATCGATTGAGAAATAACCTAAGTCTTTATATGGTGACGCATGAATTACGGTTAACTTTAAAAGTTGGATTGTAATATTATAAAGGTTATCTCGAGATTATTTAAGGAGTTTTAAATAATAATTTTGTAGATAACTAGAGAGACGAAAGTTTAGAAGGGAGAGAACTTGAGGTTTTAAAAATTTGCGCATACGATTTGTAAGTTTATTTAAATTTTGAAGAGATGATGAAAAAAAAAACAAAAATTTGTTTAAATTTTTGAAGATCTTGACTTTGAAGGAAAAATTTTAATTTTGTCCTATGATCTATGATTTATAGAGTTATTTAAATTTCGAGTTTAAGGCCTTTTTATTATGGATATTTAAATTTTGGTAAAAAGCATATTTATTTTGCGATATACAAGGACTATTTCGAGATTGATCAGAGATTTCAATTAAATTGACAGCTTAATATAATTAGAAATTTTGGTGGGGTATCTCGAAAATTTTATTGAGAAACATCGAGGAACTTGAAATTTAGGTTAGATCATATTGGTAGAGGACCAAGACGCAAGGAAGGTTACCCTAGTGAGATAGAAGTATTGTACGTTAGATTGCCATGCCACCTATGATTATGATATTGCATAAACACAAGTAGTTAGTCATCGACCAAACCGATGAACATATCTTTTGACTTACTCGACCTTTCCTAAATTCTAGATATTATTCGTGACCATTTAATTGTTTGAAATGATTGGAATCATTTCCTTGACCATACCCCTATATATGAGACTCTTTCCCCTAGAAACTGTGTCTTTAACTTATCTTCACTTGATCTACGAGATTTCATAAGTTATCTTTATTTCGTGCTTTAGCTCGGTCATTTATCTTGTTCGTTAATCATTATCTTATGAACTCCCACTTTCTATTTTAATTTCTTTTGTGTCCTTTACCGTGACTTGGGTATTTGGAGCACAACACTAGACTTTTCCTTCCCACAAATTTCACAAACAAGACCTACACGAGTCCACCTTCATGTAGGTATATCACGTGCCACTAAAACACATCTCCTTGTACTCTAATTTCATATTATAACTTTCGGGCCAAAAAGACTGTACTTTAATTCCTACCGTAAAACCAATATACTTTTTAACTATAGATGAGACTCGACCTCGACTAAATTCTTTCGACCCAAAGAGTGCTTGTGATACTTAACTTGTGGTTTATCTTGAATACTAAATCCATTGTTTCATCACGCTACTAGCTTAACTCTTGCAAGTTAAGTAGAATGCCTCACAGTTTAGTATTTTTATTGTCCTTATGACTTATTGAGGAACTTAGACTGTTTTTACTGTCTAGCATACTTATATTTTGACTAGCTCGACTAAAACGCCACAATGTAGTCTAGTTTTGCAAGCTCACCCTTTATCAAGCTTGTTCACGACATATGTTATTGGAAGAGCTCCCACTAACATATTGTCTAATCAGAATCGGCACATGATGGTCTGATCAACCATAGTGCACCTGGTTCTCCTTTTGTATATTGTTCAACGTGGATGGAGACGTAGTTAACTTGGCCCTAGAGTCTCCCCCGCGACTGCCTTGACAATTATTTTTGAACTTATTTTGACGCCTTTGAACAACGTATTCGTATTCGATAACGCCTCCTTCGAACTCTATATTGCTTTCTCCCTCACCTATTTTAGAAGGACGAAGGCGTTATACTAGAACCTCCTTTAGCCTTCCTATCGAATATGGCCATACCGTAATATTTTTCTATTACTTAGATCACCATTCCTTACGACGTGATTTTGTCGAAGCATTGCCATTGTTTATTCCTATCGATATCCCCTTGTATCTTCTCACCCCCTACTAATTCCTAATTTCGAGGACGAAATTCTTTTAAGTTGGGTAGGATGTAAGACCCCTAAATTTCTACTATATTTTTTATTATTTAATTTTGGTATTGATTTAAAATTTGGTATTGTAAGCCACGTAGTCGTATTGTACCTCGTGCGTGAAATTTCAACTTTAGTATTTGCTCGACGAGTAAGAATATGTACGAGCGTACATATTTTACTTGAAAAATATTTTATAAAATCATTTTTATAGGAAAGTACATGTTCAAATAAATATAATAAATATTTTATGTTATAAAAGAGTTATTTTGTTCGTCGTTTAAAAATAAGTAGTGATTTGGGAAATTTCAACTTTATGAAATGTATTCCAAATTTTTTTGTGAAAATAAAATTTGTTTATTAATATATTTTGTTATTTGTAAAAGCTAATTTATGAGTTAATTTATCTTGATTTTTGAAATTATTAATATAGTTTTTTTGAAAACTTATTTTCAAATTTTGTGTCAATTTAAATTTTGATTTGAATTTATGGAATGATTTAAATAAAAAAATACCTATTTTGATATTGATTTGATTTTAAACTAAAGGAATTTAATTGGATTTAAATTGAGTTTGGATTTAGATTGGATTTGGATTTGTATTTGGATTTAAATTATTTGTAGCTAATTATCTATTATGGGGAATTTAAATCCTAATCCATATCTAATTGGGAATTCCCACATCCTATAAATAGGTAGGTACTCCTCCACAACTTTTATCATCCACAAATTTTCCACAAATAATTTTCCATAGCCAATCAAGTGTATCGTGTCCGTGACCATCCATTTTCCCTTCCACTAATTTTCTTTGGTACATCTACAAATATTTTCTCGTGTCCACATTTCGGACACAGTCCTCCTCGTGTCACGTAGGACACATAATCAACATATTCCTGTCGTGTCCGACAAGCCCGGACACGACGATACAATCCTAATTCTACCCCGTCCATCCCCGCACCCAGTCACCCGAGCCCATCCACGACAACCACCATCAACCACCACGTTTCCGTCTTGCCGCCAACCACTGCCTTCATCACCCCAGTTTTCTGGCATCGCCCTATCGTTCCCCCCCACCACGGCAACCAACACCACCCATCGTCACCACCACCACCGTCGCCGCGGCCAACCACAGCCGCAGCCACAAAGACCTTCTCCACCACGAATCCACCGGCCAACAGTTCCGACCATCGCCATCGCAGAAAAAAAGAGGAGGAGGAGAAACCCTAACCTGACGCCGCCGAGCGTCGGAGTAGCCATCGCCGCTTCCCCTCCTTGTCGGCGACCACGTCCCCGCCATCGAACTTGCTGCGCCACCGCCCCTTCCTCAGGAGCCGCGGCCAGCAGCCGCTCCGTCGAAACCCTAGGGGAGCCGTCCTTTCCGTGGACCTCGCCGAGCCCTAATTCCGGCCGCCGCCGACCCTGGGCTCTCGCCTCCGCGAGATCCGCTGACCCTAGGCCCCCGCTTCCCTGGATCACCGCCGGCACGCCGCTCCTTCAGACCGCCGACCCTGGGCCTCCGTACCACAGCCGTCGCCATCCGCGCTAGGGCATCCGGCGCCTCCCCGTGCGTCCGCCTGGCTTCCACGCCACCCCCCTCCTCCGAAAGCGCCGCCGGGAACCGCGATCGTCTCCTCTCCGCCAGTGCGCCGACCGCCGTGTCGCGCCTCCTCCCGCCGCGTGAAGCTCGCCAGCGCCACCGAGGACCGCCTCGCCCCGCACCTCCGGATGTGGACCACCGCCGAGCCTTCCGCTGTAAGCCTCTCGCCCATGCTCCATCTCTCCTTCTTCCTCTTTCCCATCTCTCTTTTCTCTGTACTATACTCTCTTCTTTCTCTCTCTCTGAGTAAATTTTGTGGAAGGGGTTTGTTAGTAAAGGTTTATTATTATTATTATTATTATTATTATCTAAAAGGGGATAAGTGTTATTATTTTTAATATTAAATATTAGTATAGATTGCTATTATTATTTATTATTGTTAAACATTATTAAGTTTATTATTATCATTATGATCATTATTATTATTACTAATAGTGTTATTAGTATTATTATTAAAGAAAAAGAAGGTGTTTTGATTCATAAAAACATAGGTATATAGTTTTGATCTAAAATTATATTTACCAAAAAATAGAGTTTTAGTATAATGATTTTCAGATTTCAAAAAATAGTTTGAGGAACAAAAATATAGTTATAAAATATATATATTTTTCAAAATAGTCTATGGACGTATATTTTGATAATTCTTTCGATTATCATCATTTATCGTTACTAAATCATGCTTCATATTTTCTTATGGACCCGTACCTTTACTCATTGATCATAGCTCGGACAGAACATACTGTCGGATTATTGCACAACACCAGACGGCACACCAGGCAAGACACCTTGCCTTTATTGTTTAAATTTTATGCTCAATATCATGCATGTTGTTTATTTTCAAGTTGTTTCTTTCTAAATTATATGTAGATGCAAATTACAATATTTTATAAAATTGGCTTAGAGTTAAGGGACTACCATCAAAATTTAGTGTGTCTCGTTGACTTGTCACGATTATACACGAGTTGTGTGTGAGAGTTGGGAGTATCATATAGATGGTCACTTGCATGTAGCTGATCCTCCGTGCGCATGCGTTAAGATATAACTGCTAATAGATTGTGTAGAAGACTTGGCAGTTATTAAGGGTTAAACAGTATCGTGGAGTCGACACATGTATAGTATCATGGGGAAGGAGGAAGACAGTTATTAGCGTAGGGGCTACATGTTCTGTACACATATAGATTTGGGCCGATAGTGT
>JANAVB010000932.1:0-27356 GCA_029216955.1 Iris pallida
TTTGGGCCGTATAAGGCCCATCCACCATCCAGCCGCATATGTATCGCCCATGTTCAGCCACATAGGACTTCGTCTGATCATAGCCGCATATGCTGTTGAACCCCGGCCGCATGGCCATTGCTCCCTTCGCAGCCGCATAAGCTGACTCCCCTTCGTCCGTATGAACCCGCCTTTCCAGCCGCATGCGCCTTGGGCTCCCTGAGCCGCATGAGCGTGCAGTCCCAGCCGCATGAACTTGTATTGACCCAGCCGCATGGACTCACTCCCCTTGAGCCGCATAGACTTTCTATGCCCTGTCTTATTATATTATTATTATTATTATTATTATTATTATTATTATTATATATATATATTTTATGTCCATTTTATATCCTTACGTCTTTTGTCCTGAACTTGAAAATCATGATTTATTTAATATGTTTAGAACTGATAATTGAGCACGACCTGATAGTCACCGTAGTGGTGCACTCCTGACATGACTAACCTGACATGACCTGATAGTGGCCCGTCGTGGCACACTCCTGACAAGTACACCTGACATGATTATCTTGAATAGCTATTGCAACGGCTACCTGACATGACATGACCTGTATAATTAATTCGAACACCGTGGGTGATTGTGCTTGTACAAATAAACCAGTCTTGTCTTGCATCATATCTAGGAGGGGACTCCTGAGTACCACGGTCAGGAGTACCTACTAAAATGGACTAAGGCTAATAACTAGATTAATACATTAGTCATGAAGAGATCTCCCAGCTACAGGTAATCCCGTTACCTGGGCACGCCTTGGGATCTGTAGCCTGCCGTCGAGTAGGGCATATTTCCAGCACACTGTCATGTGTTGCACCCTTCAAGCTACCTAAGGGTACATTCATTTCCTGGACGATGTACCCACCTGAATTCAACTCTAATTCTTTTAACCCGGGTAACCTGGATGGACTGCAGGGCTTGTGGCTGTGGAAGATTCTTACTGCATCTTGTTAGTAATTAGGCTTGTGACAACCCTAGTTAGTTAAAGTATCAAGCCGTAGCTCTTGCTTGGCCGTGAAATGATTGGATGGAGTCTAACCAGTCTAGTCTTGTCCTGATTCTGTTCCAGATTACTGCATGACCAGAATGCTGGTATTTATTTTACCGATAAATGGTGAGAATTCCAAGTTCTGTTCAGACGAAGGGTTACGACCCCGGTCCTTGTTTGGTTTACGGGTTGTAACCTGGTTATCTGAATAGTTCTATGGTTATCTCGTCATATATCATCCTGACGTATTTTTCTTTATTTCCAGTTCTTACTTTTATTTATATCTTGTGCTGATTGCTGGTTTTAGTTCCTAAGTGAAGCTTCCTTTGTGGCACTTGCTCTTTCTGGGGTCTGGCCCAGCTGGTTTTGTATGGCCAGATTTCGAAGCAGCTCCAGAGGATCTACCGACCTTCCAGCCAGATGGTGGCCACTAGACGGAACCCTGGCAACGAGTGGGTTTATTTTTGATCTCCCACTTTATTGTAAAAATATTCTTTTGAGGCGTTTAGCCGACGAGCACCTGTTTAGCTCGATTGTACTTTACTTACTGTCTACCTACGGGCTGTAACATGATTAACAAATCCTAGGGTTGATCATGTATGACTAAACTCTTGCTAGTCCTAATATTTTGTAACGACTAGCTTCATGATCAGCTGAATATGTAATGTTTGGGACGCCTTACTATTGTATATTTAATGATCATACATCTTATAACTTTTACTTACTTGCTTGTGATTGAGACACTAGGCTTGTTCATGACCTTAAGAGACTGTTGGCTTGTAGTTAAACCCTCATGTATCTAGACAGCCGTGACCGTATAGTGAGATAGATTCCATTTCATATACGTAGCTGGCTATGTCTGCCCCCGCTCTCCAGTATTCTGGTTCTGGGGCGTGACATGGTTTAAGTGGTGGCCCATGCAGGTCTCGTAAATCGAGATATGTGAGGGTTTACCGAATAGATGTCTCAATCAGTATTCGCCCTTGATCTCTGCTCGTATCTTCTGAATCCCTGGATTCTTGTCCTGATCACATGCTTATATCGTTGATCTATCCTGGTCCTTCCTTAATGTTCCTATGTCGTCTTCTTCAGCGACATTGTTCCTGGACCTGCCGGTCAGCAAGGCGGAGCACCTCCTGCGGATCAGCAGCAACCCGGAGATCAAGCCCAGCATTCCGGAGTAGCCTCCAGAGTCGTGCCTTCTGGCGGAGAGCCACCAGTCCAGCCAGTTAAGCTTGCCGAGCCTGATGATGGCACTATGGTAAGACTCATCAGGACCTTGATAGCTTTCCAAGATCGTCGAGGAGATGCCTTGCACCAGGCCGTGACGGATGCTTTGACCAAAGGAGGTCATCAGGATAACAGCGCGGCCAACAGCTTCAAGCGCTTGAACCCTCCATTCTTCGACGGTAGTGAAGATGTTATCATGGCAGATGCTTGGCTTCAGGACACAGAGGTGATTCTAGAAGCAGCCAGGACCCCAGAGAACGAGAAGGTGGCAGTTGTGCGCCTGCAGTTGCTAGATCTTGCCCGCAGCTGGTGGGCAGCTCAGGCCGTTGGATTAGCAGCACCCATTGCTTGGGAAGTATTCAGGAAGAGATTCCAGACCAAGTATTTTGATATTGTAGCTCGGTATGATCTACAGACCCGGTTCACCAACTTGAAGCAAGGAGGCAGAACGGTCGACGGATATGCGGCCGAGTTTTCGAGACTCAGTCGATTTGCTTCCACCTTGGTGGCAACCGAGTATGATAGAGCCCAGCGATTCCAGCAGGGACTTCACCTAGAGATCTTGTTGGCAGTTGAGTAGTTTGAGCATCAGACTTTTGATGCAGTCTTGAGAGCAGCCCGGAGGCATGAATATACTTCCCAGAGGATTGTGGATAGGACCGGAGGTCGGAAGAGATCTCACGGCCAGATGAATCAGTCTTCAGCACCAGCCCCGGCAGCCAGGACCTTGACTATTGGAGCACCGAGGCGGGCGGCCTCAGTAACGTCGGTTTCAGCATTCCACCCCGACGTACCCTCAACAGCAGCAGAAGCAGAAGCAGTCTTCCGCAGTAGGGTATTCTCATTGTGGGAAGCCAGGCCATGTGATGGCAGAATGTCGCAGGGCACAGGGATTGTGTCTGGCTTGTGGAGCACCAGACCATAGGGTTGGATCCTGCCCGAATAGGGGTGGTTCATCATCGTCCAACCTTTCTAGCTCTTCGTTGAAAGGACCAGCACCGGTCCAGCAACAGCAACAGTACCCATTGCCGAGGCCCTTGCCGCCTCAGACCCAAGTATTCCAGCAGCAGAACCCCCAGCAGTATGCACAAGTCCAAGCCCAGAGTCAGAGCAGGCAGCAAGGATTTCAGCAGAGGTGACCAGCACTCCGAGGGCACGGTCAGGCTTTGGTGATGACCGCAGAGGAAGGATTGGCACCAGGAGAGGTAGTGGCAGGTACTATTCTCGTCAACTCCTTTCCAGCTTCAGCTTTATTTGATTCTGGTGCATCGCATTCTTTTATGTCTGCACGATTCGCGATACGGGTAGGATTGGAGCCCGAGTCATTATCAGTAAGGCTCAATATACTTACTGGTAACGGACTTGTGGGAGTAGATAGAGTGTTTTCCTCGTGTCGGATCGTAGTTAGCGGTAGAGAATTCTCCGCTAGATTGATAGAGTTCCCGATGGCCGATTATGATGTGGTCCTAGGGATGGATTGGTTGAGGAACCAGTATGCTAGAATAGACAGCCACATTGGTAGGGTTGTTTTTAGCATTCCAGGCGAGCCAAAGTTTTTATTTTCCAGAGGAGCGGTTGAGCCTTCTCCTCCAGTATTACGGATGGCAGTAGCGACAGTTCAGTTGCCCAGGATAGTGGATGAGTTTCCAGATGTTTTTCCAGAGGAACTTCCAGGTATGCCTCCAGAGCGGGAGATCGAGTTCACCATAGACTTGATTCCCGGGACAACCCCAGTGTCAGATAGAGTCTACAGGATGGCGCCGTCAGAGTTGGAGATATTGTACAAGATGATTGAAGAACTCAGAACGAAGGGATTCATTCGTGCTAGTGGATCGCCTTGGGGAGCCCCGATGCTTCTTGTGAAAAAGAAGGATGGTACGTCCAGGTTATGTGTTGATTATCGTACCTTGAACTCAGTGACAATCAAGAACAGATACCCTCTTCCGAGGATAGATGACTTGTTTGATCAACTCAAGGGGGCTTCAGTATTCTCGAAGATTGATTTGCGCTCAGGTTATCATCAGATCAGAGTCAGAGAGCAGGATATCCCGAAGACAGCTTTTAGATCAAGATACGGACATTGGGAGTTCCTTGTTATGCCTTTTGGAGCGACCAATGTGCCGACAGTATTCATGGACCTCATGAATCGCATCTTCATGCCTTACTTGGATCAGTTTGTGATTGTGTTCTTGGATGACATCCTGGTCTACAGCAAGAGTGAGGCGGAGCATGAGCAGCATCTTCGTATAGTTCTTCAGATCCTCAGAGAGCACCAGTTGTATGCCAAGTTCAGTGAATGGGAGTTCTGGCTCGATCGTATTTCGTACTTGGGTCATATCATCACCAGAGGAGGAGTAGAAGTGGATCCCCAAAAGATTGTGGCTATTGAGTCATGGCCAGTGCCTAGCACCGTTACAGAGGTTCGCAGTTTTCTTGGATTGGCCGGCTACTACCGGCGGTTTGTTTCGGATTTTGCTCGAATTTCAGCGCCATTGACGCAGTTGACCCACAAGGATGTGCAGTTTGCTTGGACGGCAGAGTGTCAGAGTTCTTTTGAGCAGTTGAAGCGAGGCCTGATAACAGCTCCTATTCTCACGCTTCCAGATGGGACCGGAGGATTCTCAGTGTACTGTGATGCTTCAGACAGAGGTTTAGGATGTGTTCTGATGCAGCATGGGAAGGTAATAGCTTATGCGTCACGACAACTTCGTGATCATGAGAGGAATTATCCAACCCATGACTTGGAGCTGGCAGCAGTAGTGTTTGCACTTAAGTTATGGAGGTACTATTTGTATGGAGATAGGGTGGAGATTTTCACCGATCACAAGAGCCTGAAGTATGTTTTCACCCAGAAAGATCTTAACATGCGTCAGAGGAGATGCTAGAACTACTTGTGGATTATGATGTCAACTTGCAGTATCATCCTGGAAAGGCCAACGTTGTTGCAGATGCTTTGAGCAGGAGAGCCGGAGTTTATTTCCTAACAGCGCAACCAGAGCTGTAAGCAGATCTTCAGAAGATGGGTATAGAAGTTGTTCTCCCTTCCAGTATGGCCTTGATGGCCAGCATGCAAGTTCAGTCCACTATAGTCGAGAGGATCCGGATGGCACAGTCGGCAGATTCCAAGCTTCAGCGGCTCAGAGCAGAGTATGAGGCAGGACGAAGACCAGAGTTATGCATTCATGAGGATGGTACACTTCGACATGGTAAGCGTCTTTGTGTACCCAGCAGAGATATCCGGCAGAAGATCATGTCAGAAGCACACAGTTCACAGTATTCCATCCATCCTGGCAGTACGAAGATATACCGTGATATCCGTCAGCACTTCTGGTGGAATGGCATGAAGCGGAAGATAGCTCGGTTTGTCTCTCGGTGTTTGGTTTGCCAACAAGTTAAAGCTGAACATCAGAGACCGGCTGGACTTCTTCAGCCCTTGCCGATTCCAGAATGGAAGTGGGAGCATGTGACCATGGATTTTGTGACCGGATTGCCTAGGTCCCCAGCTGGTCGAGATGCTATTTGGGTTATAGTTGACAGACTCACGAAGGTGGCTCACTTTCTCCCATTCAGAGTTGGTCAGTCGACGGCTCAGCTAGCGGAGATATACCTCAGGCAGATTGTCAGGTTGCACGGTGTGCCAGTCAGTATCACCTCGGACCGAGATTCAAGATTTACGTCATATTTTTGGCATAGCTTGCAAGAGAGTTTGGGGACTCATCTCCAGTTCAGTTCAGCATATCACCCACAGACAGATGGCCAGTCGGAACGCACGATCCAGACTCTTGAAGACATGTTGCGGTCCTGTACACTTGACTTCGGTGGTTCATGGGAAGATCACTTGTACCTGGTAGAATTCTCATACAACAACAGTTTTCAGGCCAGTATCCTGATGGCACCGTTCGAGGCACTGTATGGTAGGAAGTGCAGATCCCCGCTAGCTTGGGATGATGTTGGAGAGAGACAGATGCTCGGTCCAGAAATGATTGCCCAGACAGTTGAAGTGGTCAGGAGGGTCAGAGATCACCTTCGAGTTACCCAAGATCGCCAGCGCCATTGGGCCGATTCTCATCGGCGTCCTCTCGAGTTTTCGGTCGGCGATCATATATTCCTGAGGATTTCGCCTAATCGTGGCATCATTCGTTTCGGCGTACAGGGAAAGCTTAGTCCTAGGTATATAGGACCGTTTGACATTCTGGAGCGAGTAGGTGATGTATCCTATCGTCTCGCTCTTCCGCCGTCGCTAAACGAGGTGCATAACGTGTTCCATGTATCCCAATTACGACGGTATATCCCAGACCCGAGCCATGTCTTGGATTATTCGGAATTGGTTGTTGGTACCAACCTTTCGTATGAGGAGAGGCCCGTGTCTATATTGGACCGGAGAGAGAAGATCCTCAAGAACAAGACTTTCAAGTTAGTCCGAGTTGCTTGGGGTCATCACTCTTTGGGTGAGTCAACGTGGGAGCGTGAGGACGATATCCAATCGCGATATCCCGACTTGCTTAACTCGTGAGGTATAATGTCTTCCTTATGCCTCATGCCTTCGATTCCTTGCTTGCATGATTGATTGCTTGATTGATTGTTTAGTATAGCTTGCCTGTGATTAATGTAGCTTGTCATTGCTCCTCTAGCCTCTTGATTAAATTCCGAGGACGGAATTCATTTAAGGAGGGTAGAGTTGTAATATATGTGGTTCGTATTACGTATTTCTGGAATACGTGTACGTATTTTATCTTGTATTGCTTAATTCCTGGCTTAGCTTTTCCTTCTTGGCTCGGTTTATTCTTGGTTCGGGTTGGCTTGGTTCGGTTTAGGATTTGCTTTTGGTTCATGATGAACCCATGGATGAACCCCCTACCTACCACCACCTTTGGTATTTATTACCATTCTTCTTTCTCTCTCTTCATCACTCATCTTCTTCTTCCTCATTTACTTCCTTACCTACCAGAGAGAGAAGAGAGAGGTCTAGGCAAGTGTAACTTACTTCATGGAGGAACTCCAATTTTATTACTTTATTCTCTTCCTTACAGCATTCTAACTTACTTTAGAACTTGGCATTTTCATTTTCCATAGCTAGATTCTTGTAGATCTATGTTTACATTATTTTTGGATTTCTTGGGTTTTGATCTACTTAATCTTGTTATTTCTGAGTTTTGATGGTTCCATGTTGTAGAGTAGCTCGTTCTACCCCATTTTGACCTAAGGAAGTTTCGATTTGGGCTCCGGATGAAGGTTTTGTGTAGTTTGGAAGCCATGGTTGCTTGGCTCCACTTTTCGGACAAGTAGAGAAGAAGAGCAGTACTTGACCGCATGGATCCTCATGCGGCAAGTCTCTGGCCGCATGGCCTTTCCAGCCACATGAGACTCGTTCGAGCCCAGCCGCATGGAAAGTTCTTTCTAGCCGCATAAGACTTGCTTGAGTACTTGACCGCATGAATCTTCATGCGGCAAGTAATTGAGCCGCATAGCTTTGTTCAGACTCAGCCATATGAGCCCCTGTTATCTTGAGTCGCATGGACTTCATGCGGCTAGCTTTCAGCCGCATAAGTTCCTTCGCACCCAGCCGCATATGCGCTTCTGTTTTGGGCCGCATAAGTCTCATCCACCATCCAGCCGCATATGTATCGCCCATGTTCAGCCGCATAGGACTTCGTCTGATCATAGCCGTATATGCTGTTGAACCCCAGCCGCATGGCGATTGCTCCCTTCGCAGCCGCATAAGCTGACTCCCCTTCGTCCGCATGAACCCGCCTTTCCAGCCGCATGCGCCTTGGGCTCCCTGAGCCGCATGAGCATGCAGTCCCAGCCGCATGAACTTGTATTGACCCAGCCGCATGGACTCACTCCCCTTGAGCCGCATGGACTTCCTGTGTCCTGTCTTGTTATATTATTATTATTATTATTATTATTATTATTATTATTATTATTATTATTATATATATATATATATTTTATGTCCATTTTATATCCTTACGCCTTTTGTCCTGAACTTGAAAATCATGATTTATTTAATATGTTTAGAACTGATAATTGAGCATGACCTGACAGTGACCCGTAGTGGTGCACTCCTGACATGACTAACCTGACATGACCTGATAGTGGCCCGTCGTGGCGCACTCCTGACAAGTACACCTGACCTGATTATCTTGAATAGCTGTTGCGACGGCTACCTGACATGACATGACCTGTATAATTAATCCGGACACCGTGGGTGATTGTGCTTGTACAAATAAACCAGTCTTGTCTTGCATCATGTCTAGGAGGGGACTCCTGAGTACCACGGTCAGGAGTACCTATTAAAATGGACTAAGGCTAATAACTAGATTAATACATTAGTCATGAAGAGATCTTCCAGCTACAGACAATCCCGTTACCTGGGCACGCCTTGGGATCTGTAGCCTGCCGTCGAGTAGGGCACATTTCCAGTACACTGTCATGTGTTGCACCCTTCAAGCTACCTAAGGGTATATTCGTTTCCTGGACGATGTACCCACCTGAATTCAACTCTAATTCTTTTAAGCCGGGTAACCTGGATGGACTGCAGGGCTTGTGGCTGTGGAAGATTCTTACTGCATCTTGTTAGTAATTAGGCTTGTGACAACCCTAGTTAGTTAAAGTATCAAGCCGTAGCTCTTGCTTGGCCGTGAAATGATTGGATGGAGTCTAACCAGTCTAGTCTTGTCCTGATTCTGTTCCAGATTACTGCATGACCAGAATGCTGGTATTTATTTTACTGATAAATGGTGAGAATTCCAAGTTCTGTTCAGACGAAGGGTTACGACCCCGGTCCTTGTTTGGTTTACGGGTTGTAACCTGGTTATCTGAATAGTTCCATGGTTATCTCGTCGTATATCATCCTGACGTATTTTTCTTTATTTCCAGTTCTTACTTTTATTTATATCTTGTGCTGATTGTTGGTTTTAGTTCCTAAGTGAAGCTTCCTTTGTGGCACTTGCTCTTTCTGGGGTCTGACCCAACTGGTTTTGTATGGCCAGATTTCAGAGCAGCTCCAGAGGATCTACCGACCTTCCAGCCAGATGGTGGCTACTAGACGGAACCCTGGCAACGAGTGGATTTATTTTTGATCTCCCACTTTATTGTAAAAATATTCTTTCGAGGCGTTTAGCCGACGAGCACCTGTTTAGCTCGATTGTACTTTACTTATTGCCTGCCTACGGACTGTAACATGATTAACAAATCCTAGGATTGATCATGTATGACTAAACTCTTGCTAGTCCTAACATTTTGTAACGACTAGCTTCATGATCAGCTGAATATGTAATATTTGGGACGCCTTACTATTGTATATTTAATGATCATACATCTTGTAACTTTTACTTACTTGCTTGTGATTGAGACACTAGGCTTGTTCATGACCTTAAGAGACTGTTGGCTTGTAGTTAAACCCTCATGTATCTAGACAGCCGTGACCGTATAGTGAGATGGATTCCATTTCATATACGTAGCTGGCTATGTCTGCTCCCGCTCTCCAGTATTCTGGTTCTGGGGCGTGACAGCCGGCCAGAGCGTCAGCTTCCAGGTTTTGTAACTGACGTACGTGTTCTATGAAGAACTTGGTGAAGGTTGAAATAATATTCAATGCAGCTTCATGGTAAGGAACCAGATCTTCATGGCGAACTTCGTACTGCCCTCGGATTTGAATAACGACGAGTTTTGAGTCGCCATTTTGCTTCCAGATGATCCACCCCCAACTGTTGCGCCAGCTGGAGTCCCATAATCAGAACGTGGTACTCGACAATATTGTTGGAGCACGGCTTCGAAAGGGAGTAAGTACGCTGGATGACTAGCTGATCGGGGGAGACTAGGACTACCCCCACTCTTGCGATGATTTGGCCTTTGGAGCCTGTTCTTGAAGCGCCATCGAAAAACACCCGCCAGACAGAGTTTTCTTCGGTGACGTTTGATTCTTGGACCTCATCCGGGATGTCTTCATAGAGTCTGAAGGACTCTGGGATGGGGTGTGCAGATAAAAAGTCGGCTATAGCTTGGCCCTTGACGGCTTTTTGTGGGACGAAGACCATATTATATGGTGTCAACAGAATTGCCCATGTAGCTAGTCGGGAGTTCAATGATCCTGGCTTCGTCATGAGAACCCTGAGTGGATTGACTCAGAAGATGACATAAATTATCTGGCCCGAAACATAATGGCGAGTCTTCTGGATGGCAAACACCAAAGCCAAACACTCCTTTTCGACGGGGTTGTACTGGTGTTCGGCCCCGATCATCGCTCTACTAAGGTAGTAGATAGCTTGCTCGTAGCCCGCATCGTTGTTCTGAGCCAACAAAGTGCCAAAGAAATGATCCATGGCACGGACGTAGAGGAGAAATGGTTTACCTGCGACGGGTGCCACCAGGACTGGCGGGCTCGTCAGGTAAGCTTTGATATCATCGAAAGCTTTCTGGCATTCTTCTGTCCAGACGTAGGAGACTTTCTTCTTCATGAGCTGGGTGAAGGGTTGGCATTTTTCGAAAAGGTTTGCTATAAACCTTCGGATGTATGCCAGACGCCCCTGCAGGCCTCGAAGTTCTCGGAGGTTCTTCGGAGGGTCCATGTCAAGGATGGCTTTGGTTTTCTCGGGATCGACATGAATGCCTTTCGCCGTGATAATGAAGCCTAAGAACTTTCCACTGGAAACCCCTAGGAAGGATTTAGCGAAGTTCATCTTGAGTTGATGCGCTCGCATGAGATCGAAGACTGTCTTTAGGTCTTGTAGGTGATCACCTTTGAGACGGCTCTTGACAGCGATATCATCAACATAGCATTCAACTGTTTTGCGAAGATGTTGACGGAAGATGTTACTCATAGCTCTTTGGTATGTAGCACCAGCGTTCTTCAAGCCAAAGGGTATCACTGTGTAGCAGAAAACCTCCTTCAGAGTCCTGAATGACGTGTGTTTTGCGTCATCGGAAAACATCTTGATCTGGTTGTATCCCGAGTATCCGTCCATGAAAGACATGCGTTCGAAGCCACATGTATTGTCGATCATCACGTCAGTAATTGGAAGCGGGAATTCGTCCTTCGGGCAAGCAGTATTGAGATCCCTGAAGTCGATGCAGACTCGTATCTTTCCATTCTTCTTGGTGACAGGGACGACATTGGCCACCCATTCCGGATGTTGCTCTTCACGGATGAACCCGCTGCTCAGGAGTTTGTCCACCTCCTGATCGATAGCGTTCATGATGTCGGGACGAAAACGTCATTGTTGTTGCTTTACAGGCTTAGCATCAGGCAAGATGTTAAGTCTGTGAATTGCGATCTGGGGATTAAGTCCCAGCATATCTTCCTAGCTCCAGGCGAAAACGTCGATATATTCCTTGGCCAATTGGACTAAAGACTCTTGGTCTTCTCCCTTCAGACTCTTGCTGATGAAGATGGGTTTGGAAGGAGATCCATCCCCAAGGTCAACTTGTTCGACCTCGTCTTCGGTAGAGGGTTCGCGTAATTCAAAACGAGACTCCCACTGTGCTCCTAGGCATTGAGCCCAGGGTTCTTCCTCAAAGAATTCTGGCATTTGGTCATCGCCTTCATCCTCTTGAGATTTGCAGATGCCACGTTGACTGATAGCACCTTCTTGAGGACTGAGTCGATACTCTTATCGGAATCCCAAGTTGATGCCTCGGATGAGTGAGAGTGTTCCACTTCTTCTGCCTCCGAACTCTCTGGAGTTGTCGGCGGCGTGACATAGCCTACCACCGTCGAGTACGATGATAGTAGTCCTGCAGCTTTCCTTTAGGTGTTGGGAGCCGGAGGGGAAGACGCCGGCCTTTGCCGTAGTTCAGGTCCTTGTTGCTCTTCAGATCGTAACCCATCTTTTGGATGAGGTACTTTGCCTTGTCCGTGTACCGATAGACTTGTATTCTGCCAGTATCTGGTTCTGGCTCGAGTGGCGGGTGGTCTTGATGACGCTCGACTTTACTGAAGATGATGGGTTCTTCATCCCGATTCCTCGGTGGGACTATAAAACAGACTCCTTGGGATGGGACTACTCGATTTACATGATTGATGATCGTTATTTGTGTTTGTAACGACCGTAGAGCATTATCTAGTGTATACATGGCATTCCAATGTGGAAGACTAGAATAATTGAAAGACACTCTATTATTGATAAAATACGAGATTTTGTCCCGCGGGATTATATTATCAAGAGAAGGGGAATCTATATCAGCAAATATGTACTCTCCTAACTCTTCATCTGTGAGCACCGGGGCCGGTTCGGGAGAGTTCATCGCCGATTTAATCTTGGGATCCGAGAGGGCTGTGTGGGCCTTCTCTTGCAGCTTGGATGATTGCGGAGGCTTGCCTTTGAGACGCACCTTCAGGGGTGCCTCGACTATGCCTTCGATGACAGGTGCCTTCCCTTGTAGTTTTGCCACAAGGGAAGCCGACATTTTATGAGGTTTTTCCTTGAGCCGTATCTTCAAGGGAGCTTCAGTAGGTGCTCTACCTAGAGAAGTCGGCGCTTTTCCAGGTAGCTTGATGGTCATGGGAGGCAGCATCTGAGGCGGTTTTCCTTTGAGTCGAATCTTCAAAGGAGCGTCGGAAATCATCTCTGGCTCCATGTCCGGCTCTGTCGCTGTTTCAGCTTCGTCATCAGCATCGTTGGCTTCCCCTTCGTCGAGCGACTTGTATAGGGTAGCATCAGTGAAGTAGGCTTCGACTCCCTTGAAAGGGCCAATGTCCGCGAACTCTGTCCGAATGATATCGTTAGTGGACACGTACTTCATACATTGATGGAGTGTAGATGGCACCACCATGAACTCATGCAGCCACGGGCGACCCAGCAGGAGGTTGTAGTTGACGTCGACATCCACGACATAGCAAGTCACCTCGGTTCAGAGGTTACCGATATGACATTTCAGCCATATTTTGCCCAACAGTTCACTTTTGCTAGCATTAAAACTGTTGATTGTCGTATTGGAGGGAGCCAGTCGGTACATCGGGATCCCCAGTGTTGATAGCAGAGTCCTAGGGATGATGCTGAGGGAAGACCCTGGATCAATCTGAATTCGCTTCACCTTGACGGAACCCACATACCCTGTGTAGTACAGTGGCTGTTGTGCCGATTGTGCTTGAGTAGCATGTCTTGTTGGTGAAGGTTATGTTGGAGATGACCTCATCCGCACAATGGCAGTATGCACATGTGGTCGAAAGATCCTCAGGTTGCTTGACCTGACTGATGAAGGACTCAGCATCCTTCAAAGCTTCACAGAGAGCTTCACGGGTGTCTTTAGAAATACGAAGAAGCTCGTACAGAGATAAACGAGCAGGAGTGCCAGCAAGTTGTGCCAGTATGTCAAAGTTGTGGGGCTTTTGCCAGCCCCAAGCATTCTTCCTTCACAAAGGCTTGTCGAAATGGGCCTCTACATGCTTCTGTTTATTGGCTGCTGGAGGTTTGGATGGACCTCCTTCTTCGGCAGTAGGGGCAGTGCAGGAAGGCACCACCTCAATGGCAGCTTCGTCGGGTTGGGCGTTCAGCTGCGAACGGGTTTGTACAGGAAGAGCCTCTTCCGTGGAGAAAGAGACCATGCGGCAAGACTTGATCTTCTTGCCCTTAGCTTTGGAGGTAAAGCGTACCCCCGGTTGAGTAACCTCGGAGACGAGATCGGGGTGAACCCATAAGATCTCTCCCCGAGATGTGGTGAGTAGGATGAGTCCACTCACGTTGTCACGGGTGGTGGTAGGTTGACCACCTCCATTTTCGCCTTTGGGATAGGGACGATGCCATCTTGTGTTGTGGTTGGCGGCAAGGTGCCGAATTGGAGCGACACCAGGTTGGCCGAGACTGTTTTCTCCTCATAGTCGACGGATATAATATTCGTATTGATCATGCGCTGGATGTAGTTCTTGAGGATGTAGCAGTCCTGAGTTTGATGTCCGACGAACCGATGGTAGTGACAGTACCTCGGATTGTCCACTCTCCCAACCTCGTTGGGACGCTTCGGGTCGGGCAATTTGATCTTATCACCCTGCTTCAGCATCTCGAAGAGTTGCAAGGTGTCTTCGTCGTTGAAAGAATAGACCTCTTTTGGTCTCGGTACAAGTGGAGGCTTCTGAGTAGGTGCTTGTGCACCTTTGGAGGCATTGACAGTCAGCGCCTGCTTCCCCTTCGTCTCACGTCCAGGGTTGTTGGTAGCAGGCCATTTTCCCTTGTCTTCAAAAGCAGGGAAATTGACTCCCAGAAGGCGAGCATTGGATGTCTTCTTTTCAGCTGCTTCAGCCTCAATGATCAATAAACTCCAATTGGGAGGGGGAGTGGAGTTGAGCCAGAGCTTGATCGCAGGAAGCATGTTCATGCTGCAGGAAGAGAGGAGTGCATGTTCTGGCATACCCGGGGGCAGTCTGAAACAGGCTTGTCGAAAACGTTCGATGAATGCTCGAACCGTCTCCTTCTCTTTCTGACGCACCTCTATCAGGGACGCCATTATCATGTCTTTCCCTCCGTCGTAGAAACGATCGAGGAAGAGACGTATCAAGTCGTCGAAGGAAGATATGGAGTTGTCAGGGAGACTGTAGTACTAGTCGTAAGCCACTCCTTTTAGTGCCCCAACAAACAGGCTGGTGAGTAGCACGTCATCCTTCGGAAGATGTCCCGTTTGAGACTGGAAGTACATCAGATAACAGCATGGAGAGTCCTTCCCGTCGTATGGCGTCAATGTTTGTGGCTTATACTTGGGGGGATAAACCACTTTGTTCCATTTGAGGGGGTATGGTTATGGGATCCCCATCTTCTGGCGCTCTTTCTGTCTGTTCTTCGACTCGAAGCGCTCACGCAAGTCCCTGATCATTTCCACCATGTCTTCCGTAGAGCTAGAAGTTGGAGAAGGTGGTACAGTTTGGAGCTATACATTCGAAGGTTTCGACACACGCGGTGCTTCGTGGCAATCGGTATTCGAGGATGCCCGTTGGAGGGGCACACTTGACTCTCCGTTGACCCCTGGGTCAGGATTATTGGAAGGTGCTCTGGCCAAGGCTGACCGTATCTTAAACACTGCTTGAGTCAGTGTTTGCATGGAGGCAGAGAGGGTTTTGAGTCCTCCCTCCAAGGTATCCATGCGCTGAACGAGATCTGTTGAAGGCGCATCTGACTCCGTATTACCAACTCCCGTCATGTATATTTTTATGACGTGACTGGAAGTGGAAGGATCGGTTGAAGCTTCACTTTCAGCCTCGCTCTCTTGAAGAGGAACTTCTTCCGGAGCTTTGTCTTGGCTACCCCCAGCTATGTTCTGGAGGACATCTTCGTCTTCGGAAGGAGCATCAACAAGGGCCTGACTACCCCCAGCTTTGTCCTGGAGGACGTCTTCGTCTTCGGGATGAAGATCCATATGGGATTGACTACCCCCAGCTATGTCCGGGAGGCTGACTTCGTCTCCAGGATGAAGATCCACAGGGGCTTGACTATCCCCAGCTTCTTCTGAGATCTTCTTTCTCCTCCGGGTGCCCTCAAATACTATTGAGGACGGAACAGTCGTCTTGGTCTTCCTCGGCTGGCTCTTGGATGAGGACGAGGTCGAGGAGTTGCCAGTCGCCTTTCGAATTGATGGGGAGTTAGAGACTACGTTGCAAGAAGCAACCTGTAGTTCTGGCTCCTCTTCAGTTGACACCTTCTTCCCGAGGCGACGTTGGAGGGGTGTTGATGATTACAGCTGCTGGAATACAGACTGCCTTGGTGGGACTGCTGTCTTGCAACAACAGTTGATGGTGACTACAGCACAGGTGTGCCCTGTGAGGGGCACATTGTGCTTGTCAGTCGACTATCCTGATCGGCGTTTGTGAGTGATCACGTTACGCAGATCGTTGGAGGAGAGTGCCACCTTCATACCCCCATCAGGCGTATGGCAAGGCCAAGCGTCGGGGTGGTCAAGTGAATGCTGCACCCCCTGATCCGACGTAAAAGATGCGTCCAGATCAATAGTGGGGAAGCAACATTGAGAGTGATGAGAACCAGCCTCAGACGCACAACCAATGTAGGCACGGGGGTTCAAGACCACTGAGTTTGCCTTGCACGACTTGGTTGCGAATGCGGCAGATGCGCCCAAGTGTGACAAGGACTTCGAAGGTCGGCTCGTTTCTGGCACAGAAGTACCCGAGTCAACCTTGTACAGTTTACCATTAGCAGCGTGCATGATTGTGAGCGCATGCCTCTGGCTCGCTCCTGGCATAGCACGTTCGAGGCGCATGGCCCGTGCTACCTTGGACTTTTTCGTACCAGCCCGCTGGGGCGTATAGTACTCAGAGTCCAAATTCTCTTCGCCACGACAGCGAGTGAGTCTGTCAAAGACAGATGCCTTCTGTGGCGCATCAGAGGTAATACGCAAGAAGTTGGTTGCGCCCTTGCTCCGTCGACGCATCTTTCTCGTCTGAGAGGGAGATGGTTGGGGAATGTGGTCAGCCCCATGCTTCTCCGAGAGATGCACTGTACCGGTGGGCGCATCTTGGCTGCTGAGGACGTCAGCGGGAAGGGTAGGCTGTATCGGCGCATCCCCTTCGGTGGTGGTGCCAGGGGCGTCGACCTTGCGCACCCAGGCTTGGCGAGTCTTTTTCGGCTTCGGCAGCCACTTCGAAGGACTTGCACTGCCTTCAGAGATGAACTCCTCATACGTCTGTTGATTGAGACGTACGACCAGCGTCTTGTGGGAGGAGCCGACCTTCACGTCGTCAGATTGCGACACAGTTTTCTCAGCGGAGGAGAAAGAGGTCCCCAGCAGAGTCGCCAGCTTGTTTGCCATTAAAATCTTTTGATTGCAATTTCAATTACAAACAGAACAGTGTTACAATGTAGGACTTTGATGTAGTCCTAGGACTACACTTTTGTTTATCTGGGTCCCTGTGTCGATGGAGAGAGTGGTAATATGTTGACTCCGTTGACGATCTGGCGACGGTTTTTGGTTCTCTGAAGGTCTGAGTTGCTCTGGGTGCTGGAGCTTGCGGAGAGGAAGAAGACGTTGAGTGTTTGTATCTGTCTCTCTCACTGTGTATGTATGTAGGTCTCTTTATCCGTGTGGAAGAAGGAGATGATCCCTCTATTTATAGCTTGCAGGCTGGCTGCTCATGCGCGCATATGTAGGATGCGCCTGTACGTGGGAACGCTACGTGGTTGAAGCTGCGGGAGGCACATGGATGATGTACCATCATTTGTGGGTTGAATCCTTCATGCTGCTTTTGTGGGCTGGCACATAGCAGGGGAGAGGATCTTTCAGTTGCTGAGATCTTGGGTGATTAGCACCCCTTCATAGGCTGAATTGAGTCAAAGGACACGTGTCGCGTGTCCGTAGCTCAAAGATCTCGGATTTAGTGGAGGGTAATCTGATAGGATGCGCCTGGGGTTGGGCGTATGAAAAGACTTTGGCTCATAACCTTCAGGAGTCACGAATCAGTCTGGGTGCACGGCCTTTGAGGCGTATGCGAAGCTTCAGTAGTGACTTGACCTCTGTCTTTAGGGATCAGAGGAGGGTCTGAGGCGCATGGCTCTTGAAGCACATGCAGAGGTTTGGGCGCATGGCTGCAGAGGCGCATGCGAATGGTTGGGCGGCCACGTGGCTTGTAACCGTCGGAAGAGACTAATGATGACGTTGACGTCAGCGGCACTTCGTTTTCTGTAAAAGCTGTTGCTGCTCTGTCATCGAGGCATGGCTGTTGTCGTGTCAGGATTTCAGCATTTAATGTTCTTTGACGGGTGATGGGTTGTTGAGTGGGCGCATTGATCTGTGTTCCACTGGGCGTATGGGTCTATGTTGATTAGGACGCATAGATCTGTGCTTTGTTGGATGCATCCATACAGGGTGCTTAGTACCGACGGGCGCGTCTGTACGATATACGGTATCTGACCGGCACATCCATTTGCATGACGCGTCTTTATTGGTCCGACTGTTGCGTTCCTCGAGTGCTTTAAATAGTCGTTTTGACTTGGCCAAATTCGAAGCGTCAGGTTCATCACCATAAATGCAAATTTATTGCATGGGATTCGGAGAGCCCGCCACTTGGCGCATGGGTTTGATTTGCCCGGCCTATAAATAACAGCAAGGAGAGAGTTTGCTTCTCGTTCTCTCACGTCTTCCCGAATGAACTTATTTGCTCGAGCACATTCTGTTGACAAGATGCTTCCGAGGGTGAAGATGCGACGAATTATCTTCACTCATGCACTTGAAGGTGACTGTTACATCCAAAAGTCGGAATCGCGGGCTTCTGAGGCAGGCAGAAGGTGCCTGTTGCATCCAAAGATCGGGATGCTCGAGCCCTGTCTCCGTTATACTGGAAGAGCCACAGATCAGAATTGTGGTGCTCCCATCTTCCTTGGGCTTTGGAGAGCTCTTTCTCTTGCTAGAGTGGGGTGTTGCCCTGCTCCTTTAGCCGCAGATCGGAATTACGGTGCTCTCCTCTTCCTTGGGCTTTGGAGAGCTCTTCCTCCAGCTAGAGTGGGGTGTTGCCCACTCTGGTTCTGCTCAATAAATGCTTCATTAGTCAAAGTACTTGATCGGGTCGAAGTAGAGCGCATATGCTGAGACTTCATGATGCGCATAACTGAGACGCTAAAATAGATACGCCTGACTGAGACGTTGAAGTGATGCGCCTGACTGAGACGCTGAAGAGCCACGCCTGACTGAGAGGCTGAAGTGATGCACATGACTGATGATGCGCCTGGCGGGAGGCGCATGGCAGTTTGCTGCGCCTGGCTGTAGTCTTAGGATCTTTCTTTTTGTAGAAATTCTCCTTTGTAAAGCCCTTTTTTAGACATGTAATAGACTTTTATATGAAATAAAAATCTTCTTTTGATGTCTATACTTTTGCTGTCTACTGTGCCAAGTACTTCATCTGAGCTCCCTAGCGCATGTAATGTTAGGCGCATAGGAATTCTGGCCTGTGGATGTGCCTGAAATTCTATGCTTCTACAAAATTGATCCTAAGGCAAGATTAGAAAGACAATAAATGATAGAGGATGCACAAAAGTGAATAGAACATGCTTGGTAATGATAGCATTGTGGACGAGCTAGCCTCCCCACCAGTGTATAACAATATACTGATAACCCCACAGATTGCTTGCAGGATGCAGGAGACGTCGTCGGGTGCGGAGCTTCCCTTGAACGTGCTAAGGCGCGGAGCTAACTCTGCAGCCTTGGAGCGTTGCAAGGAGCTGAAGCACCATATACATGACATAATGTATCGGAACATCGCCATGAATCATTCCATTGTAAGCCACTTGGCACGCCTTTTATGTTTCAGAGAGAGAGAGAGCTTGAGCGACTTATAATCTCGGCCTAGCGCCGCTTGTAAACTTCGTGAATATCAATAAAGAGATTGAATTTGTTCCAACTTGTGTTCATTTATTTTTTGTTGCAAATGGGGACACTCTGTGCGACTCTGTGGCCTAGCTCAAATCGGCCGTTTCTGGACTTAGCCTTGCACGGGCGCAACCTAGGCCCGTGCGGCATCACGTCTTAGCGAGGACGATCGTTCCTACGGGAGCGGGGCATGACAGATTGGTATCAGAGCACGGCTTTACGTCCTTGGACTTCATTTCGATTATCTCAGTTTTGAAAGCTCGTTTGGAAATAAAGAAGTATACGCTCTCTCTCGTTGTGCAGCCTTGGGATGTTCCATACAATAAGTCTAATATTTTCAAAAGCTCGTACGAGTACTCGGTTAAACGGGATCGATAGGCAAAGGCCTTTGTGCCAAACCATGACGGACTTGAGTCGAAAGAAAACCAAAATGCTAAAAAGTTAGTAAACGCAGTGCGTGCTTGAATAACCTTACGTTGACAATAGCGAACGAGTACACAAGACCGAAGTATAGTTCAAACAGGATGGTTATGCACGTAGCCTTTTGGCTAAGTTGTGTCGAGTATCGCGCACCTAGACCTTCTGGTGCGAACGAGTTGCGAGCGAGATCGACTATCGCTCGAACGAGAATAAGTGAGACTTAGAATGTATGTCGATAGAGATGCTACTTGAACAACGCTAAAGCGAACACGAGGATGATTCTTAGAGTTTGGGGAAACGGACGAACGTACCTTCGAACATGTCGATCGTGAGTCGAATGACCTTTTGAGGATTTGTAGAATGACTTGACCCCGAGTGGTGTATGTGATAGCTTCGAAGAAGAATAAGAGCAAGTGTCGACGACTAGTCGAGTGGCTCGAACCCTGAGTGGTATATGGACAACATAGAAATTGTTCGAGCGAGACTAAAGGATTTACGGATAGTACGAGTATGTCGGCAAGCGATTATATCGCGCAAAGCCTTAGAACGAGTAACGCTTAGTTGGTTGCGACTTTGAGAGTCTCAAAAGAGATATTGTTCAGACGAATTAAGAATGCGTAGTGTAAATTACGAAACGGTTGAATAGAAATTCGAAACGATAAAGTAAATGGATGTGTTGGTCGAGGAAACGTAGTAGATCGTACGTGCGATTTTAAATAGTCGACTGGATTGAAACTTGAATTAAGACGAAATACTTAGATGAAACCGAAGTTAGCACGATTGGAAGATAGTGTGCATGGAAAATGTTGGTTTGGAGATACGAGAATGACTAAGGAATTGGAATAGATGTTGCTCGATGACGAGTTAGCATGAGACAATACGAATTGAGGAATTAAGTTGCACGACTCAGAATTCGTTGCAAAAGAAAGATCGTCAGGTTATGTACATCATCGATGATATTGAGGCGTATCAAAGATCGATGTACGATAACTTGGGGGGTACTCTGACGATGAATGATGATGATCGTGTTAGAAGTTATTGTTTTGAAGGATACTATATTGGAGAATTTTTATAGAAATGAATGTTTGGAATAAAGAAGGGAAGTGACTTGATTGTTCGGTGATAACCACAACGACAACGATCTTGTCTTGCCCGAGCGCAACTCCAGCCTCGCACATGCGTCACATCAGATTTGGGACGATCGTTCTGCGTGAGCGTTGGCATGGTGATTCATGTCCAGCGGGAATGATCGAACTCAAAATATCATGACATGGCAATTTTGATTGCTACGACGTGTGGTTTGAAGCGAAGGCAAATTTGAGGATTGATCGGACTTATAATGGACGACTAAGTAAAGTTGAGGATTGAGTAGACCCAAATTACGTATCGAAAATGAGTGAGTCTAGACTCAACGCAAGAGTTACGTCCCGATGAGGACGATTATTCCGCAGAAATGTTGACATGGTGATTCATGTCCGCCGTGGATAATCAGACTTGCGTGAGATCGGGGCACGACATTTTGCAAGGCTAGATGACCTTGTGATCGACTACCTGAATTGGATAGGATGGATAGGTAAATTGTATCAAACATACTTGAAGAGATAGACTACGATAATTATTAGTGTGGACATACGATATTAACATGTCGGGGATTTGGTTGAGGACAACCTATCGTAGGATGACTTTCCTAAACGAGCTCAGACTTGAAGCGGAGAATGTGTTGATGCGAATAAGGTGAACACTGCTTGATGTTTAGAAATCTGAGTAAAACGAACTTGGGTAGAAACTCCCGTACAAACGAACAAATGGTTTGACCATAGGACTTGGGGCGAGCGTCGTGCAATGACTTTGCACGATGAACCAAGAACATGACTTGTAACTATGACCTTGTGAGATGACCTAGCGGATAGGCGGACGACCCTATGCGAGTGATTGAACCTGTGTGAATGACATTTTCGATATCGTCTGAACGGACGATAGACTTGGGGCAAAAAGTCTTAGAGTAGGACGGAGAACTGGGAGTGTGCATGAATGATGACGAGATTGACCCCAGACGAAGTGAATGACAGATGATCGATGGTGCACGAGTAAAGTTGGGATAACAAATTGAATCATTAATAGAAAGACATATTCGATGATAGTGCAATACTTGGTCTCGAATCGGACGGAAACTACTTAGACTTGGTCGACTCCGCTAAGAAGAAATCGTATTGATTTCGTAGACAAGAACGCTTGAAAAACGAATGGGATCATCTCGAGGACCGAGATAAATGATAGTGAGACGCACTTGAGTTCGGTTTTAATCGAAGTTAGCAAAACGATCGGCAATCAAAACTATCACGAGTAGCTTGTCCGACTTTGCTATCCGACTTTGCTATCGCTAAGCTTGGTTGAAATGTACGTATTCGGGGGACGCCTTGAATATGTACACGATCCAAACTCAGCGATATGATGAACTCGAATGCAGCTGCAAGTGGGTGTTGAGATGCGCATGAACGAATGAGTAAGTTAGCCTCAGCCTACGACTCTTGTGTAACACGAATTACAACGCACCTCGTGCGACCGTTACCGTCCCATGACAGGACGCAATAGCAACTAAGTCGAAGAAACACGATGATTGAATAAGTACCATCAACTCTAAAATGAGTAAAAAGTCATTCAATAAAATCGACCAAACGTATGCGACACGGAACTTGAAAAAATACCGAGTGTCGTTCGACGCCATCGAACGGTAAAGCCATTCGATAGGAATTGTCTAAGGTATGCACACGGCATGAGTTAAGGAACAATAGGACGACTTGCACTCTGGAAGTCTCAAGGACGATACTTGTTTTGAGTGGTATATTATGTAATGATCCGCTCCGCCCTAGCGGAATGCCGATTCAAACGGCAAGTGCAACGACTCAAATGAGCCGTCGACTCGAAGGGTGGCATCGACCCGATGAAGAATCGATACAAGACTTACATTGGTCCGTCAAGGATGAATCCAGACTTAGACTTTCAAAGGCGCGCTCGGAGTATCGCTCGGCCGATGCGAACATCTCTAAGGTGGGTGGCTCCGATGAACCCGTCTTTGCTTAGCCTAGACACTTAATAATATGGACACTATTGCTAGAATCACTAGGCAATAATACTGCGCATGCTAATAAATGACTCAACGCACCTAGCTAAGGGAATAATTCCATCTTGTATGCTTGTATAGAATATGGAAAAGAACTTGGAAAATGTGAGAACTCTCGTACCGCACTCCGTGCTCGTGCTAAGGCACAGGCTTATATTTCAAATTCCTTATGCGTTCATCAATGAAGCAATGAATGATTTATAACAATGAAACGGGAAGACTATCGACATAGTCGTTCTGAGTAGAGGATAGCAACATTGGAAGACTTCGGGACCGATGGGTCGCCAAGGCGACTCCCGTACGGGGAGTTGCACAATGTATGAATGAAAGAATCAACGAATAAGTGAATGAATGAATCAACGAATGAATGAATGAATACGTGATTGAATCAATGAACGAACGAACAAGTGAAAGAAAGAAAAGAATGAATGAATAAAAGATAAGAAAGAAAGGAATGGTTAGCGACAGGTATGACGGGGTCGTGCATCGGGGCTCGCTACCCGCGCTGCACGAATACCGCCGCCAACCTGGTCGATAACGCATTATGGCTCACAAACAGCCTACGACTCAGGGACAAGCCGTTAAGTTAAAATGACAAGACAATACGTAATGGTCGCGGACAACCCACTCGTATGAGTGGGGTAGGAGGAATAAGGGATTCCAAGGACAATGATCGACGATATCGTGGCCGACCTAGGCATAATCATGGCTTACGGGCTGCTTGGGTGTGGGCTCGGACATACCAAGTAGACGTAAGTGCGGGATATTTCAAAAGATTATCAAGGTGTTCCAGCCATCACGCTATGATAGGTGAGAATACCAAAGGAGAATATGTCCAAATTGGCTTATGATGCCAGCGACCGGTGCATATAGATTAAGTGGACTTGCTAGTGGCAATCCACGTGCAAGTCCTTGCATTGAAACAAAGTAGTCTAAGTTAACTGAATGAAGCGCCTTCTGAACAGGCTTGAATATAACACACCAAATGATCGAGATTACTTCGTGCAATGAGTTAAAAAACACGCCTACGACGTGCTAGGACCTGATGCAGGGACACGCCCTTGACATTGAATGTTTACATGAATTACGATAAGTTGTTATATATGAATTGTTGACTAACTTGGTTTACTTTGGACAGGAAAGACCGGACGGTAAGTATGGGTAAGTCGTGCATGTATTTCCACGCAAACACTTGGAATCGGTAACACGAGATAGGTTATGAAATGTGCCATGAAACTGATCCTAAGACAAGATTAGAAAGACAATGAATGATAGAGGATGCACAAAAGTAAATAGAACGTGCTTTGTAATGATAGCATTGTGGACGAGCTAGCCTCCCCACCAGTGCATAACAATGTACTGATAACCCCACAGATTGCTTGCAGGATACAGGAGACGTCGTCGGGTACGAAGCTTCCCTCGAACGTGCTAAGGCGCGGAGCTAACTCTTGAGCCTTGGAGCGTTGCAAGGAGCTGAAGCACCATATACATGACATAATGTATCGGAACATCGCCATGAATCATTCCATCTTGTAAGCCACTTGGCATGCCTTCTATGTTTCAGAGAGAGAGAGCTTGAGCGACTTGTAATCTCGGCCTAGCGCCGCTTGTAAACTTCGTGAATATTAATAAAGAGATTAAATTTGTTCCAACTTGTGTTCATTTATTTTTCGCTGCAAATGGGGACACTCTGTGCGACTCTGTGACCTATCTCAAATCGGTCGTTTCTGGACTTAGCCTTGTACGGGCGCAACATAGGCCCGTGCGGCATCACGCCTTAGCGAGGACGATCGCTCCTACGGAAGCGGAGCGTGACAGTTAAAATGCAGGAGAATGACTATTCTTCGTGTTATATCGACGGAGAACAGTTGACAGAAACCTAATTTTTTATTTTTTTTGTTTTGTAGAAGAAAATTTGACATGAATAAAGATTCAAGAGTTTTCGTTCTTCTTTCAAAACGATGCTAACTCTTATGGAAAAGAAGAAGAAGATCTTCTCTCCATAATTGACCTAATTGTCGGAAAAGAAGAAGAAGATGAGCGATGATCGGAGTTCGACTGAAAAAAAAAGCACGGTGAACTACGAACGATCTTTGCGATCTCTGCTGAAGATGAGAGCAATGGAATTCAGATCTCTCGTGAAGAAGAAGAAGAAGAAGAAGAAGAAGACGATGAGAATCGCAATCCAAATCTGAATTTGTGTGGAGGGGTAGTTATGGTATTAATTTTGTAAATACAGAGCATCTAAAGGGAATCTTGGAATAGTTAACGTAGAAATATATAATTCTGGGCATTTCATAAAATCCATCATACGGGTGGATTTTTCATAAAAAGCAACCCCGAAATTTGGTTTCTCAGCAATTTCCAGTTTCGTACGGATATCACATCGCGATGAAACGTATGGATATACTTGAATATGGGTATAATGATTTTTTAAAAAATTTTGTATATTAGTTTTTTCTTTTCTTGATTTGGATATAAATATATTTTTAATTTGACCGTATTGTTACAGACCTATCTTTTCATACGGAGATCGCATTGCGATGAGACTTACGTAGTGGGATCCGTAGCATCCAATTTACCATATGAGAATATTTTTAGCAAAATTTATGAGACTATTGTAGAGCGACGGTGATGTCCCGTAAAAGTATTGTAGAAATTGGTAAAAATATCCTCATATAGTTAGTTTTACGTAAGTATCGTCGCGATACAATATTCGCACGAAAATATGTGAGCATGTATCGTTGCGATCAGATTGAAAATATACTTATATGCAAAGCATACAAAAAATAAAAATTTATATGCAATTTTCAAAAAAAAAAAAATTGTTCTTACTGATAAACACACTTCCATAGTACCGTTTCCTTAGTTTTTTAAATTATTTCTTGTGAAATTAACGTCGAAAAAACTTCAAACCTAAGAACATTTTGTTGATAATAATTTTATTTGTTATAGTTTTGTTTATTTTCTTAACCTCTCCCAACGTTTGTTTGGAAACGTCCAATCTAAGGACACGTTTCAGTTCTTTTTACCAAACAATTTGTTTTGATCCAAATTTCTCTAAACTTTAGTGTTGTGTGAAAACTTCCGGAAAAAGAACATGAACCTATATATTCAAGCCAGGAATCTACTTTTTTTTTCCCCTCTCAATGCAATTAAGTACCTATAAATTTAGGGTGGAACTATTCGCACTCCATGCATTACTTAGCACATCCCATATAACTTAAGTTAAAAAATAGATTAATGTTAAAAGACCCATATACCCACATGACCTTCCTAGCACACCCCACCAGCCTCTCCATTGTTCGACCAAAACAGATCGAACATGTGATCTTTCGTTCGACCCACTTTGGTCGAACGTGCACAACAATGTTCGACTGTCGTGGGTCGAACACCAGTCTGTGCGTTCGACAGACCAGGCTCGAACAGAACTGTGAATACACAAAAAAATTCGAAATTTATTTCGTTCTAACAATCCGAAAGCTCCTCGGCAATGGTGTGGCAAACAGAGAAGAGGGGACCGGAGAAGACGTTGGATTTGGAGAAGAGAGGGGGCCGGTTGGAGAGAGGAGAGTAGCAAGGTTAGAAATGATGTGTGAGGTGTGCTTAGGAATGATGATAGGTTTTAGGTTAGAATAGAAAATAATATTTTGGTCATTTGGTGGGATATACTTAGCATTTATGTTAATTTTATTCGTTTAAAATGTGGTGTACTTAGCACTTGGGGAAGTAATGCATAGGATGCGGATAGTCGCGCCCATAAATTTAGTTAAATCTTGTATATTAATTGGTGTTTCGGCACAAGGAAAAATTCTCCGACATAACACCATCAATCTATCCACATCTCAATATTTCAACTTTGTTAAGAGGAGTGACTTCATCAGAGAGAGAGAGAGAGAGAGAGAAGCATAGAAGGAAGACTGCACTTACTCCATATTCATATGTGATATGGCTACCAAACTATGGTAGCTCCAAAGCTACATTCAAGATGCCAGCCAGAAATCAAGTTCATTAACAGATCAAAACACTGTGGGTTGAATTGGTTCCATTGGTTAATAGCCTAAAGATTATGGCTCCAACTCTAAAGTTTCCTCTTCCTTTCTCTCTCAAATCAATGTGGTTGAGATTATAGCTTGTGTATAAAAATATGGTCCTAAAACAAAACACTATATAAGAGAACAAGGCACGGGGGAAGATAATTGCAATTCTAACAAAACAAGAGTATCGTGCTGATAACTTCGCAGTCGCATCAAACAACACTTAAT
>JANAVB010000933.1:5000-110403 GCA_029216955.1 Iris pallida
GACGATCAAGCCTCTCCCACATGCCCATTTTGATACGTTGCGTTCTATTAGTATCGCGAGCGTTACTTTCAAATATTATCACCTAACTCTGAAGCACATCTATCATCCAACAATGACGTTCAATCCAATTTTTGTTTATCTAGTTAGACTATCTCTGGGTTATTGTATGTCGTCTTTGATACGTCTCAATATCACCGATGCTATACTTAACCTGAACACCTTCCTTTCATACGCACTCAAATTAGTTGCAACTATTGTTATCATTCGGACTGAATACATATTCGTGTTTTGCACGTAACTCAATTAAACTTCCGATTGCACTACTAAGTCTTCGCACTAACTTAATATAGATGGATCGATACAATTCCTTCCTTAACACAAAATCTGGTTCACTATCCTCGGCCTACAGTTCGACTTGTACTTAGCAAATCCTGGTTCGACTCATCATCCCTTGATGCGAGTCCGTGCCTGATCGTTCTAATCAATTCCATCAAAGCATGTTTGCATCAATTTCTATCTTATTGCTCCCACTCGAGTCTCGAAACTACCCCGTTTGCCACGGATAACTTATCACGATACACGCCTTTGTCTCGACGTAATCTATCATAAATCATCAAATGGTCTGACATAGCTGTCGCTAAGTGATATTGCATATACCACTCAGAAATTAAGCCTATCGTTATCAATACAAATATTTCGATGCATTGATTATTTAAGTGGTATTGCATATACTACTCAGATTCGTGTCACTACTCAGCGTTACACTCCGTATGGGTCCAACATCTATTTTAAATTAACTATCCCATGGAGATCCTTTCTGATCCCTGATCTAGCATTCGCTTACTCGAGTTGGGTACAACAACTTGGCCAATGTGTACTATGTTCACTCAAGTTACACATTTATTCCTAGCTAACCGTGCCTTGGTGATCATATCGATCACAACACGACATTTGCTAACTCAAGGTTCGATGCAAAATTTTGGACAACGTCAATGTTCACTAGCTCGAGTTTGCCACACAAGCAAGTCGATTCGTTTCTGCCACCTTACGATTTATCGATTCCATCATTGCATCACGTGCAACAATTCACTTCTCATGCTCAAAACCATCGCTCGATTTTTTCAACACATTGACGATTCATTCCCATAATCATATACAACGCAACACATACCGACTCGTTGCACCAATGCAACGAACAACTCATGACTTACTGCACTCTGTGCAACCAATAATACATAACTCATTGCATTTCATGTAACCAACATCCCCTTATTCATTTCGTACAACTAACGTCTCGTAACTCGTTATACCTCGTGCAACCAACGACTCATAACTTGTTGCACTACCTGCATCCAACATTCTCCGATGGCACTCAAAGATAGCGTGATAGTCACGACATACTTGTGGCAGACGTACGCAACATAATACAGACTTATTGTATGGAACATCCAGTATAGCGTCTAGCAGATTCATGAGTAATACAATTTTGGAAGTAACTTAGAGTCAACTGATTTCGATAGCGGAAGTAACTCAGGGCCCAAGAGATTCGTTCACACTCCAAAGGATAGAACCGCTCTGATACCAACTTGTCACGCCTCGATTCCGAGAAATCCTTCGTCCTCGCATGATTTTATCGAAACGATCGTCTTCGCTAGGGTGTAATGTCGCACGAGCCTGGAGTTGCGCTCATACAATGTAAGATGCAGGTTCATATAGTATTTATCTCAAATTGATAACATTCATAGTGGAAGAAAATAGAATATATCATACGAATCTCTTTATTGATAAATAAACTAAGGTTACGAAGGTGCTGAATGGCCCAACTCATAAACATTTCTAATCTGGTTTACAACACTTATGATCTCTCTAGCTCACAAAGAATTATATTGTTCTATACATTATGCCTCTTTATAGCCAACAAGTAGTCTTCGACCGAACATCACCATGTTGCAAGTCTGAATGCCAACGCGGTAGCCCACCATGAAACGCTAAGGACTCCATGCCTCAGCACGTCCAAGCCAAGCCCCGCTATGAGCCGAACATATCCTGAACCTGCAAGCAATCTGGTAGGAAATCAGTACTTATCCTCTTGCGTACCGATCAATACCCACTCGCCTAATCCAACACTAAGTAATTTAGTGAAGCATGCAGATTATTTGGTGATCTTTCTATTTAACCTTAGGATTAGTTTCATGGAAATGAAAGCAGTAAAACATGTATTAAATTCTTGATAATATGGAAGACAATAAATGTGTCAAGTTGTCACGACCCACACCCACTGTGAGGGTACGAGGACGTAACAACGCCCAGCCTACGCCGCAGTGTCGGCGGTAGAACGCTGTCCTAGGTCATAACATCTAATAGATAAGGGTAATATACAGTTATACTCCCTGAATGGGGGTGACATAACAGAATATAACTCAACCACATCTAAGGTAGAACATGAAAGGAAAGATAGATAAATATCCAGAAATGAAAACACAGATATACAACCCAGAGTTCTAAGTGTCTAAAAGTACACATCCAAATAATATCTCAGAAACTCAATACAGAATCCAGAAAGATAAAGACATCCTAATCTAGGGAAGTATTATCAACTACTAGCAGGTCCAAGTCACTAGTGATGTCTAATGCTGCACCAAGAGGGATAGACACCAGAGCCTCATCATTCACTGTAAAATTTTCAACAGGTCCAGTCAGGACAGGAGTGAGTACAGTACATCTCAACAAAATTATAACCGATTAGGAAATATAAACATGCTAGAGAGTAAGATACAGGATCTGAAGAATAATATGATAAAAAGAGAGACTGTAAGTAAATAGCTACAAATATATAGAGAACTAACAGTGCTAGTGATTAAGAGCACAAGATGGTTATGTAGACGGCACAATGTTGTACACGAGTAATCTACAGAGGTTTGTACACGAGTAATCTACTGGATTGAATACATAACCACTTCTACTCCCCCGCCCCAATCAATACACAAGGATCCAGCTACGTTATGTTATTGTACACGAAGGTCATATGAATACATGATTATACACGATTCACACGTTTTGTACATGAATGTAACAAATACAAAGAGTACACGATGTTTCCGATAAAGTACACGAACACGAATACCCGATGTATCCGCTAAGGGAATAACATCGCACAACCAGATCCATATAGTACTAATCCGTGTTTCCAATGTGTCAGCATCATGTAAAGTAATCTAAAGCAGGAATATAATCCTAAACAAGATATGAAATGATCAGAGAATGTACTCGCCTGCTATCTGGGTGTCCAAGATGAATGTACTGTCCGAGGAGTAGTGTCTGGCTCCTATTAGAACAGCACAAGTCACAACAAGTCCAGAATGGTAATAATATGCACTACAATGCGTTCTACATGAATCTAGGTCAATCTAGACCAAAGTCAACTCTTGGTCAACTCTAGAAGTCAAACTAGGTCAACCAAGTCAAACCTAAGTCAAACTAGTCAAACAAGGCTATTCTAAGTCTAACTAGACTACACAAGTCTAATCTAGGCTCCACACTGACACACAGGCACAACCATAGGCCATAGGCTAAGAGACTAGGCCATAGGCTAAACCAAGTCTAAACCAACCTATGACACACCTACACAAGGCTATTCTATATCTAAAATAATACACAATTACAACATTAATATAATCTAAAAAAGGAATTTATAACATACAGGTTATCTATATGAAAACCACACCTACATTATCTATTAATATATGATATGGTACACACAAAGGCAGATAGGTACCCTTAATATCACACATATACAATATCACATATATACATATATGAAAAGTGAGAGGGGGACACATGACTATGTGTCCAAGTGTATGTGTGTGTGTATCATGAGAATGAACTCAAGTGTGAGTGATGTGAAGCAATTTACATAAGTGTTTGTGTGTAGAGGGTGTGTGGAGAGGAGACATGAGTGTAACATGAAACCTAGGCTAGCATGAGTGAGCTATGCATGTGTGATAGAGTGTGTTAGGCTTTAGAGTTTGTGTGTATAGTTAGCTATGGCATGTGAGTGAGTGTCCTATGGTACCAAGTGTGTGTGAGTGTTGATAAGGCATGTGTGTGAGAAATTCAGTAGGAAAACATTGTAACAAACTCAGATTTTTACACATAGGAATAACCTCCCCTATTCAGTCCATAATAGGAACACAAAACAGAACAGTTTAAACAGTCCCCACATCTCAAAACAGTTCAAAACCAAATCAAACTCAGTTTAACTGAACCTAAAATCAGTTTGAATATGTTGAAGGCCATTAAGACAGTTTAACAATTTCAGATATCACATATTAACTCAGAAATCAGTTCACAGGAATACCATTTAAACCCAACTTCATTTCAGATTTAAGTCCCACATATCAATCAGGAATCTCAGATTTACATATTGAACAAAACAGTTCCCATAATACAAATCTCAGATTTCAATATTTAAGCAGTTTCAGCCTAACATTTGCCTTCACAGAATTTTAACAAAACCATATCAATTTGACCCCAAATTCAACATACATTTAGATATCATGTAGGTGAACAAGTTAGAGGCTAAAAACCATGAAATTAACAGTTTAAACTAGGTCAAAAATGATGACAAAATCGAATTTAGAAATCTGGAAAAAAACAGTAAAAAGAAACTGAATATGAAGGTTTCAGAAATTTGGAAAAATGAGGAATGAACAATGAAATTTAGATTAAAATACTAAATTTAAGGTTGGTAAATTATAAACACAAAGTGTACATGTCATGTGAAGTGTTTGTGTCCACAAAAGTGGACACAAACGTGTCCAATCAACAAAAAACCAAAAACAAGAAATCTGGACACAGACAACAGCAAACAGCGTGCACGTGTTCACGGTGTCCGTGCACTCGACACAAAGCGACACAACCCACGAGATTGTGTCCACGTGTCGACCTAGACTAGGGCTAGGGATAGGACACCCTGTCACGTGTCCATGTCGCGTGTACGCGACAAGAGACACGCGTGTCAGTGCGCAATTCAACAGAAAACTGTGCAGTGCACAAAATAGTCCAGGAGCTCATGCATGTCCGATACGACACGTGGGGCTCTAAAAATTGGGGAGCCCCGTGTCAGTGTCGTCCCCTTGCTACACGTCAAATTTGGCGTGTCGAGGATGCGTGTCCGTGTCGCAATCGCGCCCGAGCAGCAGGGCATGCACTGTGCCTGTGCACGCGCGCGCGCGACCACGTGTTCACGTGTCCGTGTGGACTCGACACGACACCAAGACACCACAAAAACTCCAGAAACGTGTAAACGACATCAAACCCTAATTTCCTATTCAAATACAATCTCAAAAATTACACAAAATGCCCTTTAGGGCATTTCAACAAACACATTCAATACGACACTGATACGTGTCCAAAAAGGACACGAAATGGACACAAATTTTGGGGATTCCTATTCCTACAGTTAGGTTAGGTCTAGGGCTCTCTAAATATGCAAGAAATTTAGAATTCTATGGAGGGGATTGGAATATACCTATGTGTATCAAATCCTTCAAAAAGCTTCAAAGAAGGGTGCTCCTCTTGATGGCTAAACTCCTCCAAAGTGCTCCCAAGCTGAGATTGCTTGATACCAATAGTAAGAGGAGCAAAATTAGAACCCAATGCAATTGGTTTGGGGGAAAAAGGATTTAAAATGGATTTACTATGATTTATTGAAGATGGGGGCTTACCTCTTTCTAAAACTTGGCAAAAATCCTAATGGAGACTAGCCCTAACTTTGAGGGGTATTAAATAGGATGGGGGAGACTATAATGACCAGCCATGGGCTGATTAGAATTAGGGTTAGCTACATGGTGTGGGCCTATGGGCTTTAAGGCTTAAGTCATTAGTCATGACTTATGAAGTCATAAGCCATTCTAGCCTAATCAACTCCAAATCTCTCCAAACAAGTTTCAATGACTTAAACCTCACTAACTTAGGTCAAACCAAGGTTACTTAACCTAACCAAGTGGTCTTAACCTAGGTTAATCTCTAGGTTAGTCTCCTAGTCAACACTAGTCAAAGTCAACTATAGGCCCGAAATCAATTATACTAAAAATCATATTAATTCTAATAAATCTAAATAATACTAACTATCACTAACCATGGTTAGCTAAGACTAGCTGTAACTAATCTAGGTTAGGTCCAAACCAAGTTAGGCTAATCACAAAATATGGCAATCAATTAAATAATATTTTAATCACACCATTCTTAATAATACATTAAAATCCAAATAATATTTATTAAATTCAATTAAATTTAAAATGACAAAAGTACCCTCGAACTGGAAATAATAAATGAAACACCTTAATCACATGGCTAGGCTCTAGGTTAAGCTGTCTCTAGTGTTACACTATCAAAACACCAAAATCATAAGTCATGATTAAAATAGTTTTAAAATAATTTAAAATTACCAAAAATTACATCATGATTTAAAATATTATTATTAAAAGATAAAAATTACAAAATTTCAAAATTACCCTCATTTGGAAAATTGGATGTTACAATCCTACCCACCTTAGAAAAATTTTGCCCTCGAAATTAAAATGTTCCTACCCCTTCCAGGTCAAACCCCCATAATCAAAGTCTCAAAACTTAATCAATCATAAAATTTAAAAGGACGTCATACAGGATCATGGTATACGGTGGTAATGAAAGTCTCATCTAGGTATACTAGTCACAATAGACCAAAACAATCATAGGATATCAAAACATACAACAATATGGTAGGGTGCATCAATTTCAAAGACTGGCTAAGATATAGGTCAAAGACTCACCTCCAACTAGGTCTGGTGGCTAGAACTCCCTCCCGAAGACGGAGTCTTGGCTGGGATAAGTGCAGCAGGACAGTCTCGCAGCCTGTGTGCAGCTGTCCCACACAATAGGCACACCCCTTTTCTCTTCCTACAGATGTCCCACACATGTCCAGGCTTCTTACAGAAGGTGCAGGTAGGCACTCTCTCAGCTGGCCTCTGCTGAACAGGAGTCTGGACTGGATAGGCTGGTCTAGGCTGATAGTCTGGGTGCTCACGGGGCTCTGGGTATACACTGCTTCTCGTCCTCTTAGAACTAGGCTCTCCCCCTGAATGTACCAAATCCCACAACAGTTGGATCCCTTGGCCCTGCTCCTTCAGGATCTCAGCCTGAACTCTCTGTGTCTCCAACACATCCCGGAGAAGTCTAGATATCTGAGCTCCGTCAGGAAACAAATATGCCGAGGGTATGGCATGGGGTACCGCTCCTGGAGGCAGAGGAGGAGACGGAGAAGGACTCTTGGTCTCAGATGAGACTGCCACTCTCTTCTGAGTAACAGGTGGTGGAGAGAAACTCTCTGGTGAGGATGCTAACACCTCCTCGATGGCGGGAGGTGCCACTACCCTTGGGACAGCCTGAGGGGTCACTACCTCCTGAGCAATAGGAGGTGGAAGCACACTATCAGTAGCTGCAGAGGCTCTCAGGCAACAGGCTCGGGTCATGGGTGCCATACTGGAAAGGATAAAAACATAACAATCATTAAGGCTGTACATCAGTCTACCATCATATCTGAAAACCGGTAATTTTTTAAAATAAAAATAAGTTAACTACTAATCATCTATAAAGAGGTATTATTTTAAGAAAACCAGAACCACAAGTTTAAGGAACGAAAGTCAATAGCATTGAATCCAATCACAATATATATAGAAGGAGAGAGTGTTAGAGAGGGAAAAGCTAGCATTTTGTAAGGGTCATGTGGTTTGTGTGACATATACATGAAGGTGTTATAGGAGGATTTGGGTCTCAACTATAGCTATCAAGTTACATTATTCATGGCATATTAGTTAAGCAATCTACAAAGCACAAGCTATTTACTCATAACATGTATGGCTAACCGTAAATGTAAGTATTTATATGGCTATATGAACATAACATAGAGATGAAGGGTTAGGTTTACATGGCAGTTGTGAACATTAGTGTAGAGTGTCAAGTGTACATGGGTTAAAACTTGAAATAAGGGGTTCCATCTTTCAGTTTAGCTCAACATTACATATTAGATCTGAAATTAAACTACATATTTGAAGGCAATGTAAAAATGTTAACATGTATTCAGTTTTCAAATTTAGAAAAATTCGAACATCAAAACCAACTCAATATTTACCACAACCACAACCTAACATGTAAGAGTATGAACCTAACATTATATACCTGCACACAACCATGTATACGGCTCAAAATATTACAATTTAAAACTGCAATTTGAACTAAACACTTAGAATCCAAGGTTAAGGGTTTACTATGTACACAGTCTCAGATTTGACAATTCAACACAAAACTCAACCAATTTCTTTAAGAAATGAAACCCCGTATATAACATACATGTGTAGTGATGTAAGCAAAACTAATAACATGAAATTTAAATTTAAATTACGAATTTAATATGGAGAAATAGAGAACTAGTCACTGATACTGCACTATATTAAAATACTAGGATTTTGAGAACTTAACATTAATCATATTAACATGCATTTAGATAGGTTGGTAACATGTGTAGTATGTATACGTGTCAGGCAAGTATCTGTGTCCACTATATATATTTAAGGTAATACAAGAAATAATGGCAAGAAGGAAATAATGATAAAATCCATTCTGCTTAACCGTTTAAAAGAAGGAACCATTTTGAAACCAGAGCTATAATATCAATCCAAGTTAAGGTCTAGCAAAATCATTGATTCATTGTATTAGAAAGAATTTATTGCAAGAAGTTACACAAGGTTATAATAATAGCTAAGCTGCTCCTACTCATACTCCTACTTCTAAGTTATTTGATGATGGGGTATAATTTATACAACAGAATGGTACGATAGAGATGATATGTTTAAAAACCTTCTCAAGATACAATCTGATAATCATATACGTCTGTCCAAAATTATGTTACTCAGAGTCCTCGCCATGCCAGTAAGCAAGGCTGCGAATAACGATAGATTCCATAACTAGGGTATGCACCTCTACAATCATGTCGTCTGGAAATCTCGCTATGCTGACTAGTATAGCTGTGAGAAATTCCAAATCTCATAACCAGGATACGTACATCCGAAGCCAGGTCTCCATGTTTCCGCCATGCCAGCTAATATGGCTGCGATAACTACAGGTTCCATAATCATGTAGACGTTTTACCATCCCTGTATTCCCGTCAATATGTGTTATCAGAAAATATCGTAACTCAGGCCTTAAAATTCATCTCGATAGGAAAATCAAAATCAACAACGATCCAACAAAATCAAATTCAATAATCAAGGAGTGAGAGCAACAAAACAAGGAAATGATTCAATTTGAAGTTTAATAAGATTCTCAAGGGTCGTCCCAGGAATCTTTCAAGGAATCCTAACTGTGATTGAGTACCCTCAAAAATATCCTAATCCTATTGCAGGCTGTAGTGATACTCTAGTTCGAATACCACTACATAAACTCGACCTGCATGGGCCACCACTAAAAACGTGTCACGACCCGCACCCACTGTGAGGGTACGAGGACGTAACAACGCCCAGCCTACGTCGCAGTGTCGACGGTAGAACGCTGTCCTAGGTCATAACATCTAACAGATAAGGGTAATATACAGTTATACTCCCCGAATGGAGGTGACATAACAGAATATAACTCAACCACATCTAAGGTAGAACATGAAAGGAAAGATAGATAAATATCCAAAAATGAAAATACAGAGATACAACCCAGAGTTCTAAGTGTCTAAAAGTACATATCCAAATAATATCTCAGAAACTCAATACAGAATCCAGAAAGATAAAGACATCCTAATCTAGGGAAGTATCATCAACTGCTAGCAGGTCCAAGTCACTAGTGATGTCTAATGCTGCACCAAGAGGGATAGACACCAGAGCCTCATCATTCACTGTAAAATTTTCAACAGGTCCAGTCAGGACAGGAGCGAGTACAGTACATCTCAATAAAATCATAATCGGTTAGAAAATATAAACATGCTAGAGAGTAAGATACAGGATCTGAAGAATAATATGATAAAAAGAGAGACTGTAAGTAAATAGCTACAAATATATAGAGAACTAACAGTGCCAGTAATTCAGAGCACAAGATGGTTATGTAGACGGCACGATATTGTACACGAGTAATCTACAGAGGTTTGTACACGAGTAATCTACTGGATTGAATACATAACCACTTCTACTCCCCCGCCCCAATCAATACACAAGGATCCAGCTACGTTATGTTATTATACACGAAGGTCATATGAATACATGATTATACACGATTCATACGTTTCGTATACTAATGTAACAAATACAAAGAGTATACGATGTTCCCGATAAAGTACACGAACATGAATACCCGATGTATCCGCTAAGGGGATAACATCGCACAACTAGATCCATATAGTACTAATCCGTGTTTCCAACGTGTCAGCATCATGTAAAGTAATCTAAAGCAGGAATATAATCCTAAACAAGATATGAAATGATCAGAGAATGTACTCGCCTATTATCTGGGTGTCCAAGATGAATGTACTGTTCGAAGAGTGGTGTCTGGCTCCTATTAGAATAGCACAAGTCACAACAAGTCCAGAATGATAATAATATGCACTACAATATGTTCTACATGAATCTAGGTCAATCTAGACCAAAGTCAACTCTTGGTCAACTCTAGAAGTCAAACTAGGTCAACCAAGTCAAACCTAAGTCAAACTAGTCAAACAAGGCTATTCTAAGTCTAACTAGACTACACAAGTCTAATCTAGGCTCCACACTGACACACAGGCACAACCATAGGCCATAGGCTAAGAGACTAGGCCATAGGCTAAACCAAGTCTAAACCAACCTATGACACACCTACACAAGGATATTCTATATCTAAAATAATACACAATTACAACATTAATATAATCTAAAATAGGAATTTATAACATACAGGTTATCTATATGAAAACCACACCTACATTATCTATTAATATATGATATGGTACACACAAAGGCATATAGGTACCCTTAATATCACATATATACATATATGAAAAGTGAGAGGAGGACACATGACTATGTGTCCAAGTGTATGTGTGTGTGTGTGTATCATGAGAATGAACTCAAGTGTGAGTGATGTGAGGCAATTTACATAAGTGTTTGTGTGTAGAGGGTGTGTGGAGAGGAGACATGAGTGTAACATGAAACCTAGGCTAGCATGAGTGAGCTATGCATGTGTGATAGAGTGTGTTAGGCTTTAGAGTGTGTGTGTATAGTTAGCTATGGCATGTGAGTGAGTGTCCTATGGTACCAAGTGTGTGTGAGTGTTGATAAGGCATGTGTGTGAGAAATTCAGTGGGAAAACAGTGTAACAAACTCAGATTTTTACACATAGGAATAACCTCCCCTATTCAGTCCATAATAGGAACACAAAATAGAATAGTTTAAACAGTCCCCACATCTCAAAATAGTTTAAAATCAAATCAAACTCAGTTTAACTGAACCCAAAATCAGTTTGAATATGTTGAAGGCCATTAAGACAGTTTAACAATTTCAGATATCATATATTAACTCAGAAATTAGTTCACAGGAATACCATTTAAACCCAACTTTATTTCAGATTTAAGTCCTACATATCAATCAGGAATCTCAGATTTATATATTGAACAAAACAGTTCCCATAATACAAATCTCAGATTTCAATATTTAAGCAGTTTCAGCCTAACATTTGCCTTCACAGAATTTTAACCAAACCATATCAATTTGACCCCAAATTCAACATACATTTAGATATCATGTAGGTGAACAAGTTAGAGGCTAAAAACCATGAAATTAACAGTTTAAACTAGGTCAAAAATGATGACAAAATCGGATTTAGAAATCTGGAAAAAATAGTAAAAAGAAACTGAATATGAAGGTTTCAGAAATTTGGAAAAATAAGGAATGAACAATAAAATTTAGATTAAAATACTAAATTTAAGGTTGGTAAATTATAAACACAAAGTGTACATGTCATGTGAAGTGTTTGTGTCCACAAAAGTGGACACAAACGTGTCCAATCAACAAAAAACCAAAAACAAGAAATCTGGACACAGACAACAGCAAACAGCGTGTACATGTTCACGGTGTCCGTGCACTCGACACAAAATGACACAACCCACGAGATTGTGTCCATGTGTCGACCTAGACTAGGGCTAGGGACAGGACACCCTATCACGTGTCCACGTCGCGTGTACGCAACACGAGACACGCGTGTCAGTGCACGATTCAACAGAAAACTGTACAGTACACAAAATGGTACAGGAGCTCGTGCGTGTCCGACACGACACGTGGGGCTCGGAAAATTGGGGAGTCCCGTGTCAGTGTCGGCCCCTTGCTACACGTCAAATTTGGCGTGTCGAGGAGGCGTGTCCGTGTCGCAATTGCGCCCGAGCAGCAGGACATGCACTGTGCCTGTGCACGCGCGCGCGCGACCACGTGTTCGCGTGTCCGTGTGGACTCGACACGACACCAAGACACCACAAAAACTCCAGAAACGTGTAAGCGACATCAAACCCTAATTTTATATTCAAATACAATCTCAAAAATCACACAAAATGCCCTTTGGGGCATTTCAACAAACACATTCAATACGACACTGATACGTGTCCAAAAAGGACACAAAATGGACACAAATTTTGGGGATTCCTATTCCTACAGTTAGGTTAGGTCTAGGGCTCCCTAAATATGCAAGAAATTCAGAATTCTATGGAGGGGATTGGAATATACCTATGTGTATCAAATCCTTCAAAAAGCTTCAAAGAAGGGTGCTCCTCTTGATGGCCAAATTCCTCGAAAGTGCTCCCAAGCTGAGATTGCTTGATACCAACAGTAAGAGGAGCAAAATTAGAACCCAATGCAATTGGTTTGGGGGAAAAAGGATTTAAAATAGATTTACTATGATTTATTGAAGATGGGGGCTTACCTCTTTCTAAAACTTGGCAAAAATCCTAATGGAGGCTAGCCCTAACTTTGAGGGGTATTAAATAGGATGGGGGAGACTATAATGAACAGCCATGGGCTGATTAGAATTAGGGTTAGCTACATGGTGTGGGCCTATGGGCTTTAAGGCTTAAGTCATTAGTTATGACTTATGAAGTCATAAGCCATTCTAGCCTAATCAACTCCAAATCTCTCCAAACAAGTTTCAATGACTTAAACCTCACTAACTTAGGTCAAACCAAGGTTACTTAACCTAACCAAGTGTTCTTAACCTAGGTTAATCTCTAGGTTAGTCTCCTAGTCAACACTAGTCAAAGTCAACTATAGGCCCAAAATCAATTATACTAAAAATCACTAAAAATCATATTAATTCTAATAAATCTAAATAATACTAACTATCACTAACCATGGTTAGCTAAGACTAGCTATGACTAATCTAGGTTAGGTCCAAACCAAGTTAGGCTAATCACAAAACATGGCAATCAATTAAATAATATTTTAATCACACCATTCTTAATAATACATTAAAATCCAAATAATATTTATTAAATTCAAAATGATAAAAGTACCCTCGAACTGGAAATAATAAATGAAACACCCTAATCACATGGCTAGGCTCTAGGTTAAGCTGTCTCTAGTGTTGCACTATCAAAATACCAAAATCATAAGTCATGATTAAAATAGTTTTAAAATGATTTAAAATTACCAAAAATTACATCATGATTTAAAATATCATTATTAAAAGATAAAAATTACAAAATTTGAAAATTACCCTCATTTGGAAAACTGGGTGTTACACAAGTTTCGTGTCCCTGCATAAACATTGTTAGCCATATAATATGCATAAACATAGTGATCATGCACGTCTTCATATCGTCCAAGGTCCAAGCCAACAATCCGACAACATTAACATAATCATACGAACTTATCCAGTCACGTCGTCTATCGCTCATCCTTGCCATAATGCAAGGTGATCGCTACTAACCATTCACGTTATACCAAAGACGAATCATCGTTTTAATCAAGGTACCAGGATCCGCGTTCCTGCACTTGATTCTATTTAGCCCACCGATGTCATCTTTATGAATATGCCAACCTTCGCATACCGAAATGAGGCGATACACCTGTCGCCTCTCATTCGACATTCGACTATATGCGTCCTTATCTATATCAAGGTCACTAGCATTCCAAGCCATAATGGACTATACATAACACCCAGAGGTACGGCCGTCCCGCGGGCAGTAGCAAGACACCCGAAGGTCCGTACCATTCGTATTACGGTGTGCTCGATCTAGTCCAGGTAGCAAGCCTCACTGGTGGTTCCGCAATAGCCCATCTTAATTTCCTCCTAGGCCGAACGGTCCCAGTGCCCCGGTCATAACACGTTCGAGGGATACCAAAACCCGTGCACAGGTATCCAAGTCCATTGACCATGTAATTTGTGCAACAATTAAGAAGCCATCTCATTTCCAACCAATCTCAAGTTCTTAATATATAATTCGTCTCAATCAATCTTATCTCAAGTTCCATCGGCATTATGCCCCAACACATCTGTATTGATGCACAATGCCCCAATATGTCGGCCAAAAGCCCCGAAATGCCATACGATACGCAAGTCATACGAATACACTCTAAGCCCTTTCGCGATAGGCAGTTCCATGGCAATTGTGCCACAACTGCATACTTCGATACACGAAGTATATCTTTTAATATTTTATGACAGTTCGATGGCGTTGCACCCCAGCTGCCCTCTTCGCATACAAGCCGTATTTTGTGAGCCCCGTACACATAAGTATGCCTCGATATTTCCTTTAAATATTCTAGGCCTAATGTCCAATGATTCTTTGAGTCATACAATTAATGCACTCCTCGGTGTTGCATTTTAATGTTCTACCATCAATATCCTATTACGACTCGTGCACTTGATGCACGTCATCTCAATTGTCTATCGTTCAATTCTTAGTGTTCGACACACACTATGACTTTGACTCAGCCGAGCCTCGCACATAGAAAGCACTAGAAACATAGCACGATATTGTTTATATATTAGGCACAAAGGAGTAGGGGATAGGGGTCTGAATTCGCCCACTTTAAGTCGATACGCCTTATCATTTTGCCGAGTCTATACGGCATGCTTTCATAATTTTGTTGCATGGACAACGCTTCTGACTTAGCCATTTGAGCACTTCGTGCTCCGTTGAACTACTCGAATGATTCGGTCCACCGTGCCCATGCCTCAGTTCGTCGTAAGACAATGTTTTGGTTTTGCGGACACCGTTGCAAATAAGGAAAAATGTCGACCTCTTATAATTCAGCGTAAAAGCGTAGCCTGCACACAAAATAAACTAAAATCAATACTTGTTCAAACCAGACTAATGCTTTGCATCGATTCGATTTATTGGGTCTTCGAACCGACTGAAAGCTTCCTCTTTCGCAAAGTAACTCTTGCATCGATTCGACTCGATGCATTATTTGGGTCAACGCAACTCTTCGAGTCATCAACTCAGCGTAATGTACCGTGTGGTACAATTACAGTTTTTATCGTGTTGTTGTCGGAACATCAAAATACCTAGAATCTAAACTTTCTTTTGACTCAAAACAATATGGGACTTCTCCAAAATAATTATTGTGAGAATTTTGTCATGGAAATCATATTTTTACATATTTTACAAAAAAATTCCAGAATTATTAACTGATTAAAACTAGTTATTTCGGGTACAAAAGTATTAGACAAGTCAGTGAATATTGATGTAAGACCAATATGAGACTTGGATACTTATTTTCTTGTGAACAAAATATACTAAATCTTATTATAATATATATATATATATATATATATATATATATATATATATATATATATATATATTCCAAAAATAAATAATATATTTTTACTTTATAAAAATCTTACTTTATCGTATAGATTTAATACTATATATGCTAGATTGAGTTAAATAGGTAATGTGACTAGTATAGTAGAATATATTAATTAGGTCTATATATGGTAAGTCTATATATGGTATGACATAGACATGTCATTAATAGGTAGAATTATTTTATCTAGGTGTACGTGACAGTGTTTGCGAGGATCCCGGAGTTGGACCATTGTATACACACTTGGAGAGTACAGGCAAGTGTACCTTGCCAATGTTACAGTTTATCATCCTATCTTTTATTTGTTGTATTTTGTTTTCTTGATTCATTATCATTGAGGATTTAGAATTAGTTGATACCTTGCGTCTTTGTTATATTTGAGTATCGATGACATCTCGTAGTCATCGAGTATTGACACTAGACATCGTGTATAGTTTATTCATATTCATTGACATGATAGACACAAGACACCGATACGATTCATGATACGGAGTCTACATGATTATTCATGGTATAGACTTCGTGGTAGAATACTAGATCGTTACTTGAACTTGTGATTTGTTGTATTGGACTCAACTTGCTAGATCTAGACCTAGGATGGGGAGAACATTAACGACATATCAGGGTTTTTTATTGGTTGACCTTGTTACCATATTGGGACTTGGTTGTTATACTATTGCTTGCCATTATCTTTGTAGAAGAGCTTTGATGTTATTTTATTGCTTGAGCAAGGTATTAAGACATGGTGCCTTGGGTGTCTTCCTGCTGAGGAGCTTGTAAGCCTCAGTGGCTGAAGCCTTATATCCGGAACATGTTCTCACGTGCATATCACTTAGACTGGATTTGGTAGATACCCTTAGATCATATTTTCCTTTACTATTTTGGCATGTATATTATGTACCTTAATATGTCCCCTGAGGACCTGGTCATTTTCCATATAGATGAAGCGGAATTAGTTGTTGGTCATGACGATGTTGTTATTTGATCAGGTATTTTATTGTGCCTTTATATTTTATCTATTATTTATATTCTGCTATTTAGTCTTATTTTATAAACCCATATCGTTCTTCGGGTCTAATCGAACATGTACGTTATTGTGCTGCAGACCATGTCACATATGGTTCATTCTTGATATTACTTATTCTGTGGATTGAGATAGGTATATGTTAGTTGATTTGATAGATAGTTTTAGAAACCAAGACAACTTATACATATTTGAGTAGGGCTAGAGTCCACTTGATACGTAGCTGGCATGTATACGCATTTCTAGTCTTACATATTTTGGGACTGGGATGTTATATATTTTTTTGGTGGTGGTCAAGATTAAATCGTTTTGGATACGTTACTGTACCGAATGAGCCTGTGATAGGATAGTATATTAGAATCTCAATATATAACTACTATTGAATTTCTTTTGATTTCTACTATCACCCCTGAACCTCGTATTTGTAATCAGACATACTTTTCTTGAACTCCTTATATCGAATTCTCGTCTTTTCCTGTTTCGGAAGGACGAACATCGGTGCTGGATAAACTATTACAAATATATTGTGTGATAAAAGTAGTTGTATAGAACATTTTAGGGAGTAATTTCTAGAGATGAAAAGGGTTGAGATAGACACTTATACTAGATGGACCGAAGAGGTAGGAGTGGCATTCTATTGCTATAGAATTTTTTTACTTGGAGGATATAGTAATCCATGCTTGATAGGACTAGGTAAATAACTAAGGTGGATAGACTTTTATATATATTCCCCTAAAATGGAAGTTAGAATAGAGTACATCATAGGATTTAACCCTAACAAGAGACCTAGGATCATTAGACAAATCCATGCTACCCTTGCCTAAAATATAACCTTGAATAGAAGTATTAGAGGGATTATTGTCGAGTGATAATATCATAATGATATGTGACATAGGAGCATTAGATAGAGTAGGAAGGTTTGTGTTAGACTAGACAGTCATCTCTAAATAGTGAGACTAGCCTTGAAATGACCTATAAAAGATAAATACTAGAAGATTGACCGATAGGTGTGTGTGTGTGTGTGTGACTATTTAGCTCAGTCTCGACCTTTACCTGGCATATAGGTGTAAATGGCTGTGTACTTGTAAGAATTGTATATCTTGTTAATAGTTAGAAGGTGCAGAATATTGATTTCCTTCTTCTTTTTCCTGAAGATCTGACCCATGTAACAATAGTGTAGAATAGTAACAAATTTTCATATAGAGTCATTAACCAATAGCACCATGATGTTATTTAGGATTCCTAAGAAGGCCTTTGATTGCAGTCCGCAATACCTAATAGGTAGTTGTACCATTCTTGACCTTGATTGTGTAGTCCGCAAATTATAAATGCACTTCAATTCTTACTCAAGGGTAGCCAAATTTTTTTGTGTATTTACAAATTTGTTACTTGAAAAATTACTTAGGGCTAGCACAAGTATTGGTATGTAAGTCACTTTTTTTTGTTTTCTTTTGTCTTCTTCCTCACTTCTCTCCCAAAACCCTAAAAACTCTCACTTCCAAATCTCAACACTCAAATTCTAAATATTGTTCTCAATCCATATTCATGCCTCAATTTATCTTCTTCTAACTAAAATTTGACTTAATAATCATTCTAGACGGATTTTTGAAGTTTCGAACCCATTTTAGGGTTCCGAACTTCGAAAATTCGTCCACAGTCGGGACGGGAACGATGATGGATTGTCAAAAATGCTGACAGTACTACCAATTGGAAAGACATCCACAATTTTTGACAGTTCTACATAAAACATTATATTTTCTTTAGGACTGTTAAAAAATTTAACAGTCCTTCCAATTGGTAAGACTATCAATTTTTTTTACAATGCACATAATACATTGAACAACATATTTTAAGGACTATCAAAATATTTGACAGTCCTTCCAATTTGTAGGACTGTCAAAAAATTGACAGTCCTAAAAGGAACTTGCTGTAACAGTGCAGAATGGTAACTGTCCGCAACTTCTTAAATATTGTTTCACGTAATTAGAAGGATTTTATATTTTTTTATAATCATTAAATTACCTTTATAAATATTTTAAAAATATATTTTAGAGATAAATAAATTATTTACTCGGTTTTAAAAAAACTCAAAATTTTAAATCTATTTTAGAGATGAGTCTCTTAGTTTTGTTCATTTCAAAATAAACCTTCATCTATATTTGGTCTATAAATCTATTTTAGAGATAAGTCACCCAATTTTAAATCTATTTTAGAGACAAGTCTCTCAATTTTGTTCATTTGAAAAAGAAAAAACCTTCATCTATATATAGTCTATAAATCTATTTTAGAGATAAGTCTCTCAATTTTGTTCATTTTAAAATAAACCTTATCTATATACGATCTATAAATCTATTTTAGAAATAAGTCCTAACAATTCCCAGGACTGTCAAAAAATTTGACAATCTTGAGAGGAACTTGTTATGACAACAAGTTCCCATCAGGAATGTCAAAAAATTTGGCAGTCCTAACCAGTCACAACAAGTTCCTCTCAAGATTGTCAAAAAATTTGGCAGTCCTAACCATCCCCAGGACTGTTATAGATTTTGACAGCCCTGCAGCAAGTTCCTTTCAAGACTGTCAAAATTAAAGAATATGATACGCAACAGTATCATATATGATATACGATAGTACACAACATCATATTAGATTGACAATAACACAAATAAAAATCTAATAACCTCATCACATATCAAACAAAATATCATATTAAATTCAGTACTTAGACATTTTATCATGCATAATCATAAGGTTTATAACAGATCTTGCAAGCTTACAATATATTCATTTTTTGTGCACCCTGAAGCACTATAAGTCTTTCAATTGATCTTACAAGTTCCAGATTTTTGGAGTCTCTATGCTCCATAGCTTGTGGAATGTCAAGTTTTTTGATTGTCCTACCAATTGGAATACTCCTAAAAAAAAATATGTCGTAACACATTTTTTTAGGACTGTCAAATTATTTGACAGTCCTATCAATTGGAAGGACTATCGAAAAATTTATATAATCCTTACAACATACAGGACTGTGAAAATTTTCTTCAGTCCTGAGTATTCCCACCCGCGACTATGTCGAAATTCCTTACTTTGATATTCATGGGTTCCATACTTCAAAATTTGTCCAAAAATTTCAAATCCCTTCCAACACGTTTCTTCAAACCCCATTCCAATCATGCCAATGACATTAAAATTTCGACAACGACCATTTTGATTTTTGTTTTTTTGGTGTTGTCAGTGCTAAGAAATAATGTATGAAAGTTTGGATAGAAGGTCAAGCTCATCGACAGCATGAGGAGGAGGAGAAGGAGGAGGAAAATAAGTTTAGGTTTGAAACGGCTTGAAGAGAAGGTGTCACAACCCGCACCCGGAAGTTCGGGTACGAATACGTGAAAACACGCCCAGCCTATGCCGCAGAGTCGACGGTAGTAAGCTGTCTAATCCTTAAATATATCCAGATCCAATCAACATAATGTAAATCACGATACTAACTCAATAACAAGTGCTAACAGGCAGATATGGAAACAGAAAGCCAAGTCCACAGAGTCCAAATCAGATATTCAAATACAGTAATCCTCATAATTGAGTACATCTCAAAATGTTAAGACAACAAAATCTAAATATCAGAAAGTAAATGCTAATCTAAAACTAAACAACCTCCAGTGGTAAATCTACTATAGCATCTCCTGCATCCTCAGATATGTCGTGATCAGCCTCAGGTGTGACATAGTAAGTGGAACACCAGTACTCTAAGTCATCGCCTAAAAGTATGGTTATCCAGTCAAGATTGGAGCAAGTACTATACATGATCCACTATTCATAACATGATAGAAACTATATAACCAAAAGTAGAATATAAGAAATAGGAATATATACACTGTGAACATGGTATGAAAAGTAAGTCAGACAGGTAAAACAGGATAATCATGACATGTGACAAAATCAATATGAATGCAAAAGGCATAACTATATTAAGTGTGTTTGAAATACCACATTTTATATGTGATCGGGCTGAGGGATCTATTTGATCCGGCTAAATAATACGTGTCGTGTATGATTTAGCTATCAACAGAAAACATGGAATACGGGTTTTGATCACATATGTACAAAGATATTTTTCGTCCAACTAGTAATCATGGATTCAAATCAAAACAGAAAAACACGAACATGAAACAGGGTAATCATGGAAACATGATAAACAGGAAACACTGTAATCATGAAATAGAATCCATAAACACTAATCTCATGTGACAATCGTGACAATAATCATGGAGTGTACATCAAAATCATGAAATAGAAAAACTATCAGGAAATAAAAGTGATCATTGTAAGTACTTGCCTAGGGTGTCTGACGTCGATGTGCACGACACGAACGTATCGACGTGGAAGATATCAGTCTAACGCCCAGAACATAATAATAATCCCAAGATCGCATCATCCAAATCATAGTCGTCGAAGATCAAAATATCCAATAGTAACTCCAAAGTCCAAAATGTCCCAGAGAAAAGTATCCATAATCACAGTTCGATTTAGAATAATTGATCAGAAGCACAGTCGAGAATGCGCGATTAGTGATTGATGAAACAAATTGAATGTGAAGGGCGTAAACATAAAGACAAGGATTAGATTATCAAGGAAAGCTTAATAGATTAATCAATATAGATATTTATAAATTTATATAACATTTATTAAGGACTTATTATTATAAACAATGCACTTTTTGAAATATTACTATTATTTGGAAAAGGCTTTTAAAATATTTACTTACTATTACTAATCAAATATTATAGCTTCTATAACTTATGTAGAAACAATTTAGAAATACCTTTTTAAATGTATAAGCCTATTAAACTCAAAACATATAATTAATATATATTTGTTAGAAATTATTTTTAGAAATCATTTACTATAAATATATATACTATAATAACATTAAACTTACTTTTAAGATTATAGATAATATTTGAATTATATATATATATATATATATATATATATATATATATATATATATATATGTGTGTGTGTGTGTGTGTGTGTGTGTGTGTGTGTGTGTGTGTGTGTGTGTGTGTGTGTATTTAGGCTAAGTGTGTGTGTGTGCGTGTGTGTGTATTTAGGCTAAAGCCTATACTACTTCTATGGCCTAGCCCGACCCATAACAAAATATATACAAAATAAAATAATAGGAAGATACACATATACTAGTAAATATGTATACATACATAACAGTATAAAATTCATATACAAATATACCAATATTTATTTATACAAGGCTAATAATATACATATACATATACTCTTATATAGTCTGGCCCAAAATCAAAATAACAGAATTAATAATCTGCAACTGGCCTGTCCAGCCTAACCCACTGCTCACATAATAAAAATCAAAAACCAAAATAGATCCATGGGCTTGAAGCCCAAGCCCAACGGGTTAGGGTTTAAAATCCTAACTCTCTTCAACAAGAGAGACAGAGAGTAAAGTTTGCAGGAACTCAAAAGGGAAAAGAGTGAGGGTGGCTCACTGGGGTGGCGGTTTGCCACCGCTGATGGAGATGTGCGGTGCTGGAAGAGCAAGGTCTCCAAGGGGAGGCCAAGTGGAGGTGAGGGTTGGGTGGAGATGAGTGGTGATGGCCAGTGGTTCTGGCCGGAGCTGGCCGGACAGAGGAGCGTCGGCTAGATTTGCGTGCAGAGGTGAGGATCTGGAGCTGGTGCTCTGGATCTGGCACAACAGCACGACGACGAGGTCCAGGGAACGACGATGCTTCGGCGGTGGGTCGAAGCTCAGGTGAGGGTTGATGGCGAACAGATATGAGCATTCAGTAAGCCAGATCTTGTAGAGAAGGGTATGGTCGGGTGTTCGTGGAGTTGGCCGATGATGTAGGGGTCAGCGATGGTGAGGGTGTGGTGGAGATAGAGTGACGGTGGTGACCTAGATCTAGAAGGTGGTGGCATCTAGGTGACGATGGTAGCGGGAAGGAGAATAGGGAGGTCAGTGAGGGTGGTTGGTATGGAGTTGGCTGGTGGAGGTATGTGGTGTAGGCGGAAACTGTGGAGATACTGGTGGTGGCGGGTTGTGAGGCCGATGGTCGGAGTTGGTAGGGTGGTCCGGTGTGGAGGAGGCAGTGACTGGAGATGGTCATGACGGTTCTAGGTGATCGGAGGAGGCGAGGGGATGGCTGGGAATTCAGTGGCAGTAGCTAGTGAATGGGTCAGCCGGAGTTGGGTTGTTATGATGCTGAGGTTAGTGCCGGAGAATAAGGAATAGAGGCGGTGGTAGTTGCTGTAGACGGTGGCAGGGCGTGGTAGTTCTGCAAAATTGGGGTCGACGGCTCGTGTAGTGACAAGGAGGAGTGGGCCGCATAGGCGATAGTGGTGGTGGAGACTGGTAGTTAGCTAGGTGGTCGAGATGGTGGAGAGGCAGGGAGGAAGAGCAAGGAGGAGAGAACGACGAGCAGCGGAGGAGGTCGAAGTTGGCCGGAGCTCGGCCGGTCGGACTTGGTTTGTCGGTAAGGCAGGGATAGAATAGGAATTTAGAGTTTATGTTATTAAATATTAGGGAGTCCCCAATAATTTATATGAAAAGAATGTAGTACTCCACAAGCCTTGATGGTACAAAATATAATTTATAATAGATCTAGGGACAATAGTGGAAAACCCTAACTAATCATAACTAACTAATTACTAACTAATTGTTGTAATTCATTGTAATTCATCTTATCATGGTGACTCTTCACCTTTGTAACTCCCAAGTGACTTTTCACTTTGTAACTCCCAACCTCTCTCTTCCTATATAAAGAGAGGTTGGGATGGCTTGTAGAAAAATATTGACATATATTGATATAAAGAGAGGTTGAGCTAATTGTCCACAACACGTTATCAGCACCAAACTCCCACTATCTGCATGGGGCTATGCAATTTTGCATGCTGCAAATTTGGTCCGTCTGAGGCCCATGGCCACCCAACCACTTTCAGCGTACCAGCTGGTTACTGGATGTGAGCCTGATATCTCACATTTACGCGTGTTTGGGTGCCTAGTCAATGTTCCAATTGAGCCGATAAGGCGTTCAAAATTTGGACCTCAGAAGCGACGGGGAATATATGTCGGTTATAACTCCCCGTCCATCATTCGCTATTTAGAGCCCTTGACAGGCGATCTCTTTACCGCGAGACACGCGGATTGTGACTTTGATGAGGCAATCTTCCCGTCGTTAGGGGGAGAAATGCACGCTAACGTTGATGAGGAACGACGTGAATTAGCGTGGCATGTGCCCGCTTTTGCTCATCATGATCCCCCCTCTGCACATAGTGATAAGGAAGTGCAGAGGATTCTAGGTCTGCAAGATATTGCAAATCAAATGCCAGATGCATTTAGCGACCTAGCAAAAGTCACGAGATCAATTATACCTGCTGCAAATGTGCCTGCAAGGATAGACGTCCCTGAGAGACGCCATGTTCCTGTGAAACATGTTGCTCCGGTCGAACCCGCCGAGCAAAGGACGCTGCCATCGGCCGTCCAGTCCGCCGCTATTCCCAAGAAGAAGGGAAGACCGGTTGGTTCCAAAGATATTCTGCCCCGGAAGCGGAGAAATCTTGTTAAAAGCGTTTTGCCACATGAGATCATTAAGGATCACGGCGATGTATTAGAAGAGCGCGTTCCAGATGAAACGCCTATTCCTAATCATGCCGATAACCTCGAAATATCCGTCGAGTATGCTAGCTTAGACGATATTTTGAAGCGAAACGAAACTGTCATCGATGATGTGTTCATATACTCAGTGGCCACTGACATTATGAACAATGATGACATGGAACCTCGTAGTGTTGCCGAGTGTCAACGACGAACGGACTGGTCACAATGGAAACAAGCAATCCAGGCTGAACTAGACTCCTTAGCGAAAAGAAGCGTGTTTGGACCTGTTGCTCCAACACCACCCAATGTTAAACCAGTTGGTCACAAATGGGTTTTCCTAAGGAAGCGTAATGAGAGAAATGAGATTGTGCGATACAAGGCTCGCCTTGTGGCGCAAGGCTTCTCACAACGCCCTGGAATTGATTACGAGGAGACGTATTCTCCCGTAATGGACGTCATAACGTTCCGCTACTTAATCAGTTTAGTAGTTTCTGAAAAACTGAATATGCAGCTCATGGATGTGGTCACAGCCTATCTCTACGGGGATCTAGACACAGAGATATATATGAAAGTCCCTGAAGGACTAAAGATGCCTGAATCAAGTAGTTCCCGACCACGGAACGCGTTCTCGATTAGACTGAGACGTTCGCTATATGGATTGAAACAATCCGGGCGAATGTGGTATAACCGCCTAAGCGAATACTTGATCGGTTTGGGATACGTTAATAACGAACTTTGCCCATGCGTGTTCATAAAGAAATCCACTTCAGGATACGCAATCATCACGGTCTATGTAGATGACATGAATCTCATAGGAACCGAAAAAGACTTGTTAGAAACTGCTGATATCCTGAAGAAGGAATTCGAGATGAAGGATCTTGGGAAGACACGGTTTTGCCTCGGCCTGCAGATCGAGCACCGTAAAGATGGAATTCTTGTCCATCAAGCGAACTACACCCAAAAGGTGTTGAGACGCTTTAGTCATTTTGACGTTAAGCCGTCCGCTACTCCCATGATCGTCCGCTCTCTAGACATTACTAAGGACCCATTTCGTCCAAAGGAGGACGACGAAGAGATATTGAGTCCTGAGTGCTCTTATCTAGGTGCAATAGGCGCTTTATTGTATTTGGCCCAATGTACTAGACCGGACATCTCGTTTGCTGTGAATTGTCTAGCTCGACACAGCACCGCGCCAACACGCCGCCATTGGAATGGCATAAAAGACATTTTCCGCTACCTTAAGGGTACTACGGACTTGGGCTTGTTCTATCCCTACGCGGTTTTGAGTGAGTCCAACGCTCTTGGCACTCGAAGCAACGCGACCCTTGTTGGCTACGCCGATGCGGGATACTTATCTGATCCGCACAAGGGGCGTTCCCAATCTGGTTATGTCTTTACCATTGGGAACACGGCGATTTCTTGGAGGTCTCGCAAACAGACCTTAGTGGCTACTTCAACGAACCACTCTGAGCTACTCGCGCTCTATGAGGCGACTAGAGAGTGTGTATGGCTTCGAGCTATTATTGGCCATATTCGAAGTACATGTGATCTTCCATATGACCCAGATGAACCTGTTGTCGTCTATGAGGACAATACCGCTGTTATTGATCAAGCGAAACATGGTTACATCAAAGGGGATGCTACCAAGCACATATCGTCCAAGTTGTTCTTTACACATGAACAACAAGCGCTTCAGAAGATTGAAGTGCAACACATTGGATCGGAGAATAACCGTGCAGACTTGTTCACCAAGTCACTGCCAAAACACTCGTTCCAGAAACATGTCAGAGCGATTGGACTTAGGAAGCTTTCAGAGCTAGCCTAAGTGAAACATGTTTCCCGCACCCTGTTGTGTGCATGTGAGGGGGAGCGCCCCAACGAGCGCCCCCAAATGCCCTGTTGTGCGTATATCCCGTGCCCTGTCGAGTGCGAGTGAAAAGGGGAGCATCCTGATGTATGCTTGTGTACTCTTTTTCCCTTAGACCAAGTTTTTTCCCATTGGGTTTTCCTTGGCAAGGTTTTTAACGAGACACATTTCAAATCTCTTATTCACTAAGGACTATTGTGATCAGGGGGAGTATCCAGTGTATACCTCTAAACCATCGTGTACTCTTTTGTCCTTCGATCAGCGGTTTTTCCCACTGGGTTTTCCCTGACAAGGTTTTGACGAGGCACCTTTGCAATGGTTAAGTTTACCCCATCACACTGACCTGTGTGTACTCTTTTGTCCTTCGACCAAAGTTTTTTTCCCACTGGGTTTTCTTTGGCAAGGTTTTAACGAGGCACAAATAGGTGGTCATTTTTGAATCTGCAAGCTACAGACCGACAAAGAAGCTCAGAGGTGTTTACAAGCAGAGTTTGTGAAGAGCCAAGGAGGAGTGTTGTAATTCATTGTAATTCATCTTATCATGGTGACTCTTCACCTTTGTAACTCCCAAGTGACTTTTCACTTTGTAACTCCCAACCTCTCTCTTCCTATATAAAGAGAGGTTGGGATGGCTTGTAGAAAAATATTGACATATATTGATATAAAGAGAGGTTGAGCTAATTGTCCACAACACTAATCAATTAATTATCAACTAATTCAATAATTAGGACTAACTAATAAATTAGATATTCATTAGCCTAAAAACATAGGCCCACAATCCAATTCCAAGGCTTGGTAGGCAATTAGATTAGCTAGCCCAAAATCCAAGCCTAAGGCTTGATAGGCTCACAAGAAATTAATTAATAATAAAATAAATCTAAAAATAAAATAAAATTATTATTAGATAATAATAATTAGAATTAGAAATAAATCTACAAATAAATTTGAAAATTATTTTTATAATTTCAAAAATAATGACATTGATTTCAAATTTAGTAAAAAAATTTATCACTCAAAAATTAGCTCTAAATTTTCAAAATAGAAATTCAAATTTTAGGTAGCTACAAGTCTACCCACTTTAAAAAAAATCATCCTCGAAATTTAAATTAACAGGATTAATAGAATTGAAATCTAAATACGATCAAAGATAGTATTAAAATCTATGTACAATTATTAATATAAGCAAAATCACTTGGCCGCGATCAAATACAAGAATAATGCAATTTGGCACGATTAAGATTAATTAAATAAAGAAATTTAGGAATGGTATAGTTTGGCACACTCAAAATTTAATCATGGTTAAGGCATGACCAAGAATAAAAATCGAATCGTTGAGGCACCATAAAAATGATTTGATTTGACACGACTAAAGATAATCAAATCTGGTTATCAACAAAATCATTCACGCACGATCAAATCAATTTGGCACGATGGAGAACATTACCAAAGTACGGTCAAAACTATTTAGGCACGATCAAATACAGCACGATTTAGGCACGATCAAGAATGGATTCGAAATCAAAATCATATTAGCACGATGAAGAAATAAATGCAATCTCTTAGGCACGATATACAATATAAATCGTCTATATCAAAATTATTAGTTATGATCAAATTGGAATCTAAGAACAGAATAGTTAAGGCACAATCAACTCAAGGTCAAAATCGTATGGACGTGATTAAATATCAAAATTTAGGCACGATTTGAGAACAAAATTACTGTATGAAATCAAATTCACCGAATCATGTAAAGTCATATAGGCATGACTAATAGTTGGCATGTTGAAGAATAGAATCATGTCTAATATAGAATCTAGTCAGATAGGACCTAAATATGATTAACTATTAACGATAGAATTAAGTCATATTGGCGTGATTAAAGATTAAAACTTGGGCACGATTAAGAGTGAAATCATAGTATAGCCGCGCTCAAATAGAATTAAAAAATTAGGTACGATCAGTAGGATCTAAATCACAAGGTCATGACTAAAATTAAAATTTGGGCACGATTTGGAATGAATCTAGTCAAAAATAAAATTTAGATATGATTAAGAATATAATCAAAAGCGCACAGTCATGATCAGAATAGAATTGATTTTTACTAATAGTGAATTCAAAGATGATTACAAGAATAGGAAAATCAGATCTCTACTATAGGAAAAAGTCAAGTAATGACTACAAGCTATGATATCAATAAAATCAAACTTTTCTACAACTAATTTAAGGTATTTCTGACGATTATTCCAATGATACTACTTCTCAATCATATTCCTATTTATAAATTCTCAATCATTCGTAATCCATTATCAACAAAGCCATAAAGTTCAAATTCCACAACCGTGTTTTGAATTAAAACTGTCACTCGTCTATTCATCATGGTTCAAATTCAAACTTCTCGATTTATTCACTACTATATTCAAATTTTATTCCTCTATATCCATCAATCTGTCTTGTCTCTTAATTCGATACCTCCCTAAAAGTTGGCAATTGGTAATATTAGTTCTTGTATTCCAAAATTCAAAAATTCTGTATTGTATCAGTTCTTAGTCCTTTACTGCATAATTTATAAATTTGGGTTCTTCAAGTCAATATTTTAACCCCATTTAAATATCTCAAGAATTTGTAACCTCAATTATTTATTATCTACTATTCTTCTTCTTTTGAATTCTTCCACCTTCAATCTCTATATGATAATAATCCATACTAGAAATAATTCCTTAAACATAATCATTTCTAAATTTTAATGATGCTATTGTCCTCTTGACTTTGCTTCCATTCCTAGTTACACAATTCCTCCTTCAATTTCAACTCATTATCCAAAGTATTATAACCAGCCTAAAATTTATCACTACCACATTATAACTGATTCCTTCAAATCTCCATTGTCCCGTGTTTCAATCTTCCTTGTTTCCTCAAAATTTATGGAATAGCTTGATTTGGCACGATTATGAATAGCATCAAAATATGGTCAAATATTATTTAGGTATAATCAATATGGCATGATTTCAAATCATTAGGCAAAATTGGGGATGAATTTAAAATCATAATTCCAAACCGTATAGGAACGGAAAGGATAAAATCTAATTTTTTGGCACGAGCTACTCACAACTAAAAGGATCAAATCGTTTAGATCAAAATCAAAATCATGATCAAGTCGAACTGACCATATTTTAGTATAGAATGATAGGCACGATCAAAGTCAAAATCAAAATCATATAGGTGTGATCAAAGATCAAAGCTTAGGTATGATTAAAGATAGATTCAAATATGGTCATGGTCAATAATCTAAGTTATCTAGACATGACTAGAAAATTTATGCATGATCAAAATATAGTCATGATTATGAGAATTAAGGTCATCTAGTCACACAAAGCAAAGTCATCTAAGCATGACCAAGATTAAAATTTCTAGCACGATTAAGAATAGAGTCATGATTTAGCTCTAGTCATGATTAAGATATGATCAAAGCCTAGTCATTAGTAATAATAGAAATAAAATCTAAGCACGATCAGAATTAAAACCATTCGAGTATGATCAAGAATCAAAATTTGGCACGATTAAGGTTATAATCAAAATTATTTAGTCAAGATCAAATAGAGTCAAAATTTAGAAATTAAAAAAAATCAAAGGATGGTTTCAATGGTAAGGAACCAAAAGATAGGATTTGTAGAGGGACGGACTAGGTAATCAACATACTCTACTGACACTTGCCATAGAACTATTGCTACAAAGGTACTGCACTATATTTATATTGATGCCTATAGATCACATGCCCAACCAGGAATCACTCACAGACTCACAAGCTGCACTCCCAACAATCAACATTGATACTCAATGAGACAAATATATCCGTAAGTTATTAACTATTATACTATCCAAGGAACCTCGGGAATTAATAAAATGAAGCTATATAAGGAAACTTTACTAGAGGAATTAAGGATATCCCTACTCCTGAGCTAGGGATAGTGATAGTAATGGATTCTATAATAACAGGAGTGGAATGATAGAGATGATATGTTAAGAACCAATTTAAAGATACAATATGATAAATATATAAGTCTATCTGTAATCATGTTATCCAGAATCCTTGCTACGCCAGTAAACATAGATGCGATAAACAATAGAGTAGATAACTAAGATATATACCTCTATAATTATGTTATCTAGAATTCTCACCAAGCCAACTGGTATGGCTGCGAGAAACTCTAAATTCCATAACTAAGATAAGTATATCCAAAATCAGACTGTATGTCCTTGCCATGCTGGTAGAAGTATGGAATTTTAGGAGCATCTATAGGCCAGAATTCCTATGCGCTTTACACTACTCAAACATGCGCCAGGGAGCTCAAACGAAGTACTTGGCACATCAAAGGATGGCAAAAGTATAGACATCAAAAGAAGATTTTTATTTCATATAAAAGTCTATTACATGTCTAAAGAAAGGCTTTACAAAGGAGAACTTCTATAAAAAGAAAGATCCTAAGACTACAGCCAGGCGCAGCAAACTGCCATACGTCCCATGCCAGGTGCATCATCTGTCAGGTGCATCTCTTCAACGTCTCAGTCAGGCGCGTCTCTTCAGTGTCTCAGTCAAGCGCATCTCTTCAGCGTCTCATTTAGGCGCATCACGAAGTCTCAGCATATGCGCTCTACTTCGACCCGATCAAGTGCTTCGGCTAATGAAGCATTTATTGGGCAGAACAAGGGTGGGCAATCAACCCCACTCTAGCTGGAGAAAGAGCTCTCCAAAGCCCATGGAAGAGAAAAGCACCGTAATTTCGATCTGCGGCTCTTCCAGCATAACAGAGACGGGACTCGAGCATCCCGATCTTTGGATGCAACAGGCACCTTCGGCCTGCGTCAGGAGCCCGCGATCCCAATTTTTGGATGTAACAGTCACCTTCACAAGTGTGTGTACGAAGACAACTCGTCGCATCTTCACCCTCGGGAGCGTCTTATCAACAGAATGTACTCGAGCAAAGAAATTTATCTCCATTCGGGAAGACGGAAGAAAACGAGAAGCAAACTCTCTCCCTGCTGCTATTTATAGGCCGGGCAAATCAAACCCATGTGCCAAGTGACGGGCTCTCCGAATCCTGTGGAATGAATTTGCATTTATGGTGATGAACCTGTCCCCTCGAATTCTGCCAAGTCAAAACGGCTATTTAAAATACTCGAAGAACTCAACAGTCGGACCAATAAAAGATGCGTCATGCAACAGATGCGCCGGTCAGATACCGCGCATCATACAGATGCGCCCATCAGTACCGAACACCTTATAAAGATGCGCCCTATGCGTCCCCATGCACCTAGTGGAACGCAGATCAATGCGCCCACTCAAAAGCCCATCACCCGTCAAGAACATAAAATGCTGAAGTCTGATACGACAGCAGCCATGCCTCGATGACAGAGCTGCAACAGCTTTTACAGAAAATAAAGTGCCGCTGACGTCAATGTCATCATTACTTTCCACTGACGGTTACAACCCACGTGGCCGATCAACTACTTGCATGCGCCTCAAAAAGCATGCGTCCAGACTGGTTCGTAACTCCTGAAGGTTACGAGCCAAAGTCTTCTCAAGCGCCCAATCCCAGGCGCATCCTTTCAGGTCACTCTCCACCAAATTCGAGATCTTTGAGTTACGGACATACGCCATGTGTCTTTTGACTCAGTTCAGTCCACGAAGGGGTGCTAACCACCCAAGATCTCAGCAATCGAAGAATCCTCTCAGTCGCCACGTGTCAGCTCTTCCGCAGCACCATAGGCACAACATGAAGGATTCAATCCCCGAATCAGGGCGCATCAACCATGCGCCCCCGCCAGCATAAGCCACGTGGCGTTCCCACGGCCAGGCGCATCCGACATATGTGCGCATGAGCAGCCAGCCTGCAAGCTATAAATATAGGGATCATTTCCTTCTTACACACACACAGAGAGATATACAGACATACACCATCAAAGATAGAGGTAACCAAATCATCAGAGTTACAGAGACGCACGTCTACTCATAGAGATCGGAAGAGACACTCAACGTCTTCTTCCCCCTCCACAAGCTCCGGCATCCAGAGCAACCCAGACCTTCAGAGAACCTAAAACCGTCGTCAGATCGTCAACGGAGTCAATGTATTACCATTCGCTCCACCGACACAGGACCTAGATAAAAACAAAAGTGTATTCCTAGGACTATATCTAAGTCCAACATTGTAACACTGTTCTGTTTGTAATTGAAATTCTAATCAAAGATTTTGATGGCAAACAAGCTGTCGACTCTGCTGGGGACCTCTTTCTCCTCCGATGAGAAAGTTGTGTCGCAATCTGACGATGTGAAGGTGGGCTCCTCTCACAAGACACTAGTCGTACGCCTCAATCAATAGGCGTATGAGAGTTCATCTCTGAAGGCAGCGCAAGTCCTTCGAAGCGGCTGCCGAAGCCGAAGAAGACTCGCCAAAGCCTGGGTGCGCAAGGTGGAGGCCCCTGGCACCATCACTGAAGGGGATGCGCTGATGCAACCTACCTTTCTCGCTGATGCCCTCAGCAGCCAGGATGTGTCCACGGGTGCAGCGCATCTCTCGGAAAAATATGGTGCTGACCACATTCCCCAACCATCTCCTTCTCAGTCAAGGAAGATTCGCTGACAGAGCAGGGGCGCGTCTAACGCCCCGCGCATGAACTCTGGTGCGCCGCAGAAGGCCTCTGTCTTTGACAGACTCATTCGCTGTCATGGCGAGGATAATTTGGACTCTGAGTACTATACACCCCAGCGGGCTGGTACGAAGAGGTCCAAGGCAGCACGGGCCATGCGCTTCAAACGTGCTATGCCAACGGCAAACAAGAAGCATGCGCTCACAATCATGCGTGCTGCTGATGGTAAGCTATACAAAGTTGAGTCGGGTGCTTCTGTGCCAGAAATGAGTTGACCCTCAAAGCCCTTGTCTCACTTGGGCGCATCTGCTGCGTTTGCAACCAAGTCGTACAAGGCAAACTCTGTGGTCTTGAACCCCCGCGCCTACATTGGTTGTACGTCTGAGGCTGGTTCAAGCCACCCTAAATGTTGCTCCCCTACTACTGATCTGGGCGCATCTTTTGCGCTGGATCAGGGGGTGCAGCATTCACTTGACCACTCCGGCACTTGGTCTTGCTATGCGCCTGATGGGGGTGTGAAGGTGGCACTCTCCCCTAACGATTTGCGTAATGTGATCATTAACAAACGCCGATCAGGAGAGTTGGCTGACAAGCATAATGCGCCCCTCACAGGGCACACCTGTGCTGTGGTCACCATCAACTATTGTTGCAAAACAGCAGTCCCACCACAAAGGCAGTCTGGGTTCCAGCGGCTGCAATTATCATCACCCCTCCAACGTCGCCTCGGGAAGAAGGTGTCGATTGAAGAGGAGCCAGAACTAAAGGTTGCTTCTTGCAACGTAGTCTCTAACTCCTCATTAATCCGAAAGGCGACTGGCAACTCCTCTACCTCGTCCTCATCCAAGAGCCAGCCGAGGAAGACCAAGGTGACTGTCCCGTCCTCAGGAGTGTTTGAAGGCACCCGAGCAAGAAAGAAGATTTCAGAAGAAGTAGCTGATGGTAGTCAAGCCCTTGTTGATCCTTCTCCCGAAGACGAAGATATCCTCCAGAACATAGCTGGAGGTAGCCAAGACGAAACTCCAGGAGAAGCGACTCTTCTACAGGAGAGCGAGGCTGAAAGTGAAGCTTCAACTGATCCATCTACTTCCAGTCACGTCATGACAGTATACATGACAGGAGGTGGTGATACGGAGTCTGATTCTCCGCCAGCAGACCTCGTTCAGCGCATGGATACTTTGGAGGGAGGACTCAAAACCCTCTCTGCCTCCATGCAAATACTGACTCAAGCGGTGTTTGAGATACGGCCAGCTTTGGCTAGGACACCTTCCAATAATCCTGACCCAGGAGCTAACAGGGAATCAAGTGTGCCCCTTCAACGGACATCCTTGAATATCGATTGCCGTGAAGCACTTCGGGTATCGGAACCTTCAAATGTACAACTCCAGACTGTACCGCCTTCTCTGACTCCCAGCTCCACGGAGGACGTGGTTGAGATGATCAGGGACTTACGTGAACGCTTCGAGTCAAAGAACAGACAGGAGGAGCTCCAGAAGATGGGGATCCCGCAACCATACCCCCTCGAATGGAACAAAGTGGTCTATCCTCCCAAGTATAAACCACAAACGTTGACGCCATACGACGGAAAGGACTCTCCACGCTGTTATCTGACATACTTCCAGTCTCAAACGGGACATCTTCCGAAGGAAGACGCGCTACTCACCAGCCTGTTTGTCGGGGCATTAAAAGGAGTGGCTTACGACAGGTACTGCAGTCTTCCTGACAACTCTATATCCTCCTTTGATGACTTGACACGCCTCTTCCTCGATCGTTTTTACGACGGAGGGAAAGACATGACGATGGCGTCCCTCATAGAGGTATGTCAGAAGGAAAAAGAGACGGTTCGAGCATTCATCGAACGATTCCATCAAGCCTGCTTCAGACTGCCCTTGGGTATGCCAGAACATGCACTCCTCTCCTCCTGTAGCATGAACATGCTTCCTACGGTTAAGCTCTGGCTCAACTCCACTCCTCCTCCCGACTGGAGTTCATTGATTATTGAGGCCGAAGCAGCTGCATGCAATGCTCGCCTTCTGGGAGTCAGTTTCCCAGCCTTTAAAGACAAGAGAAAACGGTCTGCTGCCAGCAACCCTGGACGCGAGACGAAGGGGAAGCAGGCATTGACTGTCAATGCTTCTAAAGGCGCATAAGCACCTACTCAGAAGCCTCCGCTTGCACCGAGGCCAAAGGAGGTCTATTCTTTCAATGATGAAGACACCTTGCAACTCTTCGAGATATTGAAGTAGGGTGACAAGATTAAGTTACCGGACCTGAAGCGTCCCGACGAGGTCGGAAGAGTTGACAATCCGAGGTACTGTCACTACCATCGGTTTGTAGGACATCCAACTCAGGACTGCTACGTCCTCAAGAATTACATCCAGCGCATGATCAATGCGAATGTCATCTCCGTCAATTACGAGGAGAAGACAGTCTCGGCCAACCTGGTGTCGCTCCAATTCGGCACCTTGCCGCTAACCACAACACAAGATGGCTTCGTCCCTATCCCAAAGGCGACAATAGAGGTGGTCAACCTACCACCTACCCGTGACAACATGAGTGGACTCATCCCACTCACCACAAACATGGGAGAGATCTTATGGGTTCACCCAGACGTCGTCTTTGAAGTTACTCAACCGGAGGTACGCTCTACCTCCAAAACCAAAGGCAAGAAGACCAAGTCTTTCTGCATGGTCTCTTCCTCCATGGAAGAGGCACTTCCTGTACAAACGCGTTCGCAGCAGAACGCCCAACCCGACGAAGCTGCCGTCGAGGTGGTGCCTCCCTGCACCGCCCCTATTGCCCAGGAAGAGGGCCCATCCAGACCTCCAGCAGCCAATAAATAGAAGAACGTAGAGGCCCGTTTCGACAAGCCTTTGCGAAGAGAAAAGCTTCGGGGCTACCCAAGCCCCACAACTTCGACATACTGGCACAACTTACCGGTACTCCTACCCGCTTATCTCTGTTCGAACTTCTTCGTCTTTCCAAAGACACCCGTGAAGCTCTCTGTGAAGCCTTGAAGGATGTTGAGTCCTTCATCAGTCAGGTTAAGCAGCCTGAGGACCTCCCAACAACATGTGCACACTGTCATTTTACGGAGGAGGTCATCCCCAACATAACCTTCACCCAACAAGACATGCTGCTCAAGCACAACCGGCACAACAGGCCACTGTATTACACAGGGTATGTGGGTTCCATTAAAGTGAAGCAAATTCAGATTGATCCAGGGTCTTCCCTCAGCATCATCCCGAGGACTCTGCTCTCAACATTGGAAATACCGATGCATCGTCTGGCTCATTCCAACACTACAATCAGTGGTTTCAATGCCAGTAAAAGTGAACCGCTGGGCAAAATCCGACTGAAATGTCATATCGGTAATCTTCGAACCGAAGTGACTTGCTATGTCATAGACGCCGACGTCAACTACAACCTCCTCCTGGGTCGTCCATGGCTGTACGAGTACATGGTGGTGCCATCTTTACCAACGTATGAAGTACGTGTCTACTAACGACATCATCTGGACAGAGTTCGCGGACATTGACCCTTTCAAGGGGATCGAAGCCTACTTCACCGATGCTAGCTTATATAAGTCGCTCGATGAAGGGAAAGCCAATGATGCTGATGACGAAGCAGAAATAGCGGCGGAGACAGACGTGGAGGCAGAGATGATTCCCGACGCTCCTTTGAAAATTTGACTCAAAGGAAAACCGTCCCAGATGCTGCCTCCTATGGCGATCAAGTTACCTGGAAAAGCACCGACTTCTCTAGGTAGAACACCCACTGAAGCTTCCTTAAAGATACGGCTCAGGAGAAAACCTCCTCAAACATCGGCTCCCCTTGTGGCAAAACTACAGGGGAAGGCACCGGTCACCGAAGGCGCAGTTGAGGCACCCCTGAAGGTGCGTCTTAAAGGCAAGCCTCCGCAATCTTCCGCCTCACTCAAGCTGCAAGAGAAGGCCCATATAGCCCTATCAGATCCCAAGGTCAAGTCTGTGATGAGCTCTCCCAAACCAGCTCCAGTTCTCACGGATGAAGAGTTAGGAGAATACATATCTGCTGATATAGATGCACCTTCTCTTGACAATGTAATCCCACGAGACAAAATCTCGTATTTTATCAATAATAGAGTGTCTTTCAATTATTCTAGTCTTCCATATTAGAATGCCATGTATGCACTAGATAACGCTCTATGGTCGTTACAAACACAAATAACGACCGTCAATCATGTAAATCGAGTAGTCCCGTCCAAAGGAGTCTATTTTATAGTCCCACCACAGAACCGGAACGAAGAACCCATCATCTTCAGTAAAGTTGAGCGTCATTAAGACCTCCCGTCACTCGAGCTAGAACCAGATACCGGCAGAATACAAGTCTACCGGTACACAGACAAGGCAAAGTACATCATCCAAAAGATGGATTACGATCTGAAAAGCAACAAGGGCCTAAACTACGGCAAAGGTCAGCGTCTTCCCCTCTGACTCCCAACACCTAAAGGAAAGCCGCAGGACTACTATCATTGTACTCGACGGGGGGTGGGCTATGTCACGCCACCGGCAACTCCAGAGAGTTCGGAGGCAGAAGAAGTGGAACACTCTCATTCATCTGAAGCATCAACTTGGAATTCCGATACCAGTATCGGCTCAGTCTTCTGGAAGGTGCTATCAGTCAACATGGCATCTGCACAATCTCAAGAGGATGAAGGCGAAGACCAAACGCCAGAATTCTTCGAGGAAGAACCTTGGGCTCAACGACTAGGAGCGCAGTGGGAGTCTCATTTTGAATTACACGAACCCCCTACCAAAGACGAAGTCGAGCAGATCAACCTTGGGGACGAGTCTTCTTCTAAACCTATCTTCATCAGTAAGAGTCTAAAGGTAAGAGACCGGGAGTCCCTAGTCCAATTGGCCAAAGAATACATCGACGTCTTCGCCTGGAGCTATGAAGATATGCCGAAACTTGATCCCCAGATCGTGATACATAGACTTAACATCTTACCTGATGCTAAGCCAATAAAACAACAACAACGACATTTTCGTCCTGACATCATGAACGCTATCGATCAAGAGGCGGACAAACTCCTGAGCAGCGAGTTCATTCGTTAAGAGCAACATCCGGATTGGGTGGCCAATGTCGTCCATGTCACCAAGAAGAATAGGAAGATACGAGTCTGTATCGAGTTCAGAGATCTCAATACTGCTTGCCCGAAGGACGAATTCCCGCTTCCAATCACTAACGTGATGATCGACAATACATGTGGCTTCGAACGCATGTCTTTCATGGACGGGTACTCGGGCTACAACCAGATCAAAATGTTCCTCGATGCAGCAAAACATACGTCATTTAGGACTCCGAAAGGGGTTTTCTGCAACACAGTAATGTCCTTCGGTTTGAAGAACGCTGGTGCTACGTACCAACGAGCTATGAGTACCATCTTCCGTCAACATCTACGCAAAACAGTTGAGTGCTATGTTGATGATATCGCTACCAAGAGCCGTCTCAAAGGTGATCACTTACAAGACCTAAAGACGGTCTTCGATCTCAGCGCATCAAATCAGGATGAACCCTGCTAAATCCTTCCTTGGAGTTTCTAGCGAAAAGTTCTTGGGCTTCATTATCACGGCGAAAGGCATTCATGTCGACCCCGAGAATACCAAAGCCATCCTTGACATGGACCCTCCGAAGAACCTCCGAGAACTTTGAGGCCTGCAAGGGCGTCTTGCATACATCCGAAGGTTTATAGCAAACCTTTCTGAAAAATGTCAACCCTTCATCCAGCTCGTGAAAAAGGAAGTCCCCTACGTCTGGACAGAAGAATGCCAGAAAGCTTTTGAAGATATCAAAGCTTACTTGACGAGCCTGCCAGTCCTGGTGGCACCCGTCGCAGGCAAACCATTTCTCCTCTACGTCCGTGCCATGGATCATTCCTTCGACGCTTTGTTGGCTCAGAACAACAATGCAGGCTACGAACAAGCTATCTACTACCTTAGTAGAACAATGATCGGGGCTGAATACCGGTACAACCCCATCGAGAAGGAATGTTTGGCTTTGGTGTTCGCCATCCAGAAGACTCGCCATTACGTTTCGGGCCAGACAATCCATGTCATCTCCCGAGTCAATCCACTCAGGGTTCTCATGACGAAGCCGAGATCATTGAACTCCCTACTAGCTACATGGGCAATCCTGTTGACACCATATAACATGGTATTTGCTCCACAAAAAGTCGTCAAGGGTCAAGCCCTAGCCGACTTTTTAGCCGTGCACCACATCCCAGAGTCTTCCAGACTCTATGAAGACATCCCAGATGAGGTCCAAGAATCAAACGTCACCGAAGAAAGCACCGTCTGGCGGGTGTTTTTTGATAGCGCTTCGAAAACAGGCCCCAAAGGCCAAATTATCGCAGGAGTGGGGGTGGTCCTAGTCTCCCCCGATCAGCTGGTCATCCAGCGTGCTTACTCCCTTTCAAAGCCGTGCTCCAACAATGTTGTCGAGTACAACGCTCTCATCATGGGACTCCAGTTGGCACGACAACTGGAGGTGGATCATCTGGAAGCTTACGGCGACTCAAAACTCGTCGTTAATCAAATTCGAGGGCAGTATAAAGTTCGTCATGAAGATCTGGTTCTATACCATGAAGTTGTATTGAATATTATCTCAACCTTCACCAAGTTTTTCATAGAACATGTCCCTCGACTACAAAACCTGGAGGCTGATGCTCTGGCTGGCCTCGCAGCTTCATTAGCAGCACCCCTCGGGACTCAACACTACGTCACGGTAGTAGGACGAGACTTGGTCTGTCCTAAAAACAATATATGCACACAGATAGCCCATGCCATGACGATAAGTGCTGGTGTTAATGTCCAAGACTGGAGGTTCCCGTTCATCGACTTCGCTGTCTATGTAATTCTCTCATAAGACCCGAAAGAAGCCGTCTCGGTCAGAAGGCGTTCCCTTCGATTTTATTATGATACAGCTACTAAAACGCTGTACCGACGTTCCTATGATGGACTTCTCCTTCGATATTTATCCAACAAAGAAGCAGCCGAAGCCCTTCGGGAAGCTCAAGATGGGACTTGCGGGGCTCATCAACCTGGCCCTAAGTTACAGGATCGACTGCGACGCATGGGTTACTACTGGCCAACCATGGCAGCCGACGCCGTCGACTATGCTAAAAAGTGCCATGCTTGCCAGCTTCGCGCCGACTTTATCCATACACCATCGGAACCACTACATCCTACGGTTGCCTCTTGGCCCTTCAAAGCTTGGGGCATGGACATTGTGAGACCTATCATCCCTCCTTTATCGAGGGGACACCGCTTCATCCTAGCCATCACCGACTACTTCTCCAAATAGACAGAAGAAGTTCCACTGACGGAAGTGAAAAGCTCTAGGGTGATCAGCTTCATCAAGCATCATGTCATCTACCATTTCGGGGTACCTCGTATGATTATCTACGACAATGGTCCACAGTTCATCAGCCATATTTTTAGCAGATTCTGTGACAAGAATCGTATTCAGAATGTGGCATCAACCGCCTACAATCCGGCAGCGAACGGATTGGCCGAAGCTTTTACTAAGACTATCGCCAGGCTACTCAAAAAGGTCGTAACATCCAACAAACGCGACTGGGACAAAAAGTTCAGCGAATGCCTTTGGGCCTACCGTACAACGGTACGGACTCCGACGGGCAACACACCATTCTCCTTAGTCTACGGAAGCAAAGCGGTACTGCCTCTTGAGATCCAGATACCCTCACTCCGTGTAGCGATCACAAATCAATTGACAGAAGAAGACAATCAACGCCGCCGTCTGCGAGAATTAGAGGTACTTGACGAAAAATGTCTCCTAGCTCAGCAGCGCATTGAACTCTATCAAGCCCGTATATCACAGGCTTTCAACAAAAAGGTCAAGCAAAGGACTTTCCAAGTAGGCGACCTGGTCCTGGCAGTCAGGAGGCCGATGGTGTTGACTCACAAAACACCAGAAAAGTTTGAGCCCAAGTGGGAGGGACCTTTCATCATAGAGACGGTATACTCAAACGGTGCTTACCGTCTCGCCCGACCAAACGGGGACTTGTTCATGATGCCCATCAACGACAAGTTTCTAAAGAAGTACTACTCTTGACATCTTTCAGATATGTACTTCCATCTCTACCTAGCAAGGGAATCAGTGGACCTGATCATCAAAGCTCACATACACCTCCCTTTCATAAAATCTTATGCTTTCGGAACCCAGTTGTTCCGTGGCATTCTATCTCCAGTAGAAGAACAACCACGTCCATATTACCTCTAAGTTGCTCCTCTACACCCTGTAAAGCAAAATCTTACACTACGTAGGATTGCGCTACTTATCATGTTTACCATATCCACATTACCTCTGAGTAAACATCCCGTACAGACAACCCCTACGTTGTCGTACATCGATCGCAGAACTTCCATGTCCATATTACCTCTGAGTAGTTCCGCGTATCCCTCCAGAGTCACTCCTACCACGTCCATAACACCTCTGAGTAGGAGGATTCCGTCAGTTGAATCCCATATTTGCCATGTCCATATTACCTCTGAGCAAACATGTCGGTCCTCTCCAACTTATTATCTGTACCTAAAAACTAAGGTGCGCAAAAGATAATAGGTCCACACAAATCACTAGTTCATGACAGTAAAGATGAACACACCAGAAAATTCTTTATTTTTGCACTCAAAAGTAAAGGATTTCATCCCCAGCAAAGTTGCCAAAAATATATATATATATATATATATATATATATATATATATATATATATATATTTTTTTTTTTTTTTTTTTTTTTTTTTTTTTTTTATATATATATATATATATATATATATAACAAAAAAAAAGACTACAATCCCTAAGCATCATTGGGATTGGCAGGAAGCTCTTCGATTCGATGCTTCAAGTCTTCAGCCCGAGTCTCCACAGTCGCCAGGACTCGGCGTTCAGCTTCTTGACGCATCACTTCCACAGCCTCAGGAGCAGTATCATTCTCGTGCTTAGCGTCCAACTCTTGTCGCTGGTAGATCAGAGAAAGAATATGGCGGGTAATAACTGCTTCTTCCTCCTTAGACAATACGTGCTCAGCCTGGGCTCGCTCAGCATCTAACAAAAGTTGGGCCCGCTGGTCTTCAAGAAGGCGAATCTTGGCTGTGACCTCCGCTATACTAGCATCCAATGAGGCCCGCAGCTCCACCTTCTCCTGTGTGGACTGTGACAGTCTCTCCACCGCAGCCTCAGCTTCGGCCACCTCGTGGTCCCATATGGCCACTGTGGCCTGATAAGATGACTCAACTTCAGCTATCAATTTCTCATTTTCTGCTTCTATCAGAGCAGAAAAATAATTTCGCCGAATACTCTGAAGTTCAGAAAGGTGCTGGTCAAGCTCAGCCACTAACGCCTCCAAAATCTCAGCTATATGATCATGGCCCCGGTAGGAACGTATCAGACCAAGGTAAGGGAGTGTCATGGCTTTCGCCGTTGTAAAACTCCTATTCGCATTCAGCATTGTCGATACGTCCTTCTGCAGCATTTTATACACTGCCTCAACGGCAAACTGCACATACTCATCCGCATCAGCCAACACTTGAGGCGTCATAGCAGGAGTTGGAGGAGCTACTGTGGACGACGGACCTGAAGAAGACCCACCGACCTCAATCTGTAAGGCTGGAACCTCAACAACAGCGGACCCTCTCCCGTCGGGGACTTGAACTTCGCCGCTAGCCCGAGGAGGCAAGAGGATGGAAGAAGCCAAATGGGGTGTCGATATCATCCCCCAAGTAGGAGGAACAACAGAGGGTTCTTGCACCAGCAAACCCTTACCCTTTTCAAGACCACCGACGTCTGGAGTTCTACCTGCAGCCAGCACAGGGCCTTCCTCCTCCGACAAGGCAGCAGGATGAGCACTCGTTTCCTGACTCAGCATTTCCTCTGGAGTCGGGCTCGGCAGACGAGTTGCGCCTCCTTTATCAAAACCCTCCACGGAAATGGAGTCTGCCAGCACCTCCTGGGCGACAGCCAGCTCGGCTTCTACTGCTGGGTCTGGGGTAGGGCTCGGCAACGGCTTAGGGACCTCTAGAGGAACGTCATCCGAAGAATACGAACTCCATTCTTTTTTCTCATCCGGAAGCACAGCTTCTGCTGGGACCTCGATACCAGAAGCCCCCACGAAAACTTGTATCTCCACAGAAGTCAGATCATCAGGGTTCTCCTCTACGGGAGACATCACAATCGACGGAATACGCTCATCAGATGAGCCCGCCACCTTTGGTTTGCTAGCACCCGATCTCGGAGCTCGAGGTTTTCTCTTCAGCGGCTCCTACAAAAAAGGAAGCATATGTCACAAGAATGGTAGAATGAACCAGACTATGTGGGACATCCTTACCTCCACAGAAGCCAATTCCGTTGACACTACCGGTGACACCGCTTTCCTCTTTCTCTTTGGCGCAGAAGAACCGGCCTCCGTGTCCGCACGTCTCTTCGGGTGATCAGCCGAGGGCTTTGTGTAACGCCCCAGTCCCAAATACTTGAGACTAGATACGTATCATGCCAGCTGTATACATACGAGTAAATATACGGCTCGTATGTATACATAAGCTGTAAAATGTTATATTCCAAGACAAACTAAATCTCATCCACAATGAAAAGAATAATAATAAAAAAATTCAACTTGAACATTTATGATACAATCGTTGGGTGGAGACAAAGTCCACTACCAACTATCTCAATGATATAAATGTACAAGAAAGCGATCGACAAAATGATAAAACGAACCAAGCGCAATTGTCTTCGAAGGAATGGAGAAGACCACGGCCTTGGCTAGAACACCTGCAGGAAACATGAACACACACCTGGGAAAAAACCAGGTCCTCAGAGGGACGTAACAAGACATATAATATTATGCCGATAAACTGAATAAAGAAGCTCAACAGAAAAGTATGCATGAGTAAAGGTTCCTATCCATTCTAGGTGATATGCACTTTGAGGACAACGTTCTACGCAGGGGCTGTAGGCTCAGCAGAGTAAATAAAGAGTGGCAGTAAGTAGCGCTCATCCGAGTCACTATCGGCCTTGGACAGAAGGTAGTGCTCATAAGAGTCACCCTCGGCCCAAAATGTGTGTAAAAATAAAATGTAGCCCCTACGCTAATAACTGTCCCCTCCCCCCAATGATACTATACATGCGTCGTCTCTACGACACTGTTTAATCCTTAATAACTGCCAAGTCTTCTACACAATCTATTGACAGTTATATCCTAACGCACGGCCTGTACGCACTGATGTACGGTCGGTACGCAAGTCCGAAGCTATATGCGACTCACCACTCACACACAATCCGTGGCACATCGTGATAGATTATGAGATGCACATACGGTGGTCCCCTAACTCTAAGCCAATTGCATAAAATATAATAATTTGCATCTATATATAATTTTGAAAGAACAACATAAAGAAAAAGCATACATGATATTGAGCAAGAAATTAAACAGTAAAGGCAAGGTGTCTTGCCTGGGGTGTCGCCTGGTGTGGTGCGATAATCCGACAAGTCATGTTTGTCCATTAGCCATGGTCAATGTGAAGGGGTCCGAATTTGCGAGAAAATAGGAAAAGCATAATTAGTCATGAGTAATGGGGATAATTGGAAGAAATTGGTGGGGTAGATAAATATACAATTTCTTAGAAAGTATTTACATTACTTTAAAAACATGTTTACTTGTAAAAATTTATTTATGAAAATACTTGAAAATAATAATTTTGAAAATTTTATCTTATTAGTCAAATAATCTAAGTTGTAAAATATGATTAAAGCGGAAACTAAATTTCATAATTTAAGATATCTATTTTAGATAAATATTTAAAATATTTCTAAATCATTTAGACCAAAAAGTAAAACTGATCAAACATATGTATATATAATTCGAAAAGAATATTTTTGTGTTTTAAAAATTAAGTTGAAATTTGATAGAAAATATTTGTCCAATTAAAATAATAGGAATAATAATAATGTAATTAATAATATGTACAAACTAATATTAATAATAATATATAAATAATAAAGCTAATAATAATTAATAATAATGATAATAATATTAATAATAACAAATTAAACCCACAAAAACAATACAGCCTTCTTTAATAATAATAATAATAATAATAATAATAATAATAATAATAATAATAATAATAATAAAACTATAGTAATGATAATAATAAGACTATACAGCATACTTTAATAATAATAATGATAATAATAATGATAATAATAATAATAATAATAATGAAATAAAACAAACTTTCACTCTTAATCTTTTTTTTTACTCTACCAACCCTCCCCCCAAAGTTCTTAACCGGAGAGAGAGAGAGAGAGAGAGAGAGAGAGAGAGTAGAATTAAGAGGGGAATTAGTAAAGAGAGGGGAGAGAGAGATTTCTCACCTCGGTGGCTCCGACGTTGGGCGCCGGATGCGCGGCCATCTGGGGAGAGGCGGACACCGTCGCTCGTCGGAGGGGGACGATGCGGCCGGAGGGAACGAGGCGCGGAGAGTCCTCGACGGCGGTGGCCAACGCACGTGCGGCAACGGCGCTGGCTGGATCTAAGCGGCGGAGAGGAGGACACGGCGGCGGTGGTGTCAGGCGCCTGGCGCGGAGGCGCGGAGAAGAGACGGTGCCGGTGTACACTCGCCGACGGCGGCGGATAGGCGGAGGGAAAGTCGGAGGGGCGAAGCCAAGGTCGGCCTTGGCTGGCGCGCTCGGCCGTCCACGGGTGGAGGCGGCGCGAGGGGTTTCCGGCGCAGCAGTCGCAGTCGCAGGCGGTGGAGAGATGGTGGCACGGCTTTGGGCTTCGGAGGCGGCGGCGAAGGGAGTTTGGATAGGGGACGGCGGTGAACTCACCGGAGGGCGCTCGCGCGGCCACGACGGTCGCCTACACGGCTATGTGAGTTTGGTTTATTGCTGCTGTGTTTTCTCCTTTTCGTGGGTGTGTCGGATGATGAAGTTGGTGATGGGTGAGGTCGGAGTACGGAGGAGGTGGCGACCTAGGTGGCTGTGGTGGTGGTGATGCCAGAGTCAGGGACGAGCGGTGACGGTAGGGTGGGTTGGTGCAGAGATGGATGCTGGTGGTGGTGCCGTAGGAGCGCGTAGGCAGGGAGTTGGCCTTGTGGTGTAGGCGGAGTGGCTGATGGTGGCGGTGTCGTCGGACAGGGAGGTCGGTGATGGCGATGGATGTGGGTAGGGCTAGGATTGGATTAGATTCGTGTCGGGGGTGTCCGACACGGCAGGATGGAGGTCCGGATTTGTCGGACTCGGGGAACCATGTATTTGTAATTGATGGAATAAAATATTGGATGGTCACAGACACGATGCACATTGTGGTTGTGGATGAAAAATTTTTGGAGGAGTACCTCTCCTTTTATAGGAGGTGGAAATTCCCAGTTGGATAAGGCTTGGGTTTGTTTAAACCCCATTTAAATAATTCAAAAATCAAATCTAAATTAAATTCTAATTTAAACGTAGATAATCTAAACTCAAATATAAATTTTACCTTTAAACTTTTTTTTTATTAAAACCATGAAATCAAATCAAGATTTAAAATGGCAACAATAATTTTTAAATATATTTTTCAAAAATACCAATAATAATAATTTCGAAAATATTAAGTATTTTTAAATATCTTTTTGATTAATAAAATATTAATATTAAGTAAATTTTGAAAATAGACTTGTATATATGAAATCTAAATTTATGCACCTCATATGCACTGAAACATAGTTTTCTAAAATAAGTTTTGAAAATTTTTAATGCGACGCATTTTACCATTTTAAGTAATCGAAAATATTTATTATTTGAAAAACCAAGCTTCTAAAATAAATGTTTTACAAAAATATGTATCTCGCACATATTTGCACTCGATGAGGCATACAAAAATGCAAACTCGTACGCGACGTATAATACGACTATGCGACGTACAATACAAGGCAAAAAAATTAAAACCAAATTTATATAAAAAATTAGTAAAAATTTAGGGGGTTTACACTTTGCCTGAGTACCCTCTGAGGATACGGCAGGGGTATCTCGATGACCAACCTCTGGCGGACGGTACAATCGAGCCTTCGCCAACATATTCCCAGTTGCCTCCAATTGGGTGCCGACAATGAAACTGGTCTCCCTATCATATCCAGGGGATACGGTGTTCATCGCACAATAAAATTTGGCGGCTAAGAAAAGAAACGGCGGCTGCGGATTCAGAACTAGCATAGTAAAGCGAGCTCCGGTACATCCGGCATTGTAGTAATGCCAAGCTCGTGCCCCGTCCAGCAGACTCCCAGTATACCCCAGGCTAGTACTGGGGTTCCCCAACATCAACTGAGCGTAGCCGAACTGACGTGCGAAACGGCTCGGCAAGTACGGCTCCAAATAACACTAGTTTTTATTTCTGTACACCAATGGGACGGCCGGATGCTTTGCAACCAACGGAATCCCCACGGAGACAGAGTTGTTGCATCTTCACCCGAATCAGCTAAATCTTCATTTGCTTCGAAGCCGGTAAAAAATGGGACCAACTTTAGTGATCTCCCATCCCTGAAGGTAGGATAAAAATTTTCTACAAACAGGAACGTCCGTATGCAGCCATTTCCTCTGGTAGAAGCGACGGAGGAATGCATCTCCGGCCACGTGATCTTCTTTCTGGCCCGGACTCATCACATTGGGATGGTACAAAATCAACCACCCCATCAGATAATGAAACAGCAGTTCGGCACGGAAAAAGTTGTCATTTTTACCTCGTTCATGAACGACGTTACCTGTGAATTCTCGTAAACCTCGCAGTAGGTTACACACCATCGCAGGGAGTAGAGCCAAGTGATGGCCAAAAACCAACTTCACAGCTGGCAGGATTAGGTTTTGGGTCACCCTCTCCACAGAGCCTGACCCGCCTGAAAAGACGTAATCCCGGAGCCAAATCATCAGATAAGCAGCCAACACTGCTTTGGACGACATCCGATGAGTGAGGTGCCAGAAACAGCTATAGGAACACTCGTCCGACTCCCGGTCCTCGTTTGCCCGGGGACTCTTCTAATTTAGCCTGCTCATTTCAGAGAGCACCGCAGTACTGGAGAGAGATGGCAGAGTCGTGAACCGAGAGGAATCCTCCTTGTCTTGCTCAAAGACATAATCCCTCCAAGCAGTCACATGGGGCTGCGCCCCGCCCTTATCCTTCTTTTGCATATAATAATGGTGACTCGCCACTTCTTTGAAGACAACCATATCTCCTCTTCTTTGTCCCCCAGGACTTGGAACTCCTCGTTAGTCGGAAAGTACTCCTCATAGGGTTCTGATCCCCAAGGAAGCCTCGACACCTCATATATTTCATGAAGTGCAAGTCCTAGTTCCCCTACTGGAGTGAAGAAGGTCCCGGTCTGGGTATTAAACATCTCCAAGAGCACAAGGAACATATGCCTGTTGATGTCGACGCCCGTCTGGGTGGCACGGATAGCGGCAGTCAGCCCAATCTCCCTGAGTTTGGTTCGAAACTTCGTCAGAACCCAGAGTGTCAGCTTGTCCCACTTTGATACATAATGACACCAACCCTCTACTCAAAATTTACCCTTCAGGTACGACCACTTCGATGACAGCATACGATTAACGAAAGTCGAAGCACCAAAGGCAAAAGTGTCGGCAGGGACGTCACTATAAATACTCCCAGGACGCAGAGTTCGCCAGGTGAAAGAAGACCTAGCCCGCATGGCGACCAAAATATCCCTCTGGTTCGAGGTAGCATCGATCCTGATGGTGCCCGCCGCCGCTCCCCCCTGAGACGGGGTTAGCTTCCATGTCATCCTCCTCTTGGAAGCAAGACGACAGAAAGCTGTCAAAGGCCATTGACGCTCGAGCTACTGCATGAACATGTGCACCCCTTTGGCTGAGAAGAACGAATCTTCCTTGATCCTCAACACCTTCGCTTCAGTATAAGTGAGGCGATCCCCGAACAGGAACTCAGGATTCAGGAAAGTCTCATTACCAGGAACGGCAGATTGTAAACTGCCACGCTCTATCATCTGTTAGAGGAACACATACTGTTGTTCTCCGATTTGGGTCATTCTCTCGGGAGGCTGATCCAGCATAATGGCAGCTCGGGCAGGATATATCACCTCCTCGTTATAGTTAACTCCCATCTGACAAAGAACAGCATCCAGAAGTACTTCGTTCAAAAGTAGGACGGTCATCGAAACTGGCGATCAGGGAAAGATGACAAAGACTTAGATATGTTAAAAATCGGAGCCGTATTCTCATCAGAAGCGCACAGACTGAACCAAGGCTCAGGCGCATCTAAAAAGAAGCTTCAGCGCATCATCAGGACTCGAAGTCCATGCACGTCAGCAAGAAGCTTCAGCGCATCATTAGGACTCGAAGTCCATGTGCATCAGCAAGAAGCTTCAGCGCATCATCAGGACTCGAAGTCCATGCGCGTCAGCAAGAAGCTTCAGCGCATCATCAGGACTCGAAGTCCATACACGTCAGCAAGAAGCTTCAGCGCATCATCAGGACTCGAAGTCCATGCGCGTCAGTAAGAAGCTTCAGCGCATCATCAGGCCTCGAAATCCATGTGCGTCAGCAAGATGCTTCAGCACATCATCAAGACTCGAGGTCCATGCGCGTCAGCGTATGTGAGTCCTAAAAAGATTTTTTTTTTCTTAGGTACAAAAAGGTACGGCAAAGAATGACAAACCCACCAATCACCGCCGGCCGAACGTCGACGGGCGTCCTAGGGACATCATCAACATCGGCCTCCGCAAGTTCTTTTCCTTTGCTTCGTCCTCGGCCAGCACCACCGTGAGGAGTTTTGGGAGTCATTTCATAAAAGAAAGTTAGGGTTTTTGAAAGAAGAACTCTAAAGAAGAAGAAAGCAAAGAAGAAGAACTCTTTCTCTCCATCCGACGCCTATTTATAGGCTTGGACATACGCAAAAACCGATGAAGAGTGATGTCAGCCACCGCTTGGGGTTCTACGAAATGATAACTGCAAATAATCCAAAAAGATCATCATTAATCTTTTTTTGTTTATTTTAAAGCATTATCATTTGCATTTAAAACTGAGAGGAGCATACGCCGCATCACAGATGCGCAGAGCAACCATGCGCCCTGAACAGTCATACGCCCCATTGAAGACACCACCAAGCTTCTTATTCAAAGTATTCTAAAACTTGACGAAAAGTTTTGAAAACTTTGAAGGGGTCTTGTAGAAGCATGGAATTTCAGGAGCATCTATAGGCCAGAATTCCTATGTGCTTTACACTACTCAAACATGCGTCAGGGAGCTCAAACGAAGTACTTGGCATAACAAAGGATGACAAAAGTATAGACATCAAAAGAAGATTTTTATTTCATATAAAAGTCTATTACATGTCAAAAGAAAGGCTTTACAAAGGAGAACTTCTACAAAAAGAAAGATCCTAAGACTACAGCCAGGCGCAGCAAACTGCCATGCGCCCTATGCCAGGCGCATCATCCGTCAGACGCATCTCTTCAGCGTCTCAGTCAGGCGCGTCTCTTCAGCGTCTCAGTCAAGCACATCTCTTTAGCGTCTCAGTTAGGCACATCACGAAGTCTCAACATATGCGCTCTACCTCTATCCGATCAAGTGCTTCGGCTAATAAAGCATTTATTGAGCAAAACAAGGGTGGGCGATCAACCCCACTCTAGCTGGAGGAAGAGCTCTCCAAAGCCCAAGGAAGAGGAGAGCACCGCAATTCCGATCTACGGCTCTTTCAGCATAACGGAGACGGGACTCGAGCATCCCGATCTTTGGATGCAACAGGCACCTTCGGCCTGCATCGGGAGCCCGCGATCCCTATTTTTGGATGTAACAGTCACCTTCACAAGTGTGTGTACGAAGACAACTCGTCGCATCTTCACCCTCGAGAGCGTTTTGTCAACAGAATGTACTCGAGCAAAGAAATTCATCTCCATTCGGAATGACGGAAGAAAACGAGAAGCAAACTCTCTCCCTGCTGCTATTTATAGATCGGACAAATCAAACCCATGCGTCAAGTGATGGGCTCTCCGAATCCCGTGTAATGAATTTGCATTTATGGTGATGAACATGTCCCCTCGAATTCAGCCAAGTCAAAACACCTATTTAAAGCACTCGAAGAACTCAACAGTCGGACCAATAAAAGATGCATCATACAACAGATGCGCCGATCAGATAATGCGCATCATACAGACGTGCCCATCAGTACCGAGCGCCTCATAAAGATGCGCCCTACGCCTCCCCATGCGCCTAGTGGAATGCAGATTAATGCGCCTACTCAAAAGCCCATCACCCGTCAAGAATATTAAATGCTGAAGTCTGATACGACAGCAGCCATGCCTCGATGACAGAGCAGCAATAGTATTTACAAAAAATGAAGCGCCGTCGACGTCAGCGTCATCATTACTTTCCACTGACGGTTACAAGCCACGTGGCCGATCAACTACTTGCATGCTCCTCAAAAGCCATGCGTCCAGACTGGTTCGTCACTCCTGAAGGTTACGAGCCAAAGTCTTCTTATGTGCCCAATCCCAGGCGCATCCTGTCAGGTCACTCTCCCCCAAATCCGAGATCTTTGAGCTACGGACATACGCCACATGTCCTTTGACTCAGTTCAGTCCACGAAGGGGTGCTAACCATCCAAGATCTCAGCACCCGAAGAATCCTCTCAGTCGCCACGTGTCAGCTCTTCAGCAGCACCACAGACACAACAAGAAGTATTCAATCCCCGAATTAGGGCGCATCAACCATGCACCCCCGCCAGCAACAGCCACGTGGCGTTCCTACGACCAGGCGCATCCGATATATGCGCGCATGAGCAACCAGCCTGCAAGCTATAAATAGAGGGATCATTTCCTTCTTACACACACACACAGATATACAGACATACACCGTCAAAGACAGAGGTAACCAGATCAGCAGAGTTACAGAGACGTACGTCTACTCACAGGGATCGGAAGAGACACTCAACGTCTTCTTCCCCTTCTGTAAGCTCCGGCATCCAGAGCAACCCAGACCTTCAGAGAACCTAAAACCGTCGTCAGATCATCAACGGAGTCAACGCATTACCACTCGCTCCACCGACACAGGACCCAGATAAAAACAAAAGTGTACTCCTAGGACTACATGTATTGTCCTACATTGTAACACTGTTCTGTTTGTAATTGAAATTCCAATCAAAGATTTTAATAGCAAACAATGCTAGCTAGTATGGTTGCGATAAACTCTAGACTCCATAACTAAAGTAGACATTTACTTTTCATACTATCCTCATCAATTATGTTATTAGAATATACCTTAACTTAGTCCGTAAAATTAATTTTGATACAAAATCAAAGTCAACAACGAACACCAAGAATCAAATTCAACAACGAATCAAGGAATAGTAGACAAAAATAAGGAAAATAGATTTCGAGATTGAGTTTATAGTAAGATTCTCAGGGGTCGTCCCAGGAATCTCTCAGGAAATCCTAAATTGTGATTTAGTACTCTTTATTCTTTAATCAATCAATCATATCCTATTGCAGACTCACAGCTGTAGTGCCCTACTCTGCGAAGGTACGAGATAGACAAAGAGATCAGATTATTGGCTCTGTAATAGAAGATAATTAATCTGGGTGAGTGGACAAAGACTCATTTTCTGATTTACTTACGCCTAATAAGAATCTGAGTTTTGAATGAATGCTATTGCTAATAAAAAGATGGTAATCGTTGAGTATGATTATAAGAGAATCCGCATGTTGTTATGTTAATACAAGAAAAGAGAAATTTGTATGCTAAGTAGTAAGATTGTTGCCTGATAATAAGAAATAAACTGTTGCCATGTTAAATCAAACAAGATGATGCCATGTTAAAGATAGACTTTGTTCTGAATATGATTACTTGTCGTATTTAATAAGAAAAGAAAGAATTGTCGGTTCTATGATCCGAAATGAAGAAAGACACGAAATGAACGTGTCGTATATTTGCAAAGGCGCGAAGGGAAACGTATCCTATATCTGCTAAGGCATGAAATGAACGTGTCATATATCTGGAAGATCTGATCAAAATCTGTTTTATTTGATAGAAATGCTAGAGCATATGTATTGGTCTCGAAAAACTTGTACACAAGGTATCGTCTCTCAGGTGGATTCTTGGGACACCTCGAACCACTTGGCCTAGGAGAGATTAGGGCACCCTGAGGTAAAAGAGACCTCGCGATCAGGGACTGTTGAGTCCTTAGCAATGAGCTGAACCAAAGAGTCACATCGGCTAATCATGGAAATACCCATGGACCATCATATAGATAAGTATTGATTGGTGCAGAGCTAAACTGGAGAGTCACAGCTGCCAAATGAGTCTGCATGTGTCAATAATATTTTGCTAAGAGCTAACAATGCAGAGATGAACACAGAACAACATCAGTTATATCATATTTATGCTAATCCTTGTCTTATACAGGGATGGGCTATAGGCTATAGTAAGAATCACTGAAAAAGTGATACACGTGTTGCTCAAGTTTTTGAATATGAATATGCTTATAAGGAATAGTCGGTGCCAATGAATTGTTAATGTCCCGATAATATAACAAGAAGTATGACACTTGGAATGTGATATGTATCAAAGAACAATCTGTTGTAAGGAATATGTTATGTCCCAGTAGAGGAAAAGATATGATAATCGTGTTTGCAATCTGATCCTAAGAATGTCTTGAATAAAAAGAAAAGAATGCTAATGCTTTTGTCACTAAGAAATGATTATGGCTCATGAAATATGCTACGCACTTCACAAGAAATGAGTAGTCACCGTGCAGGAAATGAATAGTTCCTTTTATGCTTGAAATGAATAGAAATGAACTATGGCTTTTCGAAAGTGTTTTCAAAAGATGTAATCTGACTCTGTACTCATGAATAAAACATAGATAAAAGTAGCAAGATCACATCACAAGAAATATTTTTTCACTAAATGAATTAGTGATCATTTCAGATGATGTAGCTTTTGTTCACAATCACCAGTATGTTGATATACTGACCCATCATCAGTCTACACGCAGGTGCAAGATGAATCGAGATGGATAGTCTGAAGTGATAGCCCGAGCCTCATCCTCAGAAGCCAAAAATCAGAAGAGATGTCAAGAGATGGACATCTATTACAAAGAGTGGTTTTGTCACGACCCGCACCCAGTGCAAGGGCACGAGAAGTGACGAACGCCCAGTCTACGCCGCAGTGTCGACGGTAGAATGCTGTCCTGAGTCACAGTATCTAATACATTCTAAAATAAACTCCGAATGGAGAGTAGAATAATAAGTAACTCAATCACAAGACTAAGATGGAATAGAAGAAAGAATCTCAAGAGAGTCACAGATAAAAGTCAAGGTGTAAACCACCAGAATAAATGTCAGGTACAACTCATAAAGTCTCAAATAGAAATACAAATAAAGTACTAAGTCTCAGCTAGGCTATAGGCAAGTCCTCAGCGGCTGTGGGATCCTCCTGAGGGTCCATGTCGTCAGTGTCATCTAAGCCAATGCCATAATAAGTAGGGCAGTACTCCTCATCAATACCTGTAAAATTTTCAACAACGAGCACATATCTCTCACAACAGTTCATTGCAGGAATGGACATATAAAGCAAGCCATAGAAAACTATACATGAATCACTGTAAAGGAAATCAACAAGAGAGAGAGACTATAAATGAGATATAATATGATAAATAGAGAAATGTAACCTTCTACGTGATTCAGAGCATGTATTGGTTATGTAAACGGTTTGGGTTGCACATGGATACAGCTATGGAGTGCACATGGATACCTACTGGGAATAATGATCACATAACCAACTACACTCTCCCTACCCCCAATCAATACACAAGGATCAATGCATGTTATGTTATTGCACATGGATAACAACTACTGTATACATGGAGCTCATATGGTCATGAGTGTACATGAATAACATATGAGTGCACATGGATAAATATGAATACATGGAGTACATGATGGCCATGATAAAGTACATGAACATGATATACTCGATATATCTGAGGGGATAACATCGCATAAAAAGATCCATAGGATACTAATCCGTGTGAACATCGTGTCAGCATCAAGTATACTAGTCTATAACAAGAGAACATATCCAAAGAAGTATGAAAAGATCAGAGAATATACTCGCCTGGCAAACTGAACTGCTGATGATGAAGTGTAGCTAAACTGGGGCAATTTAAACCTATTTGAAGTATACCCATGTCACAACCAAGTCCATAATATCAAAAGAAATGGCTACAATGCAAGACTATATGCTTCTAGGTCCATTTCGGTCAAAGTCAACCCTCGGTCAACTCTGGTCAAACCTGGTCAATGTTGATCAAACCTGGGTCAACTAGTCCGTCTACTAATTTCTAGGTCATACACAAAATTCTAGGTCATTTGGAGTTCGTTTGAGTTGAATTGGATCAAGTTTGACCCAAAGTTGACTTTTGTCAATTTGGTCAACTTGTCGACCAATTCGACTAAACTAAGCTCGAAATGACAAACCAAATCTGTCCTAGGGCTCCTATAGTTATATACACAACTACAATCTAATCTAAGAGAATTAACAAGCATAAATATATATATACATATAGGTATATACACACATGTGTATATACAATACAACCAAACCTTATTTCTAACAAAAGATGATGTGTGTGTATGTGTACTGGTGCTTACTGAAATAAGGTGAATCTGAGATTAAAAATAGTAAAACGCAACCATGGAATTACTCAAAATAATATACTATTTATATACATATATACAAAGTAAGAAACTACATATATATGTATCTATATACACAACGTTTAAATGGAAAGATACGCAATGATGCTAGATAAATAAAGAGTCTAAAATCTGGAATAATATCTCCCTCGACCCATTCACAATATATACGCATTAGGAATAGGTTTCAACGGAATTATATATATATATATATATATATATATATATATATATATATATATATATATATATATATATATATATAGTTAAATATATATAGTTAAAAAAAATATATATATAGTTAAATATATGCATAAAGCTATATAGAAACACATATATTCATAAATGATGGAAAAATTATGAAACAAAAACAAAGGTTAGTTTCCACGAATCCGAAATCTCATATAAGTCCTGTAAACTCAGATTTTAGAAGCTAAGAAGTTGGAAATCAAAATATCACATTTAATTCAAAATCGAAAACTAAAGAAAAAATAACCCAATTCACACAACGGCCTAAAATGCAAAATACTCCAAACGAACCCGTGAAACTCGACATACACGTTGGTCTCGACCCACGTGTTGTGTTCGTATACTCTCGGGTTCGAAAACGTGTCCGTGTCATGTCCACAGAACGCGTATTAGAATTTCTCGATACCGCGTGGTACGCGTACGTTCTCGCTCGTTTGAGCGCCGCACACGCAAGGAAACGCCACGTGCTTGTGCACATAGCTGGGGGGGTCCTGGGGTAGGTCTAGGACACGATGACACGGCGACACGCTGCGCCAAAGCAGTGTATGCAGCCCCCGCACCCGCGCGGCCTGCTGCGCGTTCGTGCGCCCTCGTGTGCGGGGTCCCGGCCTCGCTTCTCCCTCGTCGGGCCACGCCGCGACTCGGGGTTCGCCCTACGGGTCGTCTAGGTGTAGGTCGACATGTTTCTGGCCCTGGAACGGGTCTTCGCTGCGTCGTGTGCGCGCACGAAGTCCGTCTCTGCGACAAAAACGACAGGCTGAATGCACAGTGGCTGAGCGGTGCACGCGCGATTTCTCCGTGCTCGCTCAACAAAAAGTCGTGAAACTTTACGAGCATGAGGGCAGAGGTTGCCTCCATGTGCTCACAAATTTTCACGCAAAAATACGCTCTGTGCATTGAGAAATCACACGCGGACAGCAGGGCACACACGGCCTCGTGCACGGGATCCGTGCACGTGCGTCTGTTGCCCGAAACGTCGCTGAAACGATGTCAAACCCAAATCCGTCTTCACGAAAGTTTATCAAATCATATTATCTAAACATCCATGAAGTAAAAAACAAAAAAAAAAACTTTCTATCATAAGCGGCATTTCGTCGAACACGTGCCGTAAGCGACCGACACGGGCTCGATACCTCCATCAAACGGAGTCAAAATCCCACCAAATTTCGTGGGCAAGGCTAGGGCACCTATATGGATGTAAAAATGAAGAAAAAAATTAGATTTGCAATGGTACATTAGGATTTTACCTATTGAGTGTCAAAACTTAATGATTGGGGCTCCTCGGTTGTCATGTCGGCCGATTTCTCTCCAGTAAAAACCTCTGTCTCCACTCCAGAAATGCTCCAGCAGATCCTCCTCTCCTCTACAAGCGCAACGGAGTTCATTTGGGAAGAAACAGACTCCGGATGAAGGAAATAGGTGTTTTGGAGGGATGGATCTTTTAGGGTTTCTTTGTGGAGGCTCAAAATTTTCACAAATGATGAAAAGAGGACGGGGTGCTGCTGTGTTGGGCAGCCAAGGGGGTCTCTAAGGGTTAGGGTTTCACTTGGGCCAACTCCTTCTCAATTAGAAATGGGCCCAAGTCAAAACGCTTAAAGGCCTACATGCAAAAAGGCTAAATAAATAAATAAATAAAAGCCTTAAAAATAATCTAATGCATAAAAATAAATTCTAAACATAAAAATAACAATTCTATGGCATGGTTAGGCCCCTATACATGTCCACTAAGGTTAAACTAGTTGCTAGCACAATCGCAAGTCAACATATCTAGAAAATCATAAAATAGCCAAATGGCTAAAAGACTAAAATCATTTAAACCACTCCAAAAATAGAGATTAAATCTAAATAAAATTTAAAAAACAAAAATGTGAAACTTTAATTACATTATTAGGCTTCTAATGAAGGTTGACTAAGGTCAACTACCAAGTTACCAGTCTACAACCAATCAAATCACACTGAAATCAATCTAATTCATAAAAAATCATAAAAATTCAAATAAATCACAATGCAAGCAATCCAATTAATAAATAGATAAAAATTCAAATAAAAATTATAAAAATTGAAATAACTAACAATTACTAAAATACTCTTGAAATTGAAAAGTGAGTATGACAAATCTACCCTCCTTAAAATAATTTCGTCCTCGAAATTAAGATGTTCCTACCCTTCTAGGTTAAAATCCCCAACAATCATGGTCTTAAGAAACTTATCTAAATCATTCAGTTGGAAAGATATCATACATGATTATGGCAGGTAATCTGTCTGGGGTCTCATCTAGCCACTATAGTCATACTAGACCAAAAGTAGTCATAAGGTATCAAGCATACAAACATTATGGTAGGGTACAATGATCATCAAGATAGTATAAGGTATGGGTCAAGAACTCACCTCTACTAGGTCTGGTAGCTGGAACTCTCTCCCGGAGGTAGGCCTCGACTAGGGGCAAGTGTAGTAGGACAGTCTCGTATCTTGTGTGCAACCGACCCACAAAATAGGCATAATCCTACTCTCTTCTTACAGTCCTTCCATACGTGCCCAAGCTTCTTACAGAAAGTACAGGTAGGCACCCACTCAACTGGCCTCTGCTGGATAGGAATCTGAACTGGATAGGCTGGTCTAGGCTGGAAGCCTGGGTACTTGAGGCTCTAGGTATAAACTGCTCCTCGCTCTCTTGGGACTAGGCTCCTCCCTCGAATGCATGTAATCCTACAATAGTTGAAAACTGAGACTCTGCTCTCTCATAAGCTCAGTCTGAAGTCTCTGCACCTCCTGCACATCCTGAAGAAGTCTGTAAATATGAGCTCCATCAGGAATGACATAGGGTACCACTCCAGGAGGCAAAGGAAGGCCCTTAGTCTCCGGCTGAACTACAGTCCTCTCCTAAAGGATAGGAGATGGAGAAAAATTCTCCGGTGAGGCTACTAATACCTCCTGAGCAATAGAAGGGGAAAGTACAATCTCAGTCTCATCCGGAATTGCAGCTGTGCGCTGGGGACATACTCTGGTCATGGGTGCCATTCTGGAAAGATAAGGAAAAAATAATAAATCATCAGGTTGTAAGGCAATCTATCATCCTGTACAAATACTGGTGATAAAAAAATTGAAATTAACCATAAAGCGTTAATTTTCTAAAGATGATCAAACTCGAAAGTTTAAAGCACGACTGTCAATAACACTGAAATCCAAGCATACTATCTATAAGAAATTTAGTCTCGATATGATCTAAGTTGATCTAATCCAGGATGAATCGAGGTTTGGGCAAGATGAAGAACGAGGTCATTGAAGTCTAGGTACGAGTATCCAAGACTTGAAATCCATGTCACAATTGAATTAATTCAATTGAATAAGGTTCCAAACATTGGATGATAAGGGAATGACCAAGTCGACTGGTCGCGATCAAGGGTTTAGAATTCAACACTATTGAAATACTAAAGGATACTGCGAGGATATAGAAATAATTCAATTTCCTCCCTTTTGATAAGGAAGCTAAACGTGATACCTTGGGTTGACCTATTAAGTACAGTGCCTTGTATTTCTGAAACATGTGAAAGACAAAAGCAAAAGAGTTCAAAGACGATGCTATTGAGTACAATACGTGGTTCATAGACGACGAAAATAATTCAAAAAGAATTGCCAAAGCTATCGTGAATGAGACTCTAGGGAAAGTTTAACTATGCCTCTATCCACGTAGAGTAATATATATGAAAGCGAACTAAGGTGCACTAGGTTGATCAGACCATCATACACCGGTTCTGATTAGACAATATGTTAGTGGGTCGACCTAATAAAATATGTCATGATCAAGCTCGAAAAAGAAATAAGCTTACAAAACTAAGGCTAAATTAGCAGCGTAAGGTAATCAAATATAAGTAAGGAAGGTAATGATGAAGAAGAAAAAAAAATAGTCCAAGATGATTAACTAAGCTGGTCAAGCAATCAAGATAAGGTACAAGGTTAAGCATTTAAGGAAACAAGAAGAACACCATCACATATCGGGTTGAAAGAATTGAGACATGGTTGGATCTCGAATTTAAGTCAGAAAGTAATTTAGTATCATGGTAAGGGTTCAAGAGGTGAAAACTAATACAAGAACAAAGGAAATCAAGTTGAAGCATGAAATAAATTTAATTAAGAATCCAGTAAAATAATTTAGGGACACAGTTCTAAAGGCGAATATTGTCAAGGAACGATCAAATACAAACGGCTAGAAAGTCACAATAAAAAAATCAAGATTTGAGGGAACGTTGAGTAAGTCAAGATTAAGATACAGTCTCATGGTTTGGCAGACGACTAACAACACTGGAGTATATACCACTATCATAGTCATAAGTGATATGGCAATTAGTGTGGAACACTTCTATCTCATTAAGGTTACCTTGGTGTCATACCTTTACATTCTTTTAAAAAGAAATTTCAAAATAACTACCTCAATTTGTATTCACTCTAAGCCATCTAATCTAATCACGACTAACATTTAAATCCTTTTCATAAATCTCATAGTAACTTTTATCACATTACTACTAACCTTTCCAAAATTTAACATTTCAATCCAACTTTGAACTCCAGAGTTAATGAATCATGATTCCATAAAATTCTATATTACTTCATAACTTTAAAAACTCCCAATTTGTCTCAAATAATCCTCAAAATAGACACTTAGCTTATCACGGCAATCTAACATTTACAGCTCAGTATTTTAACGTACTTATCAACCATAATTTCTCTTTATAAGTCATTGAAACATAATCACTACTTCTTAAACCAACATCTGAATAGATTTTTAAATCTTCAATCAATTGACACGATTCCAAATTTAAGATTTTTTTTTCTCTTCCAAAACAATCGTTTTCATATCTTCCCAATCTTTTAAACCAAATTTTAATATCCTTGCTTCCACTTAAATTTGAAATTCAACAAACATATACATCGCAACTTGTACGACTTAATTTAATAGTTCATACTGCCACCCCCTTTTTTGATTATTATCAAACCACTCTATATATGTTCAAAGATGTATAACCATAATCCAATAATTCATGATTCACATCAATTCCTGAAATCGATTTATATAGATTCTAACTATTTTCCTCTAGTATCAAAATATAATTTTATAATCCTCTGGTGATTACTACTTAGAATCTCATGATAAATTTCCTTGGTAATATCCCAACTTACCAACTACTAATCATTAAATCATCCATTTAGAAAAATGCCCTTATAACTTAATCAAAGTCTCCGTGTATTCCAATTCCTTAATGTAATCCTTCTAGCCATATATTTGACCAATGAGTATATAGCAGTGTAGCCATCTTCCTAACCATTATTAAGCACAAGAAAGTAAGGGTATTAGTGAAAAGAGTTCAAACAAGATACAAGAATCAAGGGAGGAAGGTGGATTAAAATAAGGAAAAAGGAATTTAAATCGAAGCTCACAATGAGATTCTCAAGGGTCGTCCCAGGAATCTCTCAAGAAATTCTAATAGTGATTGAGTATCCTCTCATTCTAACACCTTACTTTCTTACTCTATAGCAGGCTCGTAGTAATACAACTAAATTGTCGTACTACCATGACATCGCACTAATGCGAATGTGGTCCTGCATGGACCGAAGAGATGAAATCGTGTCTCCTTAACTATCTTGAAGACAGATCGAACAAGGAATCAATTACTGAAAAAGAAGCAAAATCATCAAAGGAGGACAGTTGTTTTCAAAAGGAGACAACTAACAGCAAGAATTTGATAAGAGTTTTCCTATGTGATTGAGTACCTTAACTTATCCTATATCCTACTGCAGGCTGTAATGATACTCTAGTTCGAGTACCACTACGAATCACACTAGTTGTGATTGGGGACCTCTGCATGGGCCACCACTAAAAATGTGTCATGACCCGCACCAAGTGCAAGGGCACGAGAAGTGACGAACGCCCAGCCTACGCCGCAGTGTCGACGGTAGAACGCTGTCCTGAGTCACAATATCTAACACAGTCTAAAATAAACTCTGAATGGAGAGTAGAATAAAAATTAACTCAATCACAAGACTAAGATGGAATAGAAGAAAGAATCTCAAGAGAGTCACAGATAAAAGTCTAGGTGTAAACCACCAGAATAAATCTCAGGTACAACTCATAAAGTCTCAAATAGAAATACAAATAAAGTACTAAGTCTCAGCTAGACTATAGGCAAGTCCTCAGCGACTGTGGGATCCTCCTGAGGGTCCACGTCACCAATGTCATCTAAGCCAATGCCATAATAAGTAGGGCAGTACTCCTCATCAATACCTGTAAAATTTTCAACATGCCCAGTCAGGACGGAACGAGCACATATCTCTCACAACAGTTTATAGCAGGAATGGACATATAAAGCAAGCTATAGAAAACTATATATGAATTGCTATAAAGGAAATCAACAAGAGAGAGAGAGACTATAAATGAGATATAATATGATAAATAGAGAAATGTAACCTTCTACGTGATTCAGAGCATGTATTGGTTATATAAACGGTTTGGGTTGCACATGTATACAGCTATGGAGTGCACATGGATACCTACTGGAGATAATGATCACATAACCAACTACACTCTTCCTGCCTCCAATCAATACACAAGGATCAATGCATGTTATGTTATTGTACATGGATAACAACTACTGTATACATGGAGCTCATATGGTCATGAGTGTACATGAATAACATATGAGTGCACATGAATAAATATGAATACATGGAGTACATGATGGCCATGATAAAGTACATGAACATAATATATTCGATGTATCCGAGGGGATAACATCGCATGAAAAGATCCATAGGGTACTAATCCGTGTGAACATCGTGTCAGCATCAAGTATACTAGTCTATAACAAGAGAACATATCTAAAGAAGTATGAAAAGATCAGAGAATGTACTCGCCTGGCAAACTGAACTGCTGATAATGAAGTGTAGCTAAACTGGTGCAATGTAAACCTATTTAAAGTATACCCATGTCACAACCAAGTCCATAATATCAAAAGAAATAGCTACAATGCAAGACTATATGCTTCTAGGTCCATTTCTGTCAAAGTCAACCCTCGGTCAACTCTGGTCAACTCTGGTCAACGCTGGTCAAACCTGGGTCAACTAGTCTGTCTACTAATTTCTAGGTCATACACAAAATTCTAGGTCATTTGGAGTTCGTTTGAGTTGAATTGGATCAAGTTTGACCCAAAGTTGACTTTTGTCAATTTGGTCAACTTGTCGGCCAATTCGACTAAACTAAGCTCGAAATGACAAACCAAATTTGTCCTAGGGCTCCTATAGTTATATACACAACTACAATCTAATATAAGAGAATTAACAAGCATAAATATATATACATATAGGTATATACACACATGTGTATATACAATACAACCAAACCTTATTTCTAACAAAAGATGATGTGTGTGTGTGTACTGGTTCTTACTGAAATAAGGTAAATCTGAGATTAAAAATAGTAAAACGCAACCATGGAATTACTCAAAAATAATATACTATTTATATACATATATACAAAGTAAGAAAATACATATATATGTATCTATATACACAACATTTAAATGAAAAGATACGCAATGATGCGAGATAAATAAAGAGTCTAAAATCTGGAATAATATCTCATTCGACCCATTCGCAATATATATGCATTAGGAATGGGTTTCAATGGAATTATATATATATATATATATATATATATATATATATATATATATATATATATATATATATATATATATATATGCATAATAGCAAGGAGATGAGCGGCTTCTGGGCGTGGATTCCGCTGGTTGGAGCCTGCCCGTCCCCTGATGCTCCCCCTCCGGCGCCTAGGCGGAGGTCGGCCGCCGGCTGGCCCCCCCATTCCCGCCTCCAGCCCTCCCTCCTCCCCGGCCTCCTTGGCCCAGGCAGCTGGCCAGGCCTCCCTCGGTTTCTCCCCCAGGGGGGAGCTCCTTTCCCCTCGCTGCAGCCAGCCGTCGCTTGCCTGGCGTGCGGAGGACCCCCTCCCCTCCTCTCCTCACATCGTCGCTTCCACCGCTCTCGACGGCGCAGGAGCCGCCGGGCTCAGCGCCTTCGGCCGGCCCCGGGTCCCTCTTTTCTCGGCCCTGGCCCTAGTGGTCCCCCTCGGCGCCCAGGCCCTCCCTCCAGCGATTTCTCTCCGGTAGTCGGCTCCGCCGCTGCGCCGTCCATCCCAGTAGCCACAGCCTCTCTTTCCGCTCCTTGCTCGCCTCCCCTTGCTCGAGGCGTCCCGGCGGCACCGGAGCCCTTCCGCGCTCCGCCTGTTCCGGGACTCGCGGTCCCTCGGCCGAGGTGACCCCGGTCCTGCCAGACGCCTTACTCCCGGTTCCTCCCTCCAGTCGAGGAGACCCCAGCCCTGCCAGTCCCCCCCGTCTTGGCTGCAGACCCCTCCGCCTCCGCCCCCTCTCCGTCTCCCCCCGGCGCTTTCTGGCATCATCCGGCCTATTCGGGAACGCATTGGGTCCCCGACCATCCCCAGGCGGAGGCGTTCCTCCTCGCTTGGGGAGCGAGTCGCCTCCCCTAGCACTCTCGTTGGAGGCTAGCCTTCTCGGTTTCCCCGGCCGGGCAGGTCCCTTCGCCTCCGTCCCTCCTCGTCTCCTCCCGGCGCCAGGACGCCTCCCCCGCCGCAGCCCGGGCTCTCGCCGTGGTTTCAGCCCCGTAGTGCTCCCTCCCTCTCCGGCTGAGCGTCGCGGTTGGCTGACCGCCCCTCGTGGAGAGCTTCCCCCTCCATGCGCCGCCCTTCCCGGGCCTCATCGGCCGCAGGCGCTCCCTCCTCTTCGTTCTGGCCCCCGCCGGGGCCTCCGACCGCACTCTGCGGTCGCGCCCCCAGGTGCTGCTCGGCGTGGTCGCCCTCTTCCGGCGTCGCAGCCTCCCTGGAGTGGATGCCTTCCTCTGCGGCCTAGCGCTCGCCTGCCCCGCGTCGCCTCGGTCCCCGCCTCGCTTCCCCGCCGTGGCCCTGCGTCTCGGGCCACCTCGGTCCCCGCCTCGCTTCCCCGCCGTGGCGGGGCCACCGGCGGCGTCCCTCCCCCTCCCTCTCTTTCCCGCCAGCCTGTGGCTGTCCCGAGGAGCCCCCTTGGGCTCTGCCCCCTCTCGGGAACGATGCCCCCTTGGGACCCGTGTTCCTTCGAGCCACATGCAGCCTCCGGGCCACGTGGGCTCCTCCCGCTCGGCTGTTTTGGTTTTTGAATTTTCTCTTTGCTTTTTGAATTCCGGGTCAGTGCCTTGTGGGATCCGGGCGTAGTCTCTATTTTGGTTTTTGATTTTCTCCTGGCATTTTGAGCCCCGGGTCAGTGTCTTGTGGGACCCGGGCGTAGTCTCGTTGTTCTATTTCGTTGGCTTTTTAATGAATGGTTTTTAAAAAAAAAAAAAAAAAAAAATATATATATATATATATATATATATATATATATATATATATATATATATATATATATATATATATATATATATATATGCATAAAGCTATATAGAAACACATATATTCATAAATGATGGAAAAATTATGAAACAAAGCCAAAGGTTGGTTTCCACGAATCCGAAATCTCATATAAGTCCTGTAAACTCAGATTTTAGAAGCTAAGAAGCTGAAAATCAAAATATCACATTTAATTCAAAATCGAAAACTAAAGAAAAAACAACCCAGTTCACAAAACGACCCAAAATGCAAAATACTCCAAACGAACTCGCGAAAATCGGCATACACGTTGGTCTCGACCCACGTGATGCATTCGTATACTCTCGGGTTCAAAAACATGTCCGTGTCATGTCCACAGAACGCGTATCGGAATTTCCCGATACCGCGTGGTACGTGTGCGTTCTCGCTCATTTGAGTGCCGCACACGCAACGAAACGCCACATGCTTGTGCACATAGCTGGGGGGGGGTCCTGGGGTACGTCTAGGACATGATGACATGGCAACATGCTGTGCCAAAGCGGTGCACACAGCCCCCGCACCCGTACGGCCTGGTGCGCGCTTGCGCGCCCTCGTGCGCGCGGTCCCGGCCTCGCTGCTCCCTTGTCGGGCCACGCCGCGACTCGGGGTTCATCCTACGGGTCGTTTAGGTCTAGTTCGACATGTTCCTGGTTCTGGAATGGATCTTCGCTGCGTCGTGTGCGCGCACGAAGTCCGTCTCCGCGACAAAAATGACAGGCTGAATGCACAGTGGCTGAGCGGTGCACGCGCGATTTCTTCGCGCTCGCTCAACGAAAAGTCATGAAATTTTACGAGCATGAGGGCAGAGGTTGCCCCCACGTGCTCACAAATTTTCACGCAAAAATACGCTATGTGCATCGAGAAATCACACGCGGACAGCATGGCACGCACGGCCTCGTGCACGGGATCCGTGCACGTACGTCCGTTGCCCGAAACGTCACTGAAACGATGTCAAACCCAAATCCGTCTTCACGAAAGTTTATCAAAATCATATTATCTAAACATCCATGAAGTCAAAAACGAAAAACAATAACTTTCTATCCTAAGCGGCATTTCGTCGAACACGTGCTGTAAGGGACCGACACGGGCTCGATACCTCCATCAAACGGAGTCGAAATCCTACCAAATTTCGTGGGCAAGTCTAGGGCACCTATATGGATGCAAAAATGAATAAAACCCAGATTTACAATGGTAGATTAGGATTTTACCTATTGAGTGTCAAAACTCAATGATCGGGGCTCCTCGGTTGTCGTGTCGGCCGATTTTCCTCCAGCAAAAACCTCCGTCTCCACTCCAGAAATGCTCCAGCAGATCCTTCTCTCCTCGATGAGCGCAACGGAGTTCGTTTGGGAAGAAACGGACTCTGGATGAAGGAAATAGGTGTTTTGGAGAGATGGATCTTTTAGGGTTTCTTTGTGGAGGCTCAAAATTTTCACAATTGATAAAAAGAGGACGGGGTGCTGCTGCGTTGGGCGGCCAAGGGGGTCTCTAAGGGTTAGGGTTTCACTTGGGCCAACTCATTCTCAATTAGAAATGGGCCCAAGTCAAAAAGCTTAAAGGCCTACATGCAAAAAGGCTAAATAAATAAATAAAAGCCTTAAAAATAATCTAATGCATAAAAATAAATTCTAAAAATAAAAATAACAATTCTATGGCATGGTTAGGCCCCTATACATGTCCACTAAAGTTAAACTAGTTGCTAGCACAATCACAAGTCAACATATCTAGAAAATCACAAAATGACCAAATGGCTAAAAGACTAAAATCATTTAAACCACTCCAAAAATAGAGATTAAATCTAAATAAAATTTTAAAAACAAAAATGTGAAACTTTAATTACATTATTAGGCTTCTAATGAAGGTTGACTAAGGTCAACTACCAAGTCACCAGTCTACAACCAATCAAATCACACTGAAATCAATCTAATTAATAAAAATTCAAATAAATCACAATGCAAGCAATCCAATTAATAAATAGATAAAAATTCAAATAAAAATCATAAAAATTGAAATAACTAATAATTACTAAAATACCCTTGAAATTAAAAAGTGAGTGTGACAGGTTTTGTATATAAAGGGATGTAATATATGGAAGGGATCATTATATTTCTGTAAAGTTTTTTTGATAGAATATAAGCCAAGTATTCCATTGTATCATAGAGAAATAAGAGCTTTGTAATATGTTCAAAAGATATCAATAAAGAGAACTGTTTATGCTACCTTATGTTCAATTATATTCTGCAATGTGTCCGCTACTTATTTCAATTATCTGCATCTTGTTCCGCTGTGCTATTGTTTATCTTGTCTATTTTGTTATTGTACAGGTCTTGGTCTTATGCATGCGCAACTTAGGCTTACACGACATCACGCACAAGCGAGGAAGAATAGTTCCATAGAGTCTGAAGCGAGGACGAAAGGACTCAGCAGGATCGGGGTGTGACAGAATGGTATCAAAGCAACACGATCCTTTAGCCAATTTTTGATCCGATTTGAATTCGAAGATGTTCTCCTGATTGAAATTTCTTTGCCTGCTTAATATCATCGATGAGATGAACGTTCTATACAATAAGTCCATAAATATTTTTTTGATGTCGGCATATATTTTGTTAATTGAGATTGAGATGCTTTATTGAACATGAGTTTTGATATGATCTGAACTGAGAGTTTTATCGATTGATGATGGTGAAGGATGAGGACTATCGCTGCTATGGATATAGTAAGTTTGTCCTTAAGTTTCGAGGATGGGACTTTTTTCGGTAGGTAATTATGTAGTACCCCACTCCATGAAGGCACAAGATAGATAGAGAGATCAGATTGCTGGCTCTGCAACAGAATACGATTAATCTGGATGAGTGGACGAAGACTCATTTTCTGATTCGCTTATGCCTAATAAGAATATGAGTTTTGAATGAATGCTATTGCTAATAACAAGATTGTAATCATTGAGTATGCTTATATGAGAATCTACATGTTGCTATGCTAATACAAGAAAAGAAAAATATGTATGCTAAGTAGTAAGATTGTTGCCTGCTAATAAGAAATGAGATGTTGCCATGCTAAAGTTAGATATGTTGCCTCAAATCAATGTACTGTTGCCATGCTTAATAAGAAGAGAAAAGAGAATGCTCACATGTCCCTGTATAGTAAGCTATCTAGAGTAGAGTTCATGATGGTTGTTTAACATGCTTGCTTAAAGATTGTTCATTGTCCCTCGATTATTTGCTAGAAAGACAGAGATGTATAGAGAAGGCACATTGTGCTGTTAAAAGAGATGATATGGCTTGTCTATATAGAGAAAAGAGTAGAGCCACTGGCTTGGTTATATAAAAAGAAGAGAACAGATGAAATATATGAATTGTTTTCTGATGATCTGTGAATCGTAGAGTTTATCTAATAGTATTTCATACATGCATTGGTCCTGGATAACTTGTGCACAAGTATAGATCTCCACGACCAGTTCTAGGGCACTAGAATCGCTCGACCCGAGGGGGGATAGAGTAACGTCCTAAGATAAAAGAGACCTCGCGATCAGGGGGTATATAGAGTGTCCATTAGCGACGAGCTGAACCCAAGAGTCACAGCGGCTAATATGGGGAATGACCCATGGACCATCATATAGATAAGTATGGATTGGTGCATAGCTGAACCAGAGAGTCACAGCTGCTATCACGCCCCAGAACCAGAATACTACCAGGTAGGGACGGACAAGGCCAGCTACGTGATACCAAAGTACGCCAGTACTCTGAAATCACGTATAAGCTGTCAAGACATGGGGGTTACTTCTACAAGCCAACAGTCAATCCTAGGTCAAGCAATCCTAGGTATCTCAATCACAGGCAATTATACAAAGTACAAGAAGTATGATCATCAGACATACAATAGTAAAGCGTCCCAAACCATTTATACATGAATGATCATGAAGCTAGTCATACCAAAATAAAGAACTAGCAAGAGTAATAGTCATATATGATAAGCTCCAGCTATAGTCTAGAATACGCATATTATGTTTTGGCCCGTAGGCTAAATGTCAAGAATAAAAACACGAGCTAAACACGTGCTCGAAGGCTAAATGCCACAAAAGAATAATGTACATATCAAGTGGGAGAATGAAACAAGAAACCCACTCGGGTACTCTGGTGCTCCAGATGGTCACCGTCGAGTAAATGGTAGGGAAGATCCTTCGGGCTCCTCTATCAGATATGGCCAAACAAAACCTGTAGGATCAGACCCCAAATAGCAAGTACCACAAAGGAAGCCAAACTATGAACTAAAACCAGCAATAACTAACATATCAACGAATAGAGATATAATTAAGTAAAAGCAGATCGAGACTCGTGCACTACCAATGCACTTATCCTGAACCTAGAAAGACAATAAGTAAAGCATCTTGGAGCATAAGGTAATTAACATGTTACGTAATATAAAATGCAGACATATTAGGTAAATGGAAGCTTGAGAGTAAAAATAAACTGAACATGTGAGCTTATGAAATAGCCGGGTCATGAGCGCATGGTGACTCGGCATAGGTATCATGTATAGCTTGTGAGATAACTAAACATGTGAGCATGTGGGATAACTAGAGCATGAGAGCATGTAAGAACTATATAGAACAACAATTATAGGTTGACTTAGGAACTATTCCGGAAGTCAAGTTACAACCCGTAAACCAAACAAGGACCGAGGTTGTAACCCTTCTCCTGAACAGAACTTAATTCTCTAATTATGTACATCATAGGGATCATGTAGAACATGTGAGTACTGAATAGGACGACAAATGATAAGATGACTTGGAAGCTATTCCAGAAGCCAAGTTACAACTCGTAAACCAAACAAGGACCGGGGTTATAACCCTTCTCCTGAACAGAACTTAGCCTCCAATCATTCATCGACAGAAGTAAAGCATAAACAATAATGTACTGAAATAAACATTCGGACACTGCCTAGACAAAACTAAACTGGACTGGACTACATCCATCAATCATGGCCAAGCAATGAGTACGGCTTAATACTTTAACTAACTAGGATTATCACAAGCCTAGTTACTACAAGATGCAATGAGATGTTCTAGCAGTCACAAGCCCTGCAGACTATCCGAGTTATCCTTCCGCAGGTTGAGAGAGTTGTATTAGGTGACTTAGGGGTGCAACACATGACAGTATACTGGAAATGTTCCCTACTCGATGGCAGGCTACAAGTCCAATTAAAGCACCCAGATAATGGGATCGCTTGTGACTGAGAAATCTCTTTATATGAACTACTTGATCAATCTAGTCATTAACCTAGTCAGATTCAGTATGAATTCCTGACCGTGGTAATCAGGAATCCATGTCCTAGACATGATACAAGACGAGACATGTAGCATGTGCACGCATACATAAAGAATTCAACCACGGTGTCCAAAAGAGTTACATTAGCAAGGGAAAATAGCCGTCACAACAGCATCTTGATTAAGCATGTCATATTTAGGTTTACTTGTCATGTAAAGAGTACTTGTCAAGAGTGTGCCTCTACGGGCCACTATCATATAAGCAAAGAAGGGACGTGTTCTAGAGTGCACCACGGTGGGTCACTATCAAGTAAAGCAGAGAAAGACATGTTCAAGAGTGCACCACAACGGGTCACTATCATGTAAAGCAAAGAAAAGGCATAAATCATGAATGTACCACAACGGGTCACTATAAAGAAATTTTAAACATGGCATAGATTGTAAAGTACAATAAATTCGAAAAAAGCATGGAAACACATATCATATCACATAAGAAATATTCGAAAGGAATGACATATCCTGACATGTGAGTGGGGATAAGTAAAGTAACTAATTGGCATAAAATAATAATTGAATCTGTGTTAGTGTTAGGTGTAAAAGGGCGTACAATCATTCACTAACTGTACCAGATCATCAAATCATGTTAAAAAATTTATTACAGTCGAAGAAAACCTCAAAAACGTCAAGTACAAAAAACAGCCAAAAAGATCAAAACTATGATTGAAATTATCAAACACATATGAACTCCAATTAAAGTAAAACAAGAACATTCGTGAAGCCAAGAAAAAGATCTATAACTTTACACTAAGGACCAATGGGACAAGCATGGATAAATGTAACAAGAATTATCATGGCAAGAAATGGCACATGGGGTCAAAAAGGGTGCCAGGGACAGCATGTGCCAGGACAGCATACGCCAGGGACAGCATACGTCAGGGACAGCATACGCCAGAGACAACATGCACCAGGACAGCATGCGCCAGGGACAACATATGCAAGGGACAGCATGCGCCAGGACAGCATACGCAAGGGACAGCATGCGCCATGACAGCATGCGCCAGGACAGCATGCGCAAGGGACAGCATGTGCCATGGGCCAAAAGCTACCATCCACAGCATACGCCAGGACAGCATGTGTCAGGGACAACATGCGCCATAGGCCAAAAGGCACCATCCACAGCATGCACCATGACATTATGTGCCATGGACAACAAGCACTAGGACAGCATGCTCCACGGGCTAAAAGGCACCATCCACAGCATGCGCCATGACAGCATGTGCCAGGGACAGCATGCGCGAGGACAGCATGCGCCACGGGCCAAAAGGCATCATCCACAACATGCGCCATGACAGCATGTGTCAGGGACAGCTTGTGCCAGGACAGCATGCGCCATGACAGTATATGCCAGGGACAGCATGCGCCAGGACAGCATGCGTCATTGGCTAAAAGGCACCATCCACAGCATGTGCCCTGACAGTATGTGCCAGAGACAACATGCGCCAGGACAGCATACGCCATGGGCCAAAAGGCACCATCCACAGCATGCGCCCTGACAGCATGTACCAGCATGCATGCGCCAACATGCATGTGCCAGCATGCATCAGCATGCACTGCTCATCTTCTCCAACCAGCCTCCAAATGTTCATGTGAACCCATGGACTAGAAAGGCCATAAATCTCTCAAAATAAGTCAAAATTGGGACTTTCAAGAGTCTAAATTGGGTAGAATAAAATTTCCTACATGGAACCATTAGTTTTCAAAAATATCAAACTTTAAGAGGTTAAAACCAAGAAAAACAAGAAAATCTTAAAACTTAGATCTACAAAAATGTAACCATCAAAACCAAAAACTCCAAGTTCTAAAGAGACTTAAAATCATGAAAGAAAGAGAATAGAATAAACAAAAATAGCATTGTTCAAGATTTGGGAAGATGTACTTGCCCAGGATTTGGAGGAGGAGTAAATGGAGAAGAAGGAGTAATTAAATTAAATGGAGGAGAGAGAGAGAGAGAAGTTGGTTTTTATGTAAAACCCTTCTCATCTCAACCCAATCCAATCCAACTCATGCCAAGTTGAACCAAATAAAAATAAACCAAGTAAAAGATTAAACCAAGTCAAGGCTAAGAAAGACAAATCAAAACACGGGTCACCTGACAAATGTCAGAATCCCGTATACATATACTGAAAATACGTATAATAGAAAACGGGTGTGACAGGTATGCCGTCGCCATATACTGGTATACTGGCGGTATGCCGGTCAAGGAGAAAATCTATAAGTTGAGAAATTTTTAAAGCGTTCCAAAAATCAAGAAAATACAAAATACAGTACAAAATACGCATCCGTATGTAAATACCGATACAGTGAGACGAGTCTCACAGCTGCCAATCGAGTCTGCACACTACCAAAATAAGTCATATTAGTGACAAATTTAGCGACGTTTAATTAAAACGTCGATAATTTCTTTGAATTTAGCGACATATATCTTTGACGTCGCTGTTCGTCACTATTCCCGACGTTCAGCGACATATTGCAACTTATTTTTTGTAACAAAATATTACGTCGCATAATAGTCGGAAAATGTCACTAATTTCTTTAAATATAGCAACGTTTTGCGACTAATATTTTAATTACAAAATGTTACGTTGCAAAATAGTCGGTAAACGTCGCTATATTCAAAGAAAATAGCGACGTTTAGCGACGTCTTACCATGACGTCGCTAATGTATTTCTAATATACAGATCAAGTTTTCCTTTTCCCCCAATCTCACTCAAAATTTCCAATCTTTCCTTCCCCCCCCCCACCGACCCACAGACGACCGAGCTCCTTCCCGGCGACCCCTTCGCTCCCGACGACCCCTCTCTCCCCGAGCTCTTCCTCCTCCTCCACCGACGACCAAGCTCCTCCTCCTCCTCCATCGACCTCCTCCTCCTCCTCCTCGATCGACCCCCACTTTTTGGCGACCCCCTCTCACCCGACGACCCCTCTCTTCCCGACGACCCCCTCTTCCCGGTGACCCCTCCCTCAAGTCATCGTCCTCCTCCTCCTCATTTCCTCCATTGACTAGGTAAACCCTAACCCCATTCTTGTGTCGCACATAGACACGACGTGGACACGGTACAGGGACTCTAAACCCTAACCCTCCTGTGGATACTTTAATTCTTTGTTTGGACACCTTGTGTCCAGTTGTGTGGACACAAGATCCTCCATGACACGTATGCATGCATGACACGTCTGCGCACATTTGATTTGGGTTTTTGTTAAGGTTTTGGGTTTCGAAATCGAGCTATATCTATCAATCTACATATATACACCACATATGATACTTAAACTATTATATAACTATAGCTATATCTATCAATCTATATATACATATGTATACAATCTCAGGAAAAAAAATAAACTAAACACACATAGGTATACTCATTTTAGAAAATCGAGATTTAACAATGGTATTTGGGTTTTGATACATGAAACGAGATGATAGTTGCTTTAGTTAGCTTGCTTATGTTATAATTATATTCTCTGTGAATATCGATCTTACCAGATGGTACCCATGACTTGAGCAGCGGCACGTCGTTTGAGAGAAACACAGATTGCTGAGGTGGCTCCTCCTACTGTTAAGGAGGAAGTAGCACCGGTAGCTAGTGAGACCGGGAGTTCCATTCATCCAGCAACTGCAGTGGAATGGCGCTTTTCAGCCGTCGATCCTACTTTTTCGAAGATGTTGCGTGATGGTATCATTGAGCGTATGCGTGAGCTGCGTGGTCGTCATTAGTGTAGTTTTATGGATATATTTTGTGTTGGACTATTAGTACTTATTACCAGTTGTACTTGTTTTATGGAGATGAGTTTATGGACTTAATTATGGACTTATTACCAGCTGTACTTATTTTTTGGAGATTAATTATGGACTTATTACCACTTGTTTTATGGATATTAATTAGGCTAAGTCTTCTGTGTGGTCAATTCTGATACACTATGGTTATATGGTTATGTCATATGATACACTATTACCACTTGTTGTATCATGATTACTTTGGATTCTATTTTAATGTTTAGGATATGTCATGATTAATGTGCCTATTACTTTTACAAGTGTTTCAACGATGTGCATGTATCTATCTTACAGAATTATCCTCAAATAGATATGGATCTGAATTACTATCTGCGAAATCTTTCTTGGATGTACAACAGTCATCCTGATGACATGTGCAGCGTGCAAGATGAATTCATAGAGGGTGTACAGCAGTTCCTGCAGTTTGCCAAGGTGTTCCCTCAGTACATGGATGGTACCAAAATTAAGTATCCGTGTGTGAGATGTCGCAACTTGAAATATCATCCAGAAGTGGAAGTCACGTATTATTTATACTCGAAGGGTTTCACGTCGACTTACTATCCGTAGAGAACGCACGAAGAACTTATGTCTTTAGCATCGGAGTATGAGCCTTATATGGATGTCCACAACCACGCTGCTTACGACGATGGGTTGGTGAAAATGGTTTTTGACACGGCGGAGCCTAGTTTCGATCCGGACAATCATGATGCACATGAGGAGGCACCGAATGCCGATGCTACAAAGTTTATGGAGTTGCTGGAGAATGCAAGGACTCCATTATATCCTGGTTGTGAGGATCATTCACTGTTGGAGGGGGTTACAAGATTGTTGAGCATCAAGTCTGATTTTAATATGTTGCAAGATTGCTACAACCGACTTATGGAGTTGATTATAGAAATATTGCCTGAGGGTACTAAGTTGCCTAAAGACTTTTACCGGTCTAAGTGGATGGTGAGATTGCTCTGGATGGGATACAAGAAAATTGATGCATGTCGCAACGGGTGCATGTTGTACTACAAAGACGACAAGGATGAAGACGCCTGTAGATTTTGTGATGTTGATCGCTACAAGGACAATGGTAGAGGAAAGTTTGTCGGTAAAAGGAAGCCTACCGATTCGATGCACTACTTGTCGTTGATGCCGCAGTTGCAGTGGTTGTTTATGGTGAAGGAAACTGCAGAAAACATGAGTTGGCATAAGTAGGAACAGACCGAAGGAGTGTTGGATCACCCATCTGATAGAGAAGCATGAAAGCACTTTGATCGAGAGTATCCAGATTTTGCTTCTAATTTGCGTAATGTCAGATTGGGTCTCTGCTCCGACGGTTTTACCCCATTCGGACTTTCGGGATCCCAGTATTCGTGTTGGCCTGTGATCGTCACTTCGTACATTCTACCGCCTTGGATGTGCATGAAGACTCCGTATATGTTTCTTACCGTTATTATTTCAGGTTCGAACAATCTGAAAAGGAACATCGATGTGTATTTATAGCCATTGATTGATGAGTTGAATCAGCTATGGAAAGTAGGTTCTAACACGTACAATGTATCTAGAAAACAAAATTTTCAGATGCGGGAAGCACTTATGTGGACCATCAACGACTTTTTGGTTATGATATGTTATCTGGATGGAGCACGCATGGTCATCTTTTATGTCCGTATTGCATGGACCGTACTAAGGCTTTCCGTTTGAAATACGGAGGCAGACCGTGCTTCTTCGATTGTCATCGACAATTCCTGCCGAAGGATCATCCGTACCGGAGGAACATGAATGCTTTTCGTGCTGGCGTTATGGAGAAGGCTAATCCCCTGCCAAGGTGGCTCGGATACACGATATGGGAAGAGGTAAAAAATTTACCAAGAGCTATTGAAGTGCCTGCTACAGGCTACAAGTGTGACGAATTTGGTCGCACTCATAACTGGACTAAAAGGACCAATCTGATTAGACATAACCTTGATGTCATGCATATCGAGAAGAATGTGTTTGACAACATAATTAATACTGTAATGGACGTAAAGGGGAAGACGAAAGACAATCCAAATGCTAGATTGGACTTGGAAGAAATATGTAGACGTCCTGCATTACATTTGATAGAGGAGGGGAATGGGAAGTTGAAGCAGCCTAAGGCAAATTTCTCACTGGAGAGGGAGGATAAAGTGAGACTTTGTAGGTGGATTCAAGGTCTAAAATTTCCAGACGGGTATGTTTCGAACTTTAGAAGATGCGTCGACCTCAAGGAGAACAAACTGACAGGTATGAAAAGCCATGATTGTCACGTATTCATGGAGAGGTTAATTCCGATTGTATTTCGGGAATTCTTACCCCAGGTTGTTTGGGATCCATTGACTGAGCTTCGTATATTCTTCAGAGATCTTTGTTCTACTAAGTTGCTTGTCGATCGTCTAGAAAAGCAGGAGAATGATATTGCGGTAACACTGTGCAAGCTTGAGAAGGTATTTCCTCCTAGATTCTTTGACTCCATGGAGAATTTGCCAATTCATCTTTCCTATGAGGCACGTGTTGGTGGGCCCATCGGTTATCGGTGGATGTACTCGTTTGAGAGGCATTTGAACCACCTAAAGAGGAAGGTGAAAAATAAGGCTTGGATCGAGGGTTCTATTTGTGAAGCCTATATTTTCGAGGAGATTACAAACTTCTGCTCGACGTATTTCAAATCTCATATTGCTACAAATAGAACGAGGGCTACGAAAAACGACGACGGATATCAAGAATCTAATGATGGAATTCTGAAAGTATTCAATGCGTCCGGAAAGCCTTCGGGAAAAATGAAGAAAAGATATTTGAATGACGAAGAGCTAAGGGCTGCTCAGTTGTATATATTACTCAATTGCGACGAGGATGAAGTGGAGAAGCTAGAGGGGTAAGTAATTAATGATGAGTTTACGTCATCTCAATGTAATAGTATAAGCTAATATTATTGCACTAATCGGCAGTTGCTTCGTTGTTTTTCAGCACATATAATAATGAATTGAGGTTGGTTAGACCCTACCTAATAGACGAAGCATTAGAACAAGAAATGAGATATCATTTTCCTTCTTGGTTGAGCGAATATGTAAGCAACTCGGTAATAACTAGCCTCTTCTAATGCAACTGCGCAATAAATAACTTACTATCTCTTCTTTGGTATTCAGGTCGATAGTCTAATTTCATCAGAGATTGAATTAATTAGAACTCTTGCCAAGGGACCGATTACTTTTGTTAAAATATGGCTAAGTTACTGTGTCAATGGCTTTAGTTTCAAGTCGACAAATGCTCCGATCAAAGACAGCTTCCTGGATCTTGATTCCACGAAAAACAGTTGTTTGTGTAACAAATCTTCGAACTACAAAGACGTCGATCCAGAAAATGATTTCTTTGGCATCTTGTAAGAGATTGTGGAGTTAACATATAATTATGGCAGAGAACTAGCAAAGATCATGTTGTTCAAGTGTGAATGGTTCGATATGATTGAAAATCAAGGTTAAAAAATTGACAAGCATGGTCTTGTGGATATAAACTACAAGCGTAGATATCAAGGCTATGAACCATTTGTCCTATCAACTCAGGCTCAGCTCGTGTACTTCACAACTTCTCCGAGACGGGAAGCAACAAAGTCAAACTGGTGGACAGTATGCAAGACTAAAGCTAGAGATACTTTTAATGTTGGCGAAAAAGCTTATCAGGAGGACGAGCTACCTCTTATAACCAATATTGTTGATGTAGACTCCACGGAAGTTACGTATTACACGACTAATGTAGAAGATGTAAAATTATCCGAAGAGGAAGGCGAAGCCGACGAAGGCGAAGATGAAAGTGAAGATGAGGAGGAGAAGGAAGAGGAAGATGAGGTCGAGGAAGACGAACAAGATGAATATTCTGAAGATGATTGAGAGAGATGTACTTTCATTTTCTTATTATGTAGAGTTGGTTATTATCTAGTTTTGGTTACTATCTGAACTTAGATGTTTTTTGTAGAATGTACAATCTGGACTTAGATGTTTCTTGTATAATGTACTATCTGAACTTAGATGTTTCTTATAGAATATACTATATGGACTTAGATGTTTCTTGTAAAATGTATCATCATATGTTGTCTTGATTATTATCTTGTCTTTGTTGTACTTTCATATTTCTAGTCTCTATTATTTGTTGTATCTCATCATATGTTGTTATCAGGTATGACAGGGCATCGCGGATCGTTCTGTATGTCCCGACATGGGACACGGGGTACTGCTACTAGCAGAGGATAGGGTACTCCTTTGGTACCTCCTACTGGGACCGGCTCTGGATCCTCGTCGCCCAGTACTCCTGCGTGTCGAACAGTACCTTCGTCTATCCCGACGCTACGAGGCATATCTCCTGGGACGAGTAGTTCCAGGCCTGAGACTGCTCCGTCGTCTAGCGTTCCTCCTGCTAATACGATGATGGAGACAGATGAACAGATGGAGGAGGCTGAGCCTGACGGCCGACCAGTATCAGGCAGATGATTTATGCGCACCTCCGAAGGAGACGAGGACGGAGATCTGGGATGACGGTACAAAGTAAGTATTTTGTTTTATCATTTTTTCCTGTGTTTATCATAAATTAACTTTTCTCATGAATATAATATGTCTGTATAGATATCGTCCCTCGTTGGTACAGAGACGCCTAGGCCACTTATTGAGGACTAATTATGGTGGTCCTTGGATAAACTACTCTAACGCTCCGGACGAGAGGAAGGCCTACTGGTTTGCACGCTTCAAGGTTAAAATATATTTGCTTTTAACATGAATCATATAATTTTTGCATATTATATACAACTGATAAATATTTGGTTTGTACTCTTCTAGGATATGTTTTTCTATCCACCGCACCGGGCCGAGATGATCGAGGGGATGTTTTCTGTCGTCGCTGCTAAGCTGATCCGCGATGCTATTAGTGATCAGAACTCGTGATCGTGCCAAAAAGTCGATCCAAGGTTGGATCACTCCTGATCACTGGACTGTAATGAAGGCTCGATTCGACGAGCCAAGGTACAAGAAAAAGTCTGAAAAGGCCAAGGCGACTAGGAAGCAGGGATCAAAGTAGTACGGTAGGTCGATTTCGATGACGAAACATTTTCGTCATTTGGTATGTCTTTTTATTTCAGAAATATTATTTTAATATAAGTTCGATAAATTAGTAAAAGGTGATATATTTAATTACAGGTAAAGAGGGGTGGTGACGCCAATATAGTGACTGTCTTCCTGGCCACACATCGGAAGGGCGGAAAGCTTATTGACGAGAGGACGGAGCAGGCCTATGTAAGTATTATAATTCTATTTATTAATTTTAATACTTCGTGTTAGTTTTGATATAACTTAGTAAATATGCATACAAATAGATATTCATGTAGTTAGTAATAATAAGTACATTAGACATTAGAAGTTATAGAGTATCCATGCTTTCTAGGCCGAGTCTCAACGGCTTAAGGAGCGGGCGGCTGTGAGTGCTCCTGCTGCGGGAGAGGCCGGTACTTCCTTGCAGCCCGCTCCAGCTCCGTCGGAGAACGAGCTGTGGGTGACCGCCGCTGGTAGTCTCCATAGGGGTACGTACTACGGTACGGGATCCTATGGCACCCTAGTTACGACACAGTCCTCTAGGACCTTCTCTGCTAGTGTGCATGGCCCACAGCCCTCCCAGGAGTCTGCTCAAGTCCAGCAAATGGTAGAGTTTGTCCGTGACGAGCTGCTACGACGGATCCAGGAGCAGCACCAAACGGACGATGCTGTGCTCATAGCACGATTGGATACACTCGACCGTAGCACTATGGAGCTCAGGAATATGACTGAAAGGACAGAACGGGGCATCACTGATCTTAGAACGTCGATAGAGCGCAGCATGACGGATCTGCAGGCATCACAGCTGTCCATGGGCGAGAGGCTCACGTTGATGCATGATTCGATGGTTGATAGCAGTACGAGGCTGTTATCGACCATGGATTCCTACCACCAGCGACTAGCTGCATTGGAGCGTTATTGTCCTCCGGGTGTGCCTTCATCATCATCAACTCCACCTGCGTCACTACCTCCGACTCCATCGACGCCACTACCTTCTTCATCGGTGACGATTTCACGGAAGGAGTACGAGATGTTCCTATCCTTGAGGCACGGCGGTGTCCCTCCTCCTCCAGATCCGCAGTAGTCCGAGTTAGGACTGTTTTATGAGATTGTAGTATTTTTTTAGTGTTTGTTTATGTTGATTCAGTATTGGTTATAGATTATTTGTTTGTGTAGACTTTCAATATTGGTTGTGGATTCATGTGGATATTGGTTGTATACTTTGGATATTCGTTTACCGACTTTGGATATTTTAGTGTTCATTGTGTTGTTATCTCATCATATGTTGGTTGTAGACTTTTACTCTTGTTTGCATTGATTGTTATAATATTATGATGTACCGGTGTTGAGTGTTCCACTTAAGGGGTCGACGAACCTAGGAAGAAAATGTGCTTGTGGTTTTTTTGTTATTTATTGAACTGCGGGTAGAAAATGTGATTCTGTGGACATTCTGTAATTTTTTTTATTTTTTTGTAACTTAGCGACGTTTAGCGACGTAGCTAAACGTCGGTAAGTCACCAGGTATACCGACGCTTACCGGCGTAAGGTGGCGTGGGTAAACGTCGATAAACGTCCTAGGATTTACCTCGCCTACAGAGTCGGTGAATGTCGATAAAAACTAGACATATGTCGCTAACTATTGCAGGATTCACCGACGTTGGCCGACGTTTGAGACGTCGCCTTATTTTTGACGGGGCATCGGTGAACGTCGGTAAATGTTCCAGGATTACAGACGTTTAATTACGTTGGTAAGTGTCGGTAAGAGCGACAATTACTGACGTTTTGCCTGTTAGCGACATGGCTTTCCGTGACCACAGAAAAACGTCGCTAAATACGTCGGTAAACAGTTTTAGCGATGTTTTTTGTCATTTTAGCGATGTTTTCTGGTGTCGCTAATATGACTTATTCTGGTAGTGGCATGTGTCATTAATGTTTTGCTAAGAGCTAACAATGTAGAGACGAACAAGAATTATTGGATATGTATATTACATTTTCTAATCCTTCTCTTGTGCAGGAACGGACTGTCGGCTATGGTAAGAATTAATGAGAAAGTGTTATTTGTGTTGCTTAAATTTCTAATCATAAACTATATTAAAGATTAATCTATTACCAAGAATTTCTATATTCCGTTCAAAGAAAAGAGATGATATCGTGCATGTAAATTGACCCTAAGAGTTGCTTGAACAAGAGAAATGATATGGCGCATGAAACACGCTGCGCAATTCATAAGAAAAGAATAGTCATCGTGCATAAAATGAATTGTCCCTCGTATGCTTGAAATGAAAGAAATGATATGTTGGCTTTTCAAAGTGTTTTCAAAAAGATGTAATCTGACTTTGTACTGCATAAAATGAACATAGGTAAAAGTAGCAAGATTAACATCACATAAATGTTTTCTCACTAAATAAATTAGTGATCTTTTCAAACGATGTAGCCTTTGTTAACATTCACCAGTATGTTGATATACTGACCCACCATCAGTCTGTACGCAGGTGCAAGATGTATCAAGATGGATAGTCCAAAGCGATAGCCCAAAACTCATCCTCAGGAGCCAAAAATCAGAAGAGATGCCAAGAGACATACATCTGTTTCAAAGAGTTGGTTTTGTATATAAAGGGATGTAATGTATGGAACGGGATTATTGTACTTCTGTATAGTTTCTGAGAGAATGTAAGCAAAGTATGGCATTGTATCAGAGAGAAATGAGACCTTATAATATATTCAAAGATATCAATAATAAGAAATTGTTCCTGGTACCTTGTGTTCAATTATATTTTACAATACGTCCTTTATTGCTTCAATTTCTGTAATTCTATTCCGTTGTCTTGTCTATCTTGTCTTGTTACAGGTCTTGGCCTTGTGCAAGCGTAACTTAGGCTTGCACGACATCATGCCCAAGCGAGGACGAACGGTCTCACAGAGTCCGAAGCGAGGATGAAAGGACTCTGCGGGATCGGGGCATGACATCAGCTGTACGACTAAACCCACTTACTACCACGATATCGTACTAATTGCAAAGGCAAGACATGCATGGGTCACCATAAAAACGTGTCACGACCCACACCCGGAAGTTCGGGTACGAATACGTGAAAACATGTCTAGCCTATGCTAGAGAGTCGATGGTAGTAATCTGCCTAATCCTCAAGTATATCCAGATCCAATCAACATAATGTAAATCACGATACTAACTCAATAACAAATGCTAACATGTAGATATAAAAGTAGAAAGACAAGCCACAGAGTCCAAATCAGATATTCAAATACAGTAATCGTCATAATTGAGTACATCTTAGAAGGGTTTTGCTAAAGATGGAGGTGGTGGAGAAAATGAGTTTAGGTTTGAAAGGGTTTGAGAAGAGAGTGAGTGAAAATTAGAAATGAATAGGTTTGAGAGGGTTTTGGGGGGATTGGAGGGAGGGGTGCAGCCCATAGTAGAAAATGAGATGTCCTGAGTAAAAGTTCTCTAAACTGGGCTAGCCCTAATCCTGGGCTAGCCCTGAGTAAAGAATGAAGTGTCCTTATAATTGGCCCATATTTGTCGTGATCATTCAATACATTTATGATGCTAAATCCTATTTTTATTTTATCATTGGAAGATTGTAACTTCAAGAGTTCTCCCAACAGAATTTTTTATGGGATAATATAATTCTGAATAATTAGTTGTAAATTATTATTTTTTTGCAAATTTACGAACAGAGAAACAATCCACCAGTTGGATTGTCAAAATTTGCACAAATTTTGTTAGCGAAATATGCGATTACAATTTTTATTTTTATTTTGCTCTTATGTCTTTTATATTTTCATGATTTTCATATAAGTTTATTTTTAATTTAACGGTCGCGAAACGGACTCACATCTTTTTGTGCGAATCTTAGCTTCGCGACGTGACCTACGCCATTTTATCCGCAACTTCAAATTACCAATGTGAGAATATTTTCAGTAAGTTCGTGACCATTTTCCAGAGTCACCCATAGGGTCCTCTATTGATGCTCCAAAAAAGTGTCACAGAACTCGCTTAAAATATCCCGTAGCTCGACGCTACAGATCCAACAACGTAGTTCTCGTCGTGATCTGAGTTCCTCACGAAAAGATGTGAGTTCGTATTGGTACGTACGGTTAAATTGAAAATAGGTTTATATACAAATTATGAAAATGTAAAAGACATAAAGTGCAAAAAAAAAAAAATTATAATCACTACAGTTTGACAGAATTTGTACAAACTCCACCAGACCGACTGGCGGACTATTTCATTGTTGGAATTTTACAAAATAAATTCTATTCACAACTAATTATTCTAAATTATGTTTTTTTGGGTGGCCGGAGTGATATACCTTTTTGTGTACACTGCGTTTATATCTTTTTTGTCCACTGCCCCCAACTCTCACCATACATGAAAGGAATGATACGCTCCTATGGCTCGATCCACATTTTAGATTATGTTATCCTATAACATTTTCTCTCTCCCAAAAGTATAGGGTTCTCAAGTCGACGTCTCCTAAATAAAGACAACGCTAATATTAGGAGGCCGTTCTGTGTCTTCAAACTCTTTATGTACTATAATAGCCAACTTCATTACCAGCCCTCCAATCCAACATTGTTCCTTCCCCCTTCGCTGCCCACTCTTCCATACATTTCATTGCCATTCTATTCTAAGGAAACACACACGCTTATCCCCAAATGAGCTGCTTCTCGTGCATGAGCCCGCGCCATCGCGACGTGGGCCGTCGCATGAACCACCCCATCGTCCAGCAATCCCTGCCCCACATTGCCGACTCGATAAGCCACGAAGCAACGCCGGCCTCCACGGACGCAGAGCGCTGCGACAGCTCCCACCAGTTCACCCTCCGCGAGCTCGCCGTCGCCACACAGAACTTCAAGGAGTCCAACCTGATAGGCGAAGGCGGGTTCGGTAAGGTCTACAAGGGGTGCCTGGAGGACTCGGGGCGCATCGTGGCGGTCAAGCAGCTCAACCGCGACGGGCTGCAAGGCAGCAAGGAGTTCCTCGTCGAGTGCCTGATGCTGATCATGTTGCACCACCCGAACCTCGTCAACCTGATCGGCTACTGCGCGGAGGGGGACGAGAGGCTGCTGGTCTACGAGTTCATGCCGCAGGGGAGCCTGGAGGCCCACCTGTTCGATCCTCCCCCCGACAAGGAGCCCCTCGGGTGGAACACGAGGGTCAAGATCGCGCTAGGCGTTGCCAGGGGCCTCGACTACCTGCACAACGTGGCCAATCCTCCGGTCATCTACCGCGACCTGAAGTCCGCAAACATACTTCTCGACGACGGGTTCAACCCCAAGATGTCCGACTTCGGGCTGGCCAAGCTCGGGCCGGTCGGAGGCAACACCCACGTCTCCACCCGCGTGATGGGCACGTACGGCTACTGCGCCCCCGAGTACGCCATGAGCGGCAAGCTCACCGCCAAGTCCGACCTGTACAGCTACGGCGTGCTGCTTCTCGAGCTCATCACGGGCCGGCCGGCGTTCGACTTCTCCAAGCCTCCGGAGCAGCAGAACCTGATCGTGTGGTCCAAGCCTTTCCTCAGTGACCGGAGGCGGTTCCTCCGCTTGGCGGATCCCTCGCTGCGACGACGCTTCCCGCTGCGCGCGTTCTACAAGCTGACAGTCATCGCACTGATGTGCCTCACGGAGAAGCCGCACATCAGGCCGGCCAGCCGTGACGTGGCCATCGCGCTTGAACACGTCTTGAGCGAGCCGTACGTCCCGGAGGCTGCCGCGTCCGACGTCCCGAAGCCACTCCCGCTACCGTCAGCCTCTAATTCTCCCAAGGAACAAACAGATGGGGAGGATAGTAACAAGGGCTAACACATCTCTCATATGCTCGACCATTGCTCGCTCCATTGAGCCTCTACGCAACCTAATTAAAGAGTAACGTTTAACTTACCACTAGTGTATTAGTAGTATTGCATAATCATGTTTTACGAATCCGCACTCCCTTTTATTAATTATTTTATCCCTTTACTCTTAGAAATTGAAAATGTTTATTTTCCGCTTAAATGGGAATATGGAGATAAAAATGTACAAACATAACCTTAAAAAAAATTTAGCGAGGATTTCAAAAAATAAAAAAAAATTTAGCGAAAATGCAGAATAGATCCTGACTTGTGGTACCCAAATATTCATACGGAAAAGATATTTTGCCCGCAGGCGGGCCGGCCCGCAGCCCGTCTGCGTGGCGCCACCCCCTTGCCCCCCCCCCCCCCCCCCCCCCCCCCCTCCCCCCCCCCCCCCTTTCCCTCATATTTGCATGGGTTCCACATCGGTTGACCTGCCAATGGAGTGGCACCACGTGGTGGCGGGTTGGCGGGCTGGCCCGTGTGCGGGTAAGATAGCACGGTTGATATTCATATAAACTCTAGGAGGGCTGTTTGGTTTGACGATTTGTATAGAAGTGCAAAAGTATGTAATTTAAGTTTTGCACGTGCGTTCATGTGTACGTATATATTTCTACTTCTTTCCTTTTGATGGTTTGAAGAAGTGGAGCGTGAAAGTGACAAATTCATGGATCCGATGTTGGGATGTTTGTTGAAGTGAACTTAAAAGTTGCAAATTTATTATTTCTTAATTATTTTTAAAAAATAATTAGTTTTAAATTACATAATAATAATAATAATAATAATAATAATAATAATAATAATAATAATAATATATTTTTTCTACTTAATCTCTCTTTCTCCCATCTACTTATGCAATATTTATACATGACTAAAATCTATATCTAAGAAATATTTATGCATAATTTTGAATTAATATTTATCCAAATTTATATTTTTCTATCAATAGATATAGTGCTTAATATTTTTTTCTCATTTAATCCATATATATATATATATATATATATATATATATATATATATATATATATATATATATATATATATATATATATATATATATTCAAACTAAATAGATGTTAAACGAAGAATTGTTTTTAACATGTATATAATTTGTTTTAAAAAATTTCCTTAATCTTTTTCTCTCTTCACAATTTTCCTCTTTCCCAGGTAGAACAGAGCTCTTCTCTCTCTCTCTCTCTCTCTCTCTCTCTCTCTCTCTCTCCTTCTTCATCAGTAAGAAGGAGAGGCATTATCTCTTTCCTAGACAGAGCATCATTCCCTAGCTCCAACATGATCTCTCTCTCACACACATTTTCATCAGCACGAAGAAGAGGTGGCTCTTCTCCTTCGAGTGTTGCTGCTTCCCTCCCCCCCCCCCCCCCCTCATTGCCTCCTCGATGTGGCGTCTTAGAATTCCTCCTCCTCGAGTGCCGCTTCCTCGACGCGACCGACCATGAGCATCTCTGTCATGACCCGCACCCGGTTTAGGGGCACGAGAATGTGGATATGTCCAGCCTACGCCGCAGTGTCGACGGTAGAACGCTGTTCTAGGTCACAATAGCAACTAAACACAATATAATATACTTTACAAACGGAGGACAATCTCAGAAGATACAACTCAATCACATAAACTAGAGATAGATAAATGGCACGATAAGATAGATATAAATCACAGAGTGCAATACAACCATAAGAAATAAGTCTAAATGTTTAACAACACAAAATCCCAACATCTGAATAATACATCTCATGAATGACAACAGAAAGTAAGATAAGATAAGCCTAGCAGTATATCCTAGGCAATAGGGTTGCATCCTCAGCGCAAGTTGGATCCTCCTGAGGGTCCAGGTCGCAAGTGTCATTTATACCAGCTCCGTAATAGGTGGAATAGAACTCCTCCTCATCCTTTGTTATATTTTCAACAGGTCCAGTCAGGACAGGAGCGAATACATAAGTCTCACGCAGTTCATATCATGGCAAGAAATATAAAACAAGTAATATAATAAAATACATGAAATGTTGTAAGAGATGTACATGAATAGTAAGAGAGATATCTGAAAACAGGAAATATATATTTATGGAAAGTAAGAACTGTAAGTGACTAAGTGATTTAGAGCACAAGATGGTTATGTACCGGCTTGATTTGCACATGACTAAGTTACAGAGTTGCACATGACTACCTACTTTAGAATTGATCAAATAACCACTTCTACTCCTCCGTCCCAATCAATACACAAGGATTAGTCAAGTTATGTTACGTACATGATAGTTTTATACATGAAGCACATGTGAACATGAGAGTACATGAGAGCACATGAGTGTATATGAATAATGAGAGTACAAGAAATACATGATGTACGTGAAAAGTACATAACATGAAGAATTCGATGCACCCGAAGGGGATAACATCTCATGAAAAGATCCATATAGTACCAATCCGTGATAATAATGTGACAGCATCAAGTAAAGTAGTCTAGAGCAAGAATATAAGTCCTGGCAAGTATGATCAGAGCATGTACTCGCCTGATGTCCTGAGTGACTAGTGAGAACAGATGTCCGAACCAGAGTAATGAGTCATATTTAGAGCAATACAGGTTACAAAATGTTCAAGATGAAATACAAGAAGTTTACAATGCAATCTAAATGATTCTAGGTCATTTTAGGTCAAAGTCAACTCTAGTCTATAATGTCACATGGGTCTATTTGGGTCACTTCTAGGTCATGCTATAGCCTAACACAAGTAGACTAGGATACCAAGGTATAACATACATAGATATCAAGTATATACAATACTACTACATTACCTCTCTCTCTCTCTCTCTCTCTCTCTCTCTGTAATGCCTGTGTTCGTATTACGTATTTGGAATACGTATACGTATTTTATCTTGTATTTGCATATCTCCTTGGTTTGGTTTGGCTTGGTCTCCTTGGGGTTGGTTTGGTTTGGCTAGGCTTGATTGCCTTGGTTCATCAAGAACCAAGGGGTGAACCCCCTACCTACCACCACCTTTGGTATTTATTACCATTCTTCCTTCTCTCTCTTCATTACTCTCCTTCTTCCCTCCATTAATCCTTCACCTACCAGAGAGAGAGAGAGAGATAGGTCTAGGCAAGTGCAACTTGCTTCATGGAGGAACTCAAATTTTATTGCTTCATTCTCTTCCTTACAGCATTCTAACTTACTTTAGAACTTGGCATTTTCACTTTCCATGGCTAAATTCTTGTAGATTTATATTTGCATTATTTTTGGATTTCTTGGGTTTTGATCTACTTAATCTTGTTATTTCCTAGTTTTGATGGTTTCATGTTGTAGAGAATTTCGTTCTACCCCATTTTGACCTATGAAAGTTCGGATTTGGGCTCCGGATGATAGAGTTATGCAGCTTGGAAGCCATGGCTTATGGTGTACTTCTTCTCGGAAATTTGGAGAAGAAGCACAGTCCCGAGCCGCATGGTAGCACTTGACCGCATGAACATTCATGCGGCAAGTCAGTTCCAACCGCATGCGCTATTGCCTTGACTTGACCGCATGACAAGTTCATACGGCAAGTATTCCTTCTCAGCCGCATGACTGAGGCCCAGTCCTTCCTGGCCGCATGGATTTCCAGCAACCCTGAGCCGCATGAACTCAACGCTCGCGAGCCGCATAGACCGCAGTCTCCCAGCCGCATGGGTTTGCTTTCTTTGACCGCATAGTCATTGCTCCCCGCAGCCGCATGGGTTGCTCCTTCCCGGCCGCATGTGCTTAATTGATCAGCCAGCCGTATGGACCCATCCCCCGCCAGCCGTATGAGTTCCCTATCCTCCTGACCGCATATGTCTTGCCTTTCTCAGCCGCATGACTGAGTGGATCTCCGAGCCGCATATGACTGATACCCCTTTGACCGCATAAGCCTTTCCCTTTTAGCCGCATGCGCCTGACCCTATTCAGCCGCATGGGCGGTTCTCTTCCAGCCGCATGAGATCATTCATGAACTTGATAATCATGAATTTATTTAATATGTTTAGAAATGATAATTGAGCATGACCTGACAGTGACCCGTAGTGGTGCACTCCTAGCATGATAACCTGATATGACCTGATAATGGCCCGTCGCGGTGCACTCCTGACAAATAAACTGGACATGTTAAACCTGACATAATTTTTTGATAAGCTGTTGCGACGGCTACCTGACATGATATGACCTGTATAATTAATCTGGACACCGTGGGCAATTGTGCTTGTACAAATAATCCAGTCCTGTCTTGTATCATGTCTAGGAGGGGACTCCTGAGTACCACGGTCAGGAGTACCTATTGAAATGGACTAAGGCTAATAACTAGATTAATACACTAGTCATAAAGAGATTTTCCAGCTACAGGCAATCCTGTTACCTGGGCACGCCTTGGGATCTGTAGCCTGCCGTCGAGTAGGGCACATTTCCAGCACACTGTCATGTGTTACACCCTTCAAGCTACCTAAGGGTACATGCGTTTCCTGGACGATGTACCCACCTGAATTCAACTCTAATTCTTTAACCCGGAACCTGGATGGTCTGCAGGGCTTGTGGCTGTGGAATAATCCCACTGCATCTTGTTAGTAATGAGGCTTGTGGCAACCTTAGTTAGTTAAAGTATCAAGCCGTACTTCTTGCTTGGCCGTGAAATATTGGATGGAGTCTAACCTGTCTAGTCTTGCCTGGTCCTGATTACTGCATGACCTGAATGACTGTATTTATTTTACTGATAAATGGTGAGAATTCCAAGTTCTGTTCAGACGAAGGGTTACAACCCCGGTCCTTGTTTGGTTTACGGGTTGTAACCTGGTTATCTGAATAGTTCCATGGTTATCTCGTCGTATATCATCCTGATGTATTTTCTTTATTTCCAGTTGTTACTTTTATTTATACTCTTGTGCTGATTGCTGGTTTTAGTTCCTAAGTGAAGCTTCCTTTGTGGCACTTTCTCTTTCTGGGATCTGACCCAGCTGGTTTTGTATGGCCAGATTTCGGAGCAGCTCCCGATGATCTACCAACCTTCCAGCCAGATGGTGGCCACTAGACGGAACCCTGGCAACGAGTGGGTTATTTTTGGCTCTCCCACTCTATTGTAAAAATATTCTTTTGAGGCGTTTAGCCGACGAGCACCTGTTTAGATCGATTGCACTTACTTACTGTCTGCCTACGGGCTGAAACATGATTGACAGATCCTAGGGTTGATCATGTATGACTAAACTCTTGCTAGTCCTAACATTTTGTAACGACTAGCTTCATGATCAGCTGAATATGTAATATTTGGGACGCCTTACTATTGTATATTTAATGATCATACATCTTGTAACATTTACTTACTTGCTTGTGATTGAGACATTAGGCTTGTTCATGACCATAGGAGACTGTTGGCTTGTAGTAAACCCTCATGTATCTAAACAGCCGTGACCGTATAGCGAGATGGAATCCATTTCTTATACGTAGCTGGCTATGTCTGCCCCCGCTCTCCAGTATTCTGGTTCTGGGGCGTGACACTATACTATATATATATATATATATATATATATATATATATATATATATATATATATACACACACAAAAGGCAATATATTGATGAAAGGGAATAGAGAAGTTATAAAAAGTATCCCATCCTTTCAAACGCCCAATACAAAAGCTGGGACATGAAAGAACAGGGAAGTAAAGTTAAACCCCCATAACTTCCATGTACAGAGACATAAAACAATAAGAAACCTCGTTGCTTGAGAGTGCAACCTCACCAAAATGCTAGCAATAGACAAAGAACTGCGCAACCAAACGAAGCGATCCCAGCGCAGACCCTCCCCAGCTAGTTAACCTATCCCGATGCTATCCTCAACCTTTTTCCCGAAATCAAATGATACGAGAACGGCGAGTCTGCCGTTCGACTTTTTCGATAAGTTGCTCGGTGGTAAAGGCATATCCTTTGTACCTAGCCTTGTTCCGGTTCTTCCAAAGAACCCAAATGATCGCCGCTACGACGTGCTCATGATGGTTGTTATTCCTGCGCGACCATGCCCTACATTTAGCTCTCAAAAACGAGCCCGACGGAACAATTTTATGACGAACCTGGAAATGGTTCCAAACTTGTTGGGAGCCACGTCCGGAGGCGATGATGTGATCAGTCGTCTCTTCTGTCGATGCCACGCAACAATGACATTTGGAGGCGAGGGAGTATCCGATCTGGCGGAGGGCATCGTCAGTCGGAAGTTTGGATCGCATGATCCTCCACATGAGCACAGACCACTTCTTGGTGATGTATATCAGTTAATAATCTAGATTGGTGTCCTTAGTTTACCTAGTCTTTAGGATTTGTTGCTAGTCCCTAGGACAGTGTGTGGCCAGGAGTCTTTTACTCCACGTTCTTTTGTTGTCCACATGTTTAAGTTTTGTTTGCCTATTTAAAGGCCTCATTTGCATGAATAATAATCACAACGAAAAGTTTTCTCTCCTCATTCTTTCTGTCATCTCCAAAAGAGTGTTTATACTCTGTCATTGCCTTCTCCTTGTCACATCCAGAAGTTTGAGCCAACATTTGGTATCAGAGCCCCGGGTGTATGCCAAAGTACCTTCGGCTCGACAAGATGGCAGTCGTGGAGCATTCGTCGGCGCCAACAACAAAGGAGGGAAGCATCACTTTGCACTACCCGATGCTGACGTCTTACACCTACTCCACTTGGGCGATCAAGATGGAGGTCTTCATGGAGGCTCAAGGCGTTTGGGAAGCCATTGAACCCGCGGCCGGGGTGGTCGTAGAAAAGAAAAAGACAAGATGGCGTTGGCGTACATTTTTCAAGCTGTCCCCGAGGAGATCCTACTCCAGCTGGCCAAGCACAAAACGGCTAAGGAAGCTTGGGAAAGCCTGAAGACAAGGTACCTAGGCGCTGATCGGGTGAAGAAGACAATTCAAACCTTAAAGAGTGAGTTCGAGGCTCTCCGTATGAAGGAGACAGACTCCATCGATGAGTTTGCGGGGAAATTGACGACCCTCGCAAACAAGATTCGTGGATTGGGAGACGATATGGAGGACGTTGTCATCGTCAAGAAGCTGCTCGTCTCCGTCCCAGACAAGTACCTGCAGGTCGTTGCGGTGATCGAGCAGTTTGCTGATGTGGAGACTATGCCGATCGAGGAAGCGATCGGCCGCCTCAAAGCGTACGAAGAACGCATACGTGGTCGAGGCGAGAGCGTAACGGTGGAGATGGTGGACGTCTTCTCCTTACTGAAGAGGAGTAGAAGGCGCGCCAAAGACGTCACGAGCTAGACGAACGATTGTCTGGCGGCACAGGACGTAGGCGCGACGGACGTTCCGGTGGGCGTGGAAACTCGCCAGGCAAGGGGCGGTGTCACAATTGTGGCATCTACGGCCACTGGGCAGAAGACTGCCGCAATCCTAAGCTTGATGACACGGAAAAGTGCCAAAATTGTGGCATCTATGGCCACTGGGCAGAAGACTGTCGCAAGCCAAAACGCGATGAGCGGGCCTATATGACGCAAGACGACGTACCGGCGCTTCTACTGGCGCAGGTGTGCACGATCGTCGAGACGCACGACACCCACGCCAAGTCAATCAAGCAGGTGATGCTCAATGAGAAGCGCGCCATGATAAAGCTTGGGGAGCAGAAAGACCACGACGAGACGAGGCTCCAAGAAGTCCATGCGCGCGAGGAGCTGTCGCGGCGGGACGAGATACTGGCTGAGTCTGTGCGCGAGAAGGAGGAGCTCGAGGAGCGGCTCAAATGGAGGAACGAGCAGTTCCGGCACCTCGAAGAGGCCTACGACAGGGCCAAGGAGAGGCTCAGAAGGCGCGAAAGGGAGTGGGAGACGAAACATTCGGACCTGGTCGACGGGATGTCCTCACTGCAGGCAAGGCTAGACTCGAGACCAGGATCGCGGAAGACCTCCGCTCGCGGCTGGAAATGTGCAGCCAGGCCCTGGCCCACGAGGAGGGAAGGACGAAGGCGCTTGAGGCCCAGGTCTCCGAGTCGAAGGTGCTGTACAAGAATGTCGTCTCGGAGTTCGAGGAAACCAGGTCGAGTATCGCGTCAAGGAATGCGCACCTCGAAGAGGAGAATCGGGAGCTGAAGAACTTGCAGCAAAGGCTCCAATTCCTGGAGCAAGTACACAGAGGGTGTGCCGCACAATTGCAAGCCAAGGAGACTGAATCAGAAAAACTTGGCAAAGAATGCGCCGAGTGCTTGCTCAAGTTAGATTTCAAGGTTGAGGCTTTGAAGCAGGAGCTCGAGACAGCAAAGGCAGCAGAGGATAAGGTAGCTGTTATGAAATGTTGGTCGAAAAGCTCAGTGCCAAAGTAGACGCGCAAAGGGCAGAGTTGGACGCAGTCAAGCAAGCTCAGGAGTGGAAGAAAAAGATTGAGCCGATCGAAGCTCATTTGGTTGAATCAAACAGCAGGAGAAGTTCGCGATGGAGTCTCTTGCATCGATTTCGAAGAGAAGAGAAGGGCAACAGTGGTTCGGGATTTCCCACCGGATGCGGGAGGAATGCTCCGAAGCTTGGTACCGAGGAAGAGCTTGGAGTTGTCAACCTTGACCAAATCTAGATTAAGGAGGAGAATATCAGTTAATAATCTAGATAGGTGTCCTTAGTTTACCTAGTCTTTAGGATTTTTGCTAGTGTTGGTGTTTTTGCCTTTGGACTAGAAAAGATAGTCCCACATCGGCTACACCAAATGGTGAGTATCTCAATATAATGCATTGCTTGTGTTGAGGTGTGCACATGAGGTGTAGTGGGGCACAAGTTTGTGCCATGTGGAAGTATTTCTCTAGAAGGAAAAAGGATTAAATCCAACAAGGATGAAAGTTAATTTTTGTTGTGCGGACTCGGACTCGGACACGGACTCCAGGATGTCTCGTGCATGCACGGAGTGTTCGGGGGTAGGCGTGGACTAGCACACTTCTATGCTGATTGTGGGATGATCTAAAATATCAAACTCTATTTTTGAGTATTGGTATTTTAGCCCACATCGGATAGGAGAAGGGTGAAGTCTCAACTCCACTCTATAAATAGAGCCCCTTGGCCTCCTTTGAAAGATGCACCAAGAAGAGAGTTGAGGGAGTCTGTTAAGTCCAGGAAGCCCGTTCAAGTCTCAAATATTGACTTACGAGCGTTCCAGAAGTTCTCCTGAACTTGCTGGTTCCTGGGAGCTTATCCGTACTGCGGGTATAGCTTTGAGCGCCGGTGTTCTACACCCCAGCGAGATCCGTCTTCTTCTTCCTCCCTCTTTCTGTTGCCTTCGAGAATCTGAGACTCAACTGTTTGTTGATCATCTCTTGTTGCCTTCGAGAATACCGTCGCTTCTCTTTAGAAGTAATACGGTTCGGTTATCTTCGAGAATACCATCGCTTCTCTTTAGAAGTTATACGGTTCTGTTGCCTTCGAGAAATTACGAAATAATCTTTTTAGATTCTCGTAAAAAAATTCACCTTCTTTAGGGTGTTGTTGCCAGAAATATTGTCTTTACAATTGTTTCTGAACTCGTGTTTTTTTCATCGATTGTTCGTCAAGGGACCAACAATCTCAAAGCTATACGATTCGATGGAAAACACTCGTGCTTCGCTTGTCGATACCGGCTTTAACAAGTTGGAGAAATTCGACGGTGAACACTTCCAGATCTGGAAGCGAAAGGTGACTCTGAACCTTCAACTCGTGGATGTTGATCACGTGTTGGATGAGGAAGAACCAATCATTCCAGCAACAGGATCTGCTGCTGTTCTGGCCGCTGCTACGAGCAGCAGACGAAGTGGAAAAAGGATAACAGCATATGCAGGCTGCTGATCCTGAATTCCATGGAAGACTCTCTGGCCGAGTCCTACACAAAGAAGACTTCTGCCAAGAGATCTGGGAGTCCGTGGGGAAGCTGTATGACGACGACGAGGCCCGTCGAAGATGTTCATGGTTGAAAAATACCACAAATGGGTCTTTGAAGACGAGAAGACCATGCTGTCCCAAGTGAAAGAGTTCCTGAAGCTGCGCCAGAAACTGGAGGATGATAGCATGCCCCTCGTCGACAAGTTCGTCGTTGGAGGGATCGTGGCAAAACTTCCTCCAGGATGGAGCAACATCTATGCAAGGATGCATAGGAAGAAGATGGAGATTAGCCTGGATAATCTCCTCAGTGAGATTCATGTTGAGGGAAATGCGCTCTCAACAGAAGTTGGACGCCCTATCCAAGCAACTAGCAACGGCAAATCGGTTCAAGCCACCAGAGAGAACAAAGGGAAGCAGGCGGCTTCTCACCACAAGAAGAAGGACTTCTCGAATCTGAAAGTGAAGGGTCCAGGATTCAAGCAACAGAAGTCCAAGTCCCATGTGACTTGCTTCAACTGTGGCAAGAAGGGTCACTAAAAGTGAATGCAAGTCCAAGCCCAAAGAGCAAGGTGAGCCTAACAAGGTTTCTTTGGTTACTAATCAGGTTGCCATGATAGCACAGGTTGCAACTGTGGGGGCAGACTTGGACTGGTGGATAGACACTGGCACGACATGTCATGTCTGTTCAGACAAGGACTGGTTCGTCTCCTATGAGCCTACTTCCGAGAAAGTCATGATGGCGAACCAGGCACAAGCTGAAGTACTAGGGATCGGGACGGTGGAGCTGAAGCTTACATCGGGGAACATTCTGACGCTTCAAGGTGTGAAGCATGTTCCTGCAATCGCAAAGAACCTGATCTCTGGGAGCCTGCTCTGCAACGCAGGCTTGAGGATGGACATCATGCTGGCTAAATGGTGATGTCCAAGAAGGGTACTTTCTTCGGAAAAGCTTTTCAGACTGAAGGAATGTACAAAATTCAGCTTGTTGTAACCCAGCATAATAATGTTAATGCTATCACTAGTTTGAATTACTCTCTTGAATTGTGGCATAATAGACTAGGACATGTTCATTGTAAGCGAATAAACAAAATGTCTAGTCTAGGACTTATCTCCAAGTGTGGGGGTAAGGTAGAGAAATGTGAGATATGTGCTCAGACGAAGATCACAAGGAAACCCTTTCACAGGGTCAATCGAAGCACAGATCTTCTGGAGTTGGTTCACTCAGATATCTGTGACTTCAAATAATTCTCTACAAAGGCCGGGATGAAGTATTTCATTACTTTCATAGACGACTTCTCCAAGTATGCCTTCGTCTATTTACTCAAATCTAAAGACGAAGCATTCGAGAAGTTCAAGGAGTTCAGGGCCGAGGCTGAACGGCAAACTGGACAACAACTCAAGAGGCTGAGGAGTGATCGAGGTGGGGAATATAGGTCTCACGAATTCTCATCATTCTGCAAAGAACATGGAATCATCAACGAGACGACGGCTCCGTATTCTCCACAATCCAACGGAGTAGCAGAAAGGAAGAACAGAACGTTGACAGAGATGATGAACTCTATGCTGTTGACTGGGGTCTCCCAAAGTGCTATTGGGAAGAAGCTGCATTAACGGCCACTTTTATTCTGAACAGAGTGCCATATGCAACTTCCGACATAACTCCTCATGAACTCTGGTTCAAAGTCAGACCCAACCTGAATGTCATTCGAGTGTGGGGGTGCCTGGCTTATGTGAAGCTCCCAGATCTGAAGATTCAGAAGCTGGGGACTAGGACTACTAAGGCTATCTTCTTGGGTTATGCCGAGAAGAGTGACGCTCGAAGATTCCTTGATATAGAATCAAATCATATCATTGAATCTCGCGATGCTGAATATTTTGAAGACAAGTTTGCAAGGCACAAAAATATTGTTCTCGCGGATCTTCCGGAGAATGATGAGAGTGCAAAGCAGACAGAAGTTCTTATCGAACCAGTAGTCCAAGAAGAAGCTATTGTCGAAGAGACACCAGTTGAACCAGAACTCGCTGAGCCGTCAACTAAGCGAGCAAGGAGGCCGAAAGACTTCGGAGATGACTTCGTCACCTATCATGTGGAAGCAGATCCGCTTACCTATGATGAGGCGATAAAGACCAGATGCTGTATTCTGGAAGGAGGCGATAGACAACGAGATTGACTCAATCACCTCCAATAATACATGGGTATTGGTCGACCTACCAGAAGGAGCAAGACCCATCGGATGCAAATGGATCTTCAAGAAGAAGATGAAAGCAGATGGAACCATTGACAGTTCAAGGCCAGGCTAGTGGCCAAGGGTTTGCTCAGAAGCAGGGGATCGACTACTTTGACACTTATGCTCCAGTAGCTCGGATGACAACTATCAGATTGTTAATTGCTTTAGCAGCAATACACAAGCTGGTGATACATCAGATGGATGTGAAAACAGCATTCCTTAATGGCGAGCTGACCGAAGAGATCTACATGCAACAACCAGAGGTTTTGTCGTCAGAGGTCTGGAAGACAAAGTCTGCAAGTTGATGAAGTCTCTGTATGGTTTGAAGCAAGCTCCCAAAATGTGGCATGAGAAGTTTGACAAGGTGATAAGGTCAAATGGCTACAGGGTCAGTGAAACAGACAAGTGTGTCTATACGAAGTTTGCTGACGGAAGAGGAGTAATCGTTTGTCTATACGTGGACGACATGCTAATCCTAGGTACGGATTTAAGCTGCGTCACAGAGACAAAGAAATTCCTCTCGACCAAGTTCAGTATGAAGGACTTGGGGGATGCCGACGTAATCTTGGAGCTCAAGATCATCCGAACAGGCACTGGAATAGCGCTGTCACAGTCTCATTACATTGAGAAGATGCTCACTCGCTACGGTATCAAGATCTTCCTATTATTGAACACCGTACAGGAGTGATCTGAAACTGGAGCCAAATTCGAAGGAGAGCGTCAGGCAGTTGGAGTACGTTAGCGTCATCGGAAGTTTGATGTACGCTACTACTGCCACAAGGCCTGACATAGTTTGCAGTGGGAATGCTGAGTCGATTTACGAGCAATCCAGGCGTAAAGCATTGGAAAGCTGTGAAGCGTGTTATGAGATATCTCAAAAAACTCAGACATATGCACTATACTACAGCGGAGATCCGTCAGTAGTGGAAGGCTTCAGTGATGCTAGCTGGTGTTCAGAGGTGGAGAGCGAATATTCCACAGGTGGATATATGTTCGCCATGGGTGGAGCTGCTATATCGTGGAAGTCGAAGAAGCAGACTATGTTATCTCGCTCCTCCATGGAATCTGAATTCTTTGCATTAGACGCTGCTGCAGATGAAGCAGAGTGGCTTCGGGAGCTCATGTATGACCTTCCAATGGTTGGGGCTCAGATACCGGCGATTCCGATATACTGTGACAACCAGGCGGCAGCAGCGGTGGCATCAAATGAACTCTTCAACGGGAAGAAGAGGACTGTGCGGTTGAAGCACAGAGCAGTGAACGATCTCATCAAAAGGGCGTCATTGCAGTGATCGATGTTCGGAGTCAGGAAAACCTGGCGGATCCGTTCACGAAGGGTCTCAAGCGTCAGCTGGTCGAGGACACAGCAAGGAAGATGGGCTTGAAGACTTTCTGATATTGTGTTATTGTAATCCTACCATAAAATTTTATGTTATTGGTTCAAAGAGAAATCTACTAGACATTTAATTTTTGGTTCAAAGGAGGATCATTGACTAGAATAATATCAGTTAACAGTAGGTACTTGTTCTGCGAATATTGAAGGTTACGGACCCATAACCACTGTTGTCTACTATATTTTCTGCGGAAAATTGATCATGTGGGAAGGATGGCTTAAACGCCTTAATGAGTTCTCAGGCAGAGTGAATGCCTGGTGTGCTTTACAGGAAGCACGGTAGAGCACTACAAGGAGTGAAACTCCATGCTACAGTGGGGTGACTCCACCATGAGGTTCCCAGGTAGGGATAATGCCTCGGCTTTGCAAGCTAAGTCACAGCGGAGTAGCACCGCAAATAGGCAGGTAGCCTAATGCTGTGTGATAATCGTAATAAAGAGAGGTAGACAGCACTACAAAAGGACGATGTCCTCATGTTACAGTGGCATGACACCACGAAGAGGTACCGGGTGGTAAAGCCTCGGCTTCGCAAGCCATGTCATAGCGGCGTAACACCGCACGGAAGCGCAAGGCTTCATGCTGGGTAGTTTGGCACTACAAAGGGGCTTGTGACCTCATGCTACAGTAGTATGACACTACGATGAGGTACCCAGGTGGGGTAAAGCCTCGGCTTTAAGCCATGTCATAGCGGCGTAGCACCGCAAAGAAGCGCAATACTTCATGCCATGACTCTTTATAAAGAACTCACCTATAGTGTATGGAAAGAGATATCAGGCCGTCTCTTGAGGGTAAGCTTGTAGACGTCCAAAATTATACACTGAAACCAGGCTAGCACAAGGCCTTCAATGTGCAGCCAGAAGCACAGTTGATGTCATTATGTGAGTGAGAATTGCAGTTATGGTGCAGAATTCAAGGCTTAGTCCTTCTTGTATCATGCTGTTATTTAACCTATGCGGGAAGATTCAAGTCGTAGCGATATCTCTCCTAATGCATGATGGACAATCACTGTGGGGAACGCTCAACCCATATATTGAGATATGTGGGGGATTGTTGGTTTTTTGCCTTTGGACTAGAAAAGATAGTCCCACATCGGCTACACCAAATGGTGAGTATCTCAATATAATGCATTGCTTGTGTTGAGGTGTGCACATGAGGTGTAGTGGGCACAAGTTTGTGCCATGTGGAAGTATTTCTCTAGAAGGAAAAGGATTAAATCCAACAAGGATGAAAGTTAATTTTTGTTGTGCGGACTCGGACTCGGACACGGACTCCAGGATGTCTCGTGCATGCACGGGAGTGTTCGGGGGGTAGGCGTGGACTAGCACACTTCTATGCTGATTGTGGGATGATCTAAATATCAAACTCTATTTTTGAGTATTGGTATTTTAGTCCCACATCGGATAGGAGAATAGGTGAAGTCTCAACTCCACTCTATAAATAGAGCCCCTTGGCCTCCTTTGAAAGATGCACCAAGAAGAGAGTTGAGGGAGTCTGTTAAGTCCAGGAAGCCCGTTCAAGTCTCAAATATTGACTTACGAGCGTTCCAGAAGTTTTCCTGAACTTGCTGGTTCCTGGAGCTTATCCGTACTGGGTATAGCTTTGAGCGCCGGTGTTCTACACCCCAGCGAGATCCGTTCTTCTTCTTCCTCCCTCTTTCTGTTGCCTTCGAGAATCTGAGACTCAACTGTTGTTGATCATCTCTTGTTGCCTTCGAGAATACCGTCGCTTCTCTTTAGAAGTAATACGGTTCGGTTATCTTCGAGAATACCGTTGCTTCTCTTTAGAAGTTATACGGTTCTGTTGCCTTCGAGAAATATTACGAAATAATCTTTTTAGATTCTCGTAAAACAACTTCACCTTCTTTAGGGTGTTGTTGCCAGAAATATTGTCTTTACAATTGTTTCTGAACTCGTGTTTTTTCCATCGATTGTTCGTCAAGGGACCACAGCTAGTCCCTAGGACATGTGTGTGGCCAGGAGTCTTTTACTCCACGTTCTTTTGTTGTCCACATGTTTAAGTTTTGTTTGCCTATTTAAAGGCCTCATTTGCAAGAATAATAATCACAACAAAAAGTTTCCTCTCCTCACTTTCTGTCATCTCCAAAGAGTGTTTATACTCTGTCATTGCCTTCTCCTTGTCACATCCAGAAGTTTAGAGCCAACAATGTAAGGGCGCCAATAGGGATGTGGTTCCGCCGATCCGCAAGTTGGCCGCCTTACAATGCACCAAGCCGATGCTGTCGAGAAAGCTCCATTGTTGCCATCTTTCTACACAAATGAGTCGGCCCCTCTATCTATCTGAAGCCCGGAGCTGCAGATTCGATGGGCAACATCCTCGCCGAAGCTGTCTTCTAGCAATGGCCGATCCCACTCACCATTGACCCAAAATTGATAAACCTTTTTGTAAGTGTTAGGGAGAGATGATTGCAAAATCAATCCCGACCAATTCTCGTGGTTGTCATCAACGTTGCCAGAGCCAATAGATATAGCAATGAACTTCTCACCAAGCTCGCGACCAACCAACAGACGACGCCAAATTGGGAAGGCGTCCGAGTTAGCTTTGACGATGCTCGGATGAATTTTTTGAAGTATCTGGCCTGAAAGTAAGATGTCCAAAAGGAAGACTTGGAGCGAAGGCTCCGTACCAAAGCTTAACCGATAATGCATTGATCGTGTCCCTCAAGCAGCGTATGCTAAGACCACACTCTGAGGTTGGTTTAGCCGCTGAAGCCAACTGGCCCAATGCCGATGGGAGACTCCATGCTTGTTGCCCCATAAGAAGCTATTAAAGAGTTTTTCGATAGTGTGAATTACCTTTACAGGAGGGTTGCATGCAGACATGGCATAGATAGGCATCGAACTGAGAACGTGCTTTAGCAGGATAATTCTTCCACCAAAGGACAAGAAGTTGTTGTGCCACTGCGCTAAGTGTTGCTTAATTTTGTTGGAGCGGTTCGAAGAGAAAGGAGCATCTCCAGCCGTATGTGATGGGGCAGCCAAGATATAAGAAAGAAGGAGAAGAAACATCGATCCCCGAGATCGACCCAATGTCATCTCGAAGGCTGCGTCGGGCCGACTTGTGGATGTAAATCTGGCTCTTCACTTTGTTAACCTTCTGGCCCGAAACTCTGGCGTACTGATGTAGCATGTCGGTGATATCGGAAACTGTTCTCCTGTCGGCAGAAGAATATAAGAATATCGTCAGCATAGGCGAGATGGAAGATCAGAGGACATCCACTTGTGGTCCTGAATCGATGGAAACCTGGTTTGTTGTCAACCAGATAAGGTTTCGGCTGACTAGCTCCGCAGTAATGAAAACCGAGGCTGAAAGGGGGTCCCCTTGTCTAACACCGTGATGAGATTTGAAGAATCTTTGGGGCGAGCCGTTAATGAGAACTGAAAACCACTAATTACTAACCGAGCGCCAGATGAGGTTTATCTAGGGTTTCAAGAAACCGAATCTTCTGAAGACCTAGATCATAACCTGCCAATCAATGCGGTCATAAGCTTTTTCCATGTCCAGCTTCATCGCGATGTTGTCGTCTCTGTTCTTGTGACCCATTTGGCTATCATCTCTCGGGCGAGGAGAATATTGTCGATGATACCTCTGCCGATGACGAAGCCGCTTTGCTCTATAGAGATGATCTTCGGGAGAAGGGGATTCATCCTGAGAGCGATAATTTAGATATAATCTTGTTGATAAAGTTCATCAGACTTATAGGACAAAAGTCCACGAAGGTCGTCGGATCACTGGCTTTGGGAATAAGCACGAGGTAAGAGCTGGTAAGCGCCTTCGAATAATGAAGCCTTCGAAGAAAACTTGGGCCACGTCAATAATGTCGACACCGATGATCTTCCAACAACCAATGAAGAAGATGTTGAAGAATTCATCCGGACCAGCAGCGCTTCCATTGTTCAGCGCAATGACGGCTTCATGAACCTCCTCATGGGATGGTGGTCTCATCAGACGGATGTTATCTTCTTTAGAGATAAGAATAGGTATGGCTTCGAGGAAATTTTTGCCTTTGAGAACAGGTTCTTTGTTGAGCAAGTTACAGAAGTAGTTGATGGCCGCATCGGCAATGCCGCTCGGATTGCAGATATCTTTACCGTTGTCGCCTCTGATTTCATGAATGTAGAGTAAGTTCTTTATGTGCTTCACGCAGGAATGGAAAATTTTGGTGCTCTGGTCGCCTTCACGGTCCCATCTGGCCCAAGATTTTTGACACCAAAACGCTGCTTCGATCGCCTGACGCTGCTTCAAATCTGCGCGAGAGGCGTCCAACAAAGCTCTGTCGGCAGGGGAGCCAGTGACATCGTACCTCGCCTCGGCGGTGTCTACGACATCTTCAGCGGATCGGGTGTCCAGGAAGATGTTGCCATAGGTTTGTCTGCTCCATCTCGATAAAGCCCTACGCGTCGCTTTAAGACGAAGAGCAACTCTGATGAGGAGTTGAGATGCTACGTGTTTTTCTATGCCGAATCGACTGTAGAAAGGAATTGTGGGTGTTCCCTCCAGAAAGTAAGGAATTTAAAGTTCTTCTTAATGGGCGGATTGAGTGCTGGATTTCGAAGAGGAGAGGGCTGTGATCGGATTCATATCTGTTGAGATGAGTCACCTCGGTCGAGTTTGTAGCTCGCTCCATGGCTGGTTGGTGAGTATTCTATCGAGTCTAGACCACTACGCGTTAATGCCGTCACGGGCGTTCGACCAAGTGTAGGGGTTTCCAGAGAATGGAATGGAGGAGAGACGGGTGTCGAAAATGAATTGGTTGAAATCGGCCATGGAGGCGAAAGTCGGAGGGAGGCCTCCGGATCGCTCGTCGGAAGCCGTCAGTACGTTGAAATCCCCCTCGCAGATCCAAGGGTTGTCGGGGAATCTGTCTTGAAGAGCAAGGAGATCTTTCCAAAGTTCACGGCGAATCAGCTATGTGGCGTCGCCATGAACGATGGTAAGAATGGTGTGCTTGGAAAGCATGTTGTGTGGAATTGAACGGACATAGCTTGGTCCCCCTTGTCGATAATGTGGGCCGATATGTCGGAGCCCCAAAATAGCCACATGTTTTTGCCGAGGCTCGCCACGTCGGAGAAATCGAGCTTGATCTTGTATTTAGGATGGTTGGTGGTGTCAGTCTTCGCTTCATAATAGCGAGGACAGAGAACCTGTGAAGCTTGAGCAAGGCTTTGATCATGTTCGTGGTGCGGATGGTTGCGATACCGCACGCATTCCAGATGAGAATTATTAACAATGGATGTGAAGAGGAGGAGGGGATCGATCTTTTCGATGACCTTAGCGTCATCGCAGAGCTAGAGGAAGCCACTTTGCCCAATTGAAGAAGATTTGTTCACGGATGGGACTAACTCGAGAGTGTGGATGGGCTCGCTGGTGAGGAGCAGCAGCCTTCCGGGGAGGAAGCAATCATATCCCAAACGTGATCGATATGAAGTCTGATACGACGATGTCCTCGTTGGTCAGAGTTTTCTCCATAGTATTCTCCATCTCTAGCTGATCCTTCTCTTCGACTTCGGGGATGCTGGTAAGGGAGTTGGATACGGAGTTGCGACTCTTGTAGAGGGACTATTTGCTTGTTGTAACTGTGCGAAGATAGAGTATATTGAAGGGCCGTGTGTTCGGGGAGGGTAGTATAGGATGTGTCTCTGGGAACAGCGCTGCTCAACTCCAGAGTAATGAGCTGAGAGGTGGAGGAGTCAGGCACCGGCAGCTGCAAATTGGATCTCTCACTGTTGATGAAGTTATGAAGGGGGTCAGGAGCGGTGACCACTGGGTTGATCTCCGTCGACCTGAAGCGGAAGTGGCATCCTCCTTGACCTGGGACTACGGTTTTAGTTTTAGATCTGACGATCTTCCTCTTGCAGGATGTCTTGGAATGCCCTTGATGCTGGCAATGAGCGCAAAATTCTAGGGTGCGACTATAAACAACTGGGAGCCAAATGTTGTTCCTTTGGGGAGATTTAGCCAAATTTTAGGAGGAAAGGGGATGCTCATATCCATCTCCACTTGTACAGAGGTGCGGCTTGGACGGGAGCACGCCTCGGTGGCTTTCCCCAAATTAAGTGGGGTGCCTAAGCAAGCCGCTATGCTGAACATTGCCGACCGAGCGAAACGATGCAGAGGAAGGCCAGGAAATGCCACCCAAATAGGAGAGATGGGGGACTCGTGCTCTGGAGAGAATCTAGGAGTCCATCGGAACAAACGTATTGGGGCATTTGCCACCATCCACACGTCCCTGGTGCACAGCCGAAGGAAATCAGACTCCAAGAAAGGCTGGAACAAAATGTTCTTAGAGTCCAAACTCCTATCTTTGTAGGACCAGACAATCTGAGGCCACCGAAAGCCATCTGAATAGCGTCCACCGGAGGGCCCCATGGAAGAATTTCCTAACTAGGGCGAATCTCAGTGGGGCAGCTAGC
>JANAVB010000934.1:0-36879 GCA_029216955.1 Iris pallida
TCTATGTAATATATATTTTTTGTGCTGTATGTGTATATGTTATAAATTTACAAGTTATTTATTATAATTTTATGACTTGTATATTTCACTACTTTAATATATATATATTATTAAAATGCTTTAATTCATTTATAATATTTTTTAATATATATATTTTTGTATTTTTGATTGATTACGGCCGTTTGAGTCCAGACCTAGCATGGGTTCTGTGAACTTAAATGAGCCTAAATATATTCAAGGCATGTACGAGTCATATCGGACTTGGTTCATGGCTTTGGGTCCCGTATCTGGACTCCGGTTCAATTTCGTATACGTGGATAAATAGTAAATAAATTATTTATTTTCCAGAAATTGTAAATTGTTGTATTTGAATTTTTATATAATTTAATTGCTGTAAAATCTTCTGGAAGAAATTGTATTTACATACTATGTTCATTTAGCCAATTTAATATTATTTCCCAGGATTTAATTAGTACTTCTGACATTTTATAAAAATAGGAAAACAGAACTCATTTTCAGGATACTTATGTTTACTGATTTTTAATAAATACCTATGAGGGTTTTTAATTCCAAAAAATTAGTATAAATTTTTATAATTAACAAGGATCATCTTGGTACATTATTTTGTATATTTGAGCATTTTGCCTATCTTAAAAATTGCTAGAATACAGTGTACAGTCTGATTTATTTATTGAATAATTACGACTTACGATGTATTGTGTGATTTTGGGATATTTTAGTGTTAGACCTTACCCTACCATAGTGTAAAGGCCCTAGAAAGTTGGTTTAGGTATTGTGTCACCCCACGTTGGTCTCCTATGCTAAAGTCAATATTTAGCTAGGTGTCCAGTTAGAAAGTCGTGTCACACCACCAGTGTCCTAGTATTTAACTTAGTATAAAAACTAAGTTTATGTATCATTTTTACAGTGACGAGACACAAGGATATCTATAGCTTCATATTTATACCCTTACTTTGCACAAGGCAAGTACCTCTACCAACTTTATTTACTGCATATAATGAATTGTGTATAAACCATGTTAAATACCGATACCTAAACTGCAAGTCATATCTCTACATGTTCATGCTTATACTGCTCTCAGTATCCACCATATTTTATACTGTTCTCGTATCTCTTACATGTTAGAATCTGAGTTATAGGGAAACTGATAGTTGAGTACGTGATCATGCCCCCTTTACCGTACTCGGGCAAAGTTTTATTTTATGTTACCGTACCGTAGGCCTTTTTCTCAAAGCAGTATTTGTACGTATGTACATCTATCGTCGTATCACTTGTACGAAAGTATTTCATTTACATGTGCCCCCGCATATTGTACACCTATAGACGATCACGTACCTACTACAGTTTTAAACATTACATATACATTTGTCTCTATGACATATGGGTTCTTGCCATAATAGATTGTGATATGCCATGATTCCTGTTTATTACACTCCTGTTCATTTCATGCTTCGTATATTTAGTTTGTTAGAATTAGTACTTGCTTCCGTCCTGACAGGATAACGTTGTAGGTATACTTACCGAGGAGGAGTTGCTATGAGATTCCTATTATGGAGTTGCCGTCGATGATCAGACTTTACCTTACGAGGATATACCTGCAGAAAAACTCGTCTAGTTTGTTTAGTTGCTCGAGACTTTTGAGAGTAGTCATGCTTAGACTATGTATTTTCATACTGGACCTGTATAGTTTTATGTCTTAACTGTGTATTTGGAACATATTATATACGAGATGGTTTTTGTGTTTGGGGTATTATTCTGACTCAATATGACATATAGAACTGTTAGCACACTTTGATTATTATTTTTTGTCTTTAGAACAGCTTACTACGCTTTATTTCTAGCGTAGGCTGGACATGACTCGGCCCGGTTCAATAATTTCGGTAGCGAATCGTGACATATTTTTAGTGGTGGCCCATGCAGTCCTGACTAAATTGTTTGGTTACGTCATTGTACCAAGCATGCCTGCAATTAGGAACTTAAGGTAATTAGATAACACTAGGAATAACATTTAGAACACCTAGAGGATTACTAGAATTGCAACATAGGAAACTCATCGCAGCATATGCTCGTTTATACGAATTAGACTTTCTTGTTTGTTTATGATTGTTTACATTAAAAAGTTCTTATAAGTTCTTTTATTTTATTAAATGTTGCTCATACGCTCGTCCCAGTATGCCACCCTGAAAATAGCACACTTCCTATCCAGCCGGTTGACCAGTTGACCGATGCACCTCCACCTCCACCTACCATACTCCCCTACTCCACAAATCCACTAACCCAGATGCCTCCACCACCTTCCACATCACAGTCCTAGCAGGACCCGATACTCCCCACCACCTATTAGTATACCTGCCCAGGCTTCCATCACTCTCGACGGCAACCAACTGCTCACTCTGATCCAGGGTTCCTAATGACCCATCAGGAGTAGACCACCTTACTCTGCCAGAGCATGGAGCGTTCTGAGGAGCGTACAATGGTCCCACCACCGGTAGAGCCACAACCGAGAGCGAAAAACATCAAGGACTTCATGGGCTTGAACCCCAGGGAGTTCATGGGGACTGAAGGCATCATAGTCGCAGATGACTGGCTATACTCGGTAGAGAGAAAGCACCTCGAAACTAGGTTGTCGGTGACCTTCAGGTCGAGGCAGCGAGATTTCTGCTGACAGACTTGGCAGGAGTTTGGTTCAGGAATGAGCCACTATTCGCGAGAGGGAGGGCCACATAGGATCAGTTTAAGATCTAGTTCAAGAAAAAATTCTTCTCGACCACCGCTAGAGTAGCCATGGGGCTACAATTCTATAACATCCAGCAGGGGAACCGTTCTGTTGACGAGTACACAGCGGAGTTTAGTCGTTTGAATCATTTCGCTCCTAGTCTGGTTGCAGACCCAGAGGAGATGACGCATAGGTTTTGCCACGGTCGAGTCCCATTGGCATTCTTCTAGTGGCGAACGGGACGACCGACTACTACGAGAGCCTAGAGTTGGCCCGAAGTATAGAGGAGCGTCTTCTGTCTTGCAAGACGCCGGCTTTCGTACACCACGAGGGACCTTCTAAGCGCCATGCTTTCCAGCCGAGAGCATCGGTGTCGCACCAGCAGATATACCGTCCACCCACACCACATCACCCAACCCCACTAGTTAGAGCCCCGGGACCACAGTAGCAGATGGAGCTGTGTGTGTTTTTTGTAGAAGGCCAGGGCATGATTACCCTATCTGTAGAAAGAGGTTGAGGGTGCTTAGCTTGCGGGTCTACCACCCACCAGCTTCGAAAATGCCCAGTAGCGAGGGTACCAGGTGCTGGACCACCATCTAGAGGACCGCCACTTCCGACGCAGCAGAAGAGGTTCGGGCAACATCTGCAGCACACAAGGGACCCTAGGGGAAGGCTTATAGTCTAGCTCTTGAGGTAGAACCGGAGTAGGTTTCAGAGCCAAATTATTTGGCCGACGTCATCACAGGTCATATTTATTTGTATACTTTTCTAGCTCTATGCTTGTTTGATTCTGGTGCATCGCATAGCTTCCTGTCATTATAGTTTTTGTATAAACGCCACTTAAGCTACACCTACCGAGGATATGAGTAGATTAATGACGGGAGGCGGGCCAGTACCCATTAGGGCTATCTATAGATGCTCTATCACTATACTGGGAGAGAGTTTGGGCGACGATTCTTTGTGATGCCACTTCCCGGGTATGATATCATATTGGGAATGGATTGGCTTAGCTATGCTCACGCAGCTATAGACTGTCATGAGGGTAGTATTCTGTTCAGTCCTCCAGGTACGATACCATTCAGTGTCAGGAGGACAGGGCCGGAGATCAGCCTAGAGCCGAACTATTGTGCGACAGTTGGAGAGTTAGCACCGCCACACCCTATCATCAGGGAGTTTATGGATGTATTCCCAGAGGATCTTCCAGGACTTCTGCCTGACAGAGATGTGGAGTTCACTATAGATTTAGTATCGGGTCTATCACCAGTATCCCGGGCTTGCTATAGAGTGAACCCCAAGGAGGCCGTAGAGATGAAGGAGCAGATTGATGACCTGTTGAAAAAGGGTTTCATTCGATCTAGTGCTTCTCCATGGGGAGCGCCAGTGCTCTTTGGGCCGAAAAAGGATGGTACAGTTCGGTTGTACATTGACTACCAGGCATTGAATACAATCACCATCAAGAACAAATATCCTCTACCCAGGATAGATGATTTGTTCGACCAGTTGAGTGTGGCGAAGGTATTTTCCAGGATAGATTTGAGATCCGGTTACCACCAGATAAAAGTCAGGGCTGAAGACATCCAGAAGACTGCATTCAACACGAAGTATGGGCAGTACGAGTTTTTGGTGATGCCATTTGGTCTCACAAATGCACCAGCTGTCTTTATAAACTTGATGAGTAAGATATTTTACCAGTATCTGGATAAGTTCGTCGTGGTGTTTATCGACGACATCCTGATATACTCAAAGACGTCGGAGCACGCAGAGCACTTACGAACAGTTTTGGGGATTCTGAGGAAGGAGTTGTATGCCAAATTGTCGAAGTGCGAGTTCTTTTTAGACCGAGTGGAGTTTCTCGATCATGTAGTCACTGGAGAGGGGATCTCAGTGGATCCCAGGAAGATTGCTGCCATCGAGACATGGAAGGTTCCGACATCAGTTTCAGAGATCAGGAGTTTCTTGGGATTAGCAGGCTATTATAGGAAGTTCGTCCAGGACTTTGCTAGGATAGCTGAACCCATGACGAAACTGACGCGGAAGGATGCAGAGTACATCTGGTCAGAGGACTGCCAGGCTGCATTTGAGGAGCTGAAGAGGAGGCTGACAACCGCTCCAGTTCTGACATTACCTTCAGGATCTGGAGGTTTCACCATTTACAGCGATGCTTCGGGAAAGGGGCTAGGATGTGTCCTACAGCAGCATGAGAAAGTGATTGCTTATGCATCTAGGCGATTACGGACTCATGAACAAAACTATCCTACCTACGACCTAGAGTTAGCTACGGTGATCTTTGCACTCAAGTTGTGGAAATAATACTTATATGGAGAGTGAGTGGAAATCTTTACTAACCACAAGAGCTTGAAGTATGTGTTCACGCAGAAGGAGCTGAACATGAGGCAAAGAAAATGGTTGGAGTTGATGAAGGACTTCGACATCGATTTATAGTATCACCTCGGGAAGACAAATGTGGTGGCAGATACCTGAGTAGGCATCCGATGTCATGGTATCTGATGTTAGATTGACATTTGCGGAAAGATCTGGAGAAGCTTGGCATTGAGATGATTCGGCCAAGATCAGTGATACAGATGATGGAGCTAGACATTCAGTCAGGTCTAATAGAGCAGATCAAGGAGACTCAGTCTACAGATGAGAGCCTTCGCAGACTCAGAGTCCAGGCTTTATCTGGATTGCTAGATGACTTCACTGTAGCAGAGGATGGATCCTTGAGGCACGGCGGCCGATTATGCGTGCCGAAGGGAGAGCTGATAGAGGCAGTCTTGCATGAGGCGCACCGATCATGATATTCTATTCACCTTGGTGCCAATAAGATGTACCATGACTTACGGAAACATCTTTGGTGGCACGAGATGAAGAGAGATGTATCATGTTTTATTTTGAGATGCCTAGTTTGCCAGCAGGTCAAGACGGAGCGTCAGAGGCCAGCTGGTCTATTGCAGCAGTTACCCATTCCTGAGTGGAAGTGGGAATATATTACGATGGACTTCGTTTCAGGGCTTCCTCGTTTCCAAGGAGGGAAGGATGCCATATGGGTCATCGTTGACAGGCTGACGAAGTGTGCTCACTTCATACCCTTCAAAGTAGGCTCTCCACCGAGAAGTTGGCGGAGCTATACATGCAGCAGATAGTTCGCTTGCAAGGAATATCGATGAGCATCGTATCGGACCGGAACAGCAGATTCACGTCCATTACTGGAGGAGCTTACAGGAGGAGTTGGGCAGTCGGCTCAAGTTCAGTACAGCGTACCACCTACAGACAGATGGACAGTCCGAGAGGACGATTCAGACACTAGAGGACATAATGAGGACTTGTGTGCTAGATTTTGGCAGATTATGGGAGAGCCATCTGCACTTGGTAGAGTTTTCATACAACAACAGCTATCAAGCCAGCATCGGTATGTCTCCCTTCGAGGTACTATATGGACGACGATGCCGTACCCCGCTCTTTTGGGATGATATTGGAGATAGAGTTATGCTTGGGCCAGAGATGATCACTGAGGTAGCAGAGAAGGTCAGGATGATCAGAGACAGACTCAGAGTTGCTCAGGCAGGCAGAAACACTGGGCCGATGCTAGTCGCAGACCGATGGAGTTCGATGACGGAGATATGGTATTGGTGAAGATATCACCTACTAGAGGGACGATCCGGTTCGGACGAGGCGGCAAGCTAAGCCCCATATACAATGGACCGTTTGAGATACTCGGCAGGATCGAAGAGGTAGCTTACAGGGTTGTACTTCCACCCAACCTAGCAGGGTTCACGATGTCTTTTATGTGTCTCAGCTGAGGAGACATATTTGTTATATATGTATATACTTCTATGTAATATAATTTTTGTGCTTATGTTATTATGTATAAATTTATAAGTTATTTATTATATAATTTTATGACTTGTATATTTCACTACTTTAATATATATATTATTAAAATGCTTTAATATTCATTTATATATTTTTTTTAATATATGTATTTTTGTATTTTCAATTGATTACGGCCGTTTGAGTCCAGACCTAGCATGGGTTCTATGGACTTAAATGAGCCTAAATACATTCAAGGCCTGTATGAGTCATATCGGACTTGGTTCATGGCTTTGGGTCCCGTATCTAGACTCCGGTTCAATTTCGTATACGTGGATAAAATAGTAATAATTAATTATTTATTTTTTAGAAATTGTAAATTGTTGTATTTGAATTTTTATATATAATTTAATTGCTGTATAAATTTGGAAGAAATTATATTTAAATACTATGTTAGTTTATCCAATTTAATATAATTTTTCTAGGATTTAATTAGTAATTTTGATATTTTATAAAAATAGGAAAACAAAACTTATTTTCAGGGTACTTATGTTTACTGATTTTTAATACCTATGAGGGTTTTTAAATTCCAAAAAAATTAGTATAAATTTCTATAATTAACAAGGATCATCCATGTACTTTATTGTATGTATATTTGAGCTTTTTGCCTATCTTAAAAATTGTTGGAAAACAGTGTACAGTCTGATTTATTTATTGAATAATTATGACTTACGATGTATTGTGCGATTTTGGGATATTTTAGTGTTAGACCTAACCCTACCATAGTGTAAAGGCCCTAGAAAGTTGGTTTAGGTATTGTGTCACCCCACATTGGTCTCCTATGTAAGAGTCAACATTTGGCTAGGTGTCAAGTCAGAATGTCGTGTCACACCACTAGTGTCCTAGTATTTAACTTAGTATAAAAACTAATTTTATGTATCATTTTTACAGTGACGAGACACAAGGATATCTATAGCTTCATATTCATACCCTTGCTTTGCACAAGGCAAGTACCTCTACCAACCTTATTTACTGCATATAATGAATTGTGTATAAACCATGTTAAATACCGATACCTAAACTGCAAGTCATATCTCTACATGTTTCACATGCTTATACTGCTCTCAGTATCCACCATATTTTATATTGTTCTCGTATCTCTCACATGTTAGAATCTGGGTTATGGGGAAACTGATAGTTGAGTATGTGTTCATGCCCCTTTTACCATACTCGAGCAAAGTTTCATTTTATATGTTACCGCGTCGTGGGCCTTTTTCTCAAAGCAGTATTTGTGCGTATGTACATCTATCGCCGTATCACTTGTATGGAAGTACATTTCATTTACATGTGCCCCCGCATATTGTACACCTATTTATGATCACGTACCTGCTACAGTTTTAAATATTATATACATCTGTCTCTGTGATATATGTGTCCTTACCATGATAGATTATGATATGTCATGATTCCTATTTATTACACTCCTGTTCATTTCATGTTTCGTATATTTAGTTTGTTAGAATCAGTACTTGCTCCCGTCCTGACAGGATAACGTTGTAGGTATACTTACCATGGAGGAGTTGCTATGTGATTCCTATTATGGAGTTGCCGTCGAGGATCAGACTTTACCTTACGAGGATGTACCTGCGGGGAAACTCGTCTAGTTTTTTTAGTTGCTCGGGACTTTTGAGAGTAGTCATGCTTAGACAATGTATTTTGATACTGGACCTGTATCCAGTTTTATGCCTTGACTATGTATTTGGAACATATTTATATACGAGATGGTTTTTGTGTTTGGGATATTATTCTGACTCAATATGACATATAGAACTGTTAGCACACTTTGATTATATATTATTTGTCTTCAGAACAGCTTACTACGCTTTATCTCTAGCGTAGGCTGGACATGACTCGGCCCGGCCCAACAATTTGGGTAGCAGATCGTGACACCTTCTCCGTCTGCTTGCCTCTCATGGCCTTCGTCGACGGCCAACACTGTCCGTTATCGACTATGTTTTGATTGGGACTCAAGCCTAATCTCATCACAGATGCTGCGATAATAAAACTAGCAAGTTGCAAGCCTCATTAGGTGGATACAGATAGCTAGCTAAGTCTAAGGACTGCAAAGGTCCTCTATGTAATATGCTCAATCATGTCAAACAAGACATGTTATGATGTCCTTCCAAGCTCCATCTAAGCTCCAGTCATCCAATGAGTATCCTGAAAATATGACAAAGTTCAAAATGGAGTTAGGCACATAAAGTTAATTGTACCGCCTAACAGTAAGAGGCGCATAGGAAAGTATGAAACTTTTATGTGCCTAAGATTGGCAGTAGTACTCCATAAACAGTTCGACATTGACAGTCTAGCCTATATGTGCAGTACATTTTCTATTTTTCATAGCACACTTTCTTTATAACTATAGCTATGAGCTTTGAAGACATGTTGTGTTCAGAACATGATCAGAGAGGAAGTCATTACTATAAGGCATCGTGTGAAAAGAAGTAATTGACGAGAAAAAAAGAATACTTCAAAGTAGGATTACCTTTTGAAGATCGGTCTTTTTCTCGACTTCTGGCATAACCAAAGAGCAGTGTTCTCAGCAAGGTGATACTCAATCCCTTCATAAGTCCGCATAAGTTCGTTGAAGTGTTAATCAACAAATGCATGGTTAAAAGTGATGATGACAAACCATGTGAAAGTCATGTCCTATTTATAGCGATGGAGACCCGCTATACGGTGAGGTACTATATGACTTGATTCTGGACGAAGAGGTCAGCTCAGCATTAACTATCGCATGATTTTTTGTTCCTGAAATCATGGGATCAGTTGACTTAGCCTCGATCCAAGCAATTGCCAAAAACGGCCACCTCAAATTTCGAAGACAGTTCGAATTTTGAAGGATTCAGTCAAAGCAAATGACACTGTGGCAAGTGACACAATGCATCTAAAGCTCTATGTAATAGAATTATCTCTCTCTCTTCCATGCTTCTTGTTTAAAGTATTTTAAAACTAGTTCAAGTTTTAAAAACTTCGAAGGGGGGCCGTAGAAGCATAAAAATATTAAAAAAAGCATAGATGTCATGCGTTTGAAGCATAAATGTCCCTATAGTTAGAAGCTACTAGAAAAGGAAGATACATGTTCAAAAAACGGGCCAGATAGATGCATGGTCCATTCGGACGCATGATGTACTTTTATTTCTTGTGTGAAGACGTGATTTTCGACCAGTGTGCAGTATTCAGACTACGAGGAAGATGTCAGTAATTTCTTGTGTGAAGAGGTTATATATCTCCAATTTTCTCTCACCAATCTCTTTCTCGGGGACTGTGATTAACAGCTCATGAATACTTTTGACTGTTTTCTTATACTTTTCCATTGGACATGCTATTTGTCCATGATTTGGGATCGCGGACATGATCATTGGCCACGTGGTGGCCTTCCATTAGTTTTTTGGTCTGAATTTTAAGGAAGTAGGATCCTGTGATATCTGGAGACAATGGTTGGCCACGTGGACCTTTGGTCACAAACCGCAGAATATCATTTTCCTTTCTCAATATATTAACTCATACATCTTACGCATGGAGAGTAGAGTTGCATAGTTGACTTAGCTTGACAAAAAAACCATGTCATCTCCTTTGATGTCATGTTCTCTTGGATTTCCATCATTGGAGAATGAGTCCTCTTGACCAGTTACATAGTGTGAGTGTTAGAGGATTATGGTTGTGGTTTTGTATGATAAATATAAATAGTCTAATTCCTCTTGGAAAAGAAAAAAATTGGCATTTAGTGAAAATTCTCCAAAAAAAAAAAATTTGGTTGTTTCCATGATTTAAAAGAAGAAAAAAATAGTTTCTAACAATCTAAGAGTTGACACCGTAATTTTGTTCTCTCTCTATTTACAAAATTTACTTAGCTAAAGCATTATTAAAATGTTATTTTAAAACTTGTTAGCTTGTTGTTAGCTGATGTTATTTTTAACGCTTGCTATTAGCTAACGTATCTTATTAAAACGAATTTAATCTTGTTACCACTTAGTAATTAAAATTTCTTAATACTGTTAATTTTGTGTTAAACATATTTTTGTTAAACATATTATTAGTGTATACACATAATTGTTTACATTAGTTGCTTGTTGAGTCTTGATCAGTGACTTAAAGAGAAAGTTGTTGTTTTACATATTTTAAACTTGTGAACGCACTGGTTTATAGCCATTGAACATTATAGTATCTTAGCTTTTGTCAAAATTGCTTCTTTTGAACTTTGTTAACAAGTTTTCTTTTCAATAGTGCTTATGTTCTCAATATTGCATTTGTCATATATATTTGAACATTGTTAACATTTTGAACAACTATTCTCTATATTGTCTCTGTCGAATATTTTAATAATATATAAGAGAAATTGTTAATGGTTTTATTTGAAAGTTGTATTTATTGTTACAATATTTGTTGGTACAACAAAATATGTTTATTTAGCTACTGTTATTTAATTTTATGGCATTAGAAATTTGTGATTCAATTCTACTATTGTCATTTAATATTTGTGGCACACAAATTTTGTTGAACATAAAATATTGTCATTAGCACTTGTGTTACATCCAACAATTTATGTAAATACAATAGTTCAGTGAAATTGCAAAACACTTTAAATCTAAAGTTTTAAAAGTAGATATTGTTTTGGATACAAGCTAAAAGGGTCCTCTGTCAACGGGTGTAAATAGCCCTAAGCGATACGGTACATAAGTGTCTTCGGACCACCGCTAGTTGGGAACCGGCCACCACAGCTATCCAACGTTATCAAAACTTGATAGACTAAGGTTTTCTTAAGGTTGATTAGCAAATCACTTAAATTATTATTCTAGAACCTTAGTCAGTTTTATTAAGTAAAGTCAATTTTTGCAGACTTTTGATTAACTCAAATATAAATCACAACTGGCAAAAATGAGACTTCTACTACTAAGCCAGCTAAGTTTAATGGCTCCTTCTTCAAAAGTTGGCAGAGTCAATAAAATTTTGGCTCACCACATTGTTGGCCCATTGGTCTGATCACACCTAATTTTGATAACAGACAAATACTATCATTCAGTATACACAAATAATATATAGGTAGGGTGTTTCTGCTAAATGACTACTACCATGCTGTTAAATTCAAACAGAGTCTTTGCAATGAAAATCATGTCGCTAATCAAGACATTTTTATGTTATTTTGTATTGTTTTAAATTATTGAGTCTAAAAAAATGTATGGTTGAACGAGATTGGCACCTGGCTAAGCTACAAAAGTCCACTACCAAAATAGCCTACCTAATTTATTCCCGTACATTTATTAAACCTAGTTACATATCGAAGAGCCCACAAAACCCACAAAAACTAAACCTATTCTTTATAATTCAAACCCATATTATAGGGTAACTGAACTCGGATCGAGTTCTGTCCGAACTCGGATCGAGTTCTATCCGAACTCGGACCGAACTCAGTCTCCTTGACCCAATTCTCGAGGGATCAGGTCATCTTGAGAACAGAATCCAAACTTTTGGATTTTTGAACGTTGGACTACAGAACTACACCCGAATTCTGTCCAAGAAAAAAACTATAAATAGAGGAGAATCTTTTATTCTATTCACTCATTCATCTCTTCTCTTATTTATTCATTCAAGTATTTTTAAAGAGCTTTTTACTTTCAAATTGGAGTTTTACAATTCCTAGCTAAGCTAGTGCCAATTTTGGTTCAATCTAGAAGTTTGGTCGAGTTGTATAAAAGGCTTGAAAATAGTTTAGTTTTTATACTTGTCACGACCTGCACCCAGTGTAGGGGCACGAGAAGTGGGTACGTCCAGCCTACGCCGTATTGTCGGCGGTAGAACGTTGTCCTAGGTCATATACATCTAACAATTAAAAGGTACATGTACAATGTATACGCTCCGAATGGAGGACAATATAGAAATGTACAACTCAATCACAGCTAAGGTAGAAAGTACGATAAGATAGATAGATATGAAAGTCGCCAAATAAAATACAATAAGAAAGAAGTCTAAGAGTCTAAGATAGCATCTCCACAACATCCAGAATAACAAAATCCCCAAATAAGTACAAATGTATCCAAACAAGACAAGACAATAAGTAAGATAACTAGTCTAGCTAACTAGTTTATACTACTGGGGTAATGTCCTCTGCAAGGGCTGGGTCCTCCTGGAAGTCTAGCTCACAGGTGTCATCTAGGGATGCTCCATAGTATGTAGGACAGAACTCCTCAATGTCATCTGTAATATTTCAACAGGTCCAGTCAGGACAGGAACGAGAACAATACATCTCACGCAGTTCATAATATGACAGTATGTGTAAATACGCTATAGAGTAAGATACATGAAACACTGGAGAATATATGAAGTAAAAGAGATGAGTGTAAAGAATCTACTATAAGTAAAGAGCTAATAGTGGCTAGTGATGTAGAGTACAAGATAGACATGTGAACAGCTTGAATTTGCACATGAGTATACTAAAGAGTTTGCACATGATTACACTACTTTGAAATTGTTCACTATTTATACTCCCCCGTACCCTAATTAATACATGTCACGACCCGGTCCCAATTTCTTGGGTCGAATGGGATCATGCCCAGCCTGCACCGTTGTTGAGACGACGGCAGTAAGCTGTATCACTCATGCAGGTAATCAACAACACAAATTCTAATTGCCATAACTTTTAATATTTCGATAAATGAAACTTGTTCAAACACAAAGTTCTCAAATATAACCCACAACTGAAATAAATATTTGTCTTTCACAATATCATAAACTAAAAATATAACTAATTGGCAATCTCCTCGTCATCATCCTCTGGAAGAACAGCCGGGTACAGCTCAGGATCATAGTAACTACTAATCAGTAGCTATGCATCATCAATAGGACCTAAAAATATAGTCTCCAGTCAGAAGGGAGCAAAGTACAATTCATGATAATTTTAACAATTGAAATAATAATGGAATTATGCATTTTAAACAATTTGAAGTAAATAGTTTTCCAACAATTAAAAACAATGTGATGTGAATAGGCAATAAATATGACCGGATTGGGTTGTACAGTTGTATCATATTGATACGATATGGCTTATCCCCGTATGTATGAGGGGTAAGATAACACAGTCATTATACTACTTTGGATGTGGTCATACTCATTACACTACTCCTCCAGTACCCAACAGTTAAACAGTCAATGCTCTCAGAGAGAGTTCCGTGTTGCCTCGTGGTTTAAATTTGCAAAAAAACTATTACTAAATAATTGTAAACTACCACAAACTGTACTTGCCTCAAATTGGACTGGACTTGAAGGGTTGAGACGTCAGGATTGAAATTAGCCTCGTCCTCGAAATCCTACAGTCGAGAAGTCGGTCTTAGATTCCAAAATCGCCATGCTAACTATGCTAGTTGTAATCTCTAAGTTATGACCTAATCAATTTTAATCTTTATTTAGTTAATACGAACAAAACGCAATTATCGGTGCGTTGTAATTATGAAACATCAATTTATATTTAATTTCGGAAAAACTTTTATTATCAGTTTATTCGGAAAAACTTGGTATTTATAATTATCTATAAAAATACATTTTTCTTTAAATGAGAATAACGTGAATTTCTAAAATATTATTATCAGTATTCCTAACTTTACGCTTTCGAACATCCACCAGAAAATCATATCCCATTACTAATTATTACAAATTTGCAGAAAATAAATGGGCTTATGCCCTTTACAGACCATTTTACATGAATTAAATAAGAAGGGAAAATATTAGTTAGTCCCTAAAATCCTACAATTTAATTACAAAATAAAACTAATAATTAAAATAAATTAATAGTGAGTCTCAGATATTGGTCCAATCGTCATATAGGCTAATGCCTCAACGTCCGGGCGAAACCGGTTTTTGTTTGCACTTAGCCAGGGCCCATGGACCAATACGGTCGTCGCCTAAAATCCAAAATAATATTCTTTTCCGAAAAACCATTTTAAAATTATATAATTAAATTTTATAGAAAAATCCGGCAGCACTTCCTCTATTTTCGATCAACCCAAAAACTGGAAAATGCGCCACAAACACCAAACACAAGTCCCATACCAGGGAAAATCCATTTTTATATAAAATATACTCACTGAATTATTTCCGAAACGAATTCGGAAAACCCGGAACCAGCATACCAACAATCAGAAAAATCCAATTTAACTACTAAACCAAAATCCCAGAAGTTTTTCCGAGATAATCTCAAAAATTCCGAGAACCAAAAATACGCAGAACCTATCCCGAAAAAATTCGGAAAGTCTGAAATCAAAACGAATTAACCACAGAACCAACTCTAAAACACAGAATGTTTCCGAAAGGTTTTCGAAAAACCCGAAAATATCTCGCTTACCGAATTCTCGGGGAATTCGTTGACCAAATTCATCATAGACTGAAAATGGAAAAAGGACAACGGAAATATACCAGAAATTGCTCGCTAGAGCTCTCAGATGCTAATAATTGGAGGAAAATAAATTCCCGCAAACTCCAGAATACACGGACAGCGGACGTTCTCGGGACAGCACGTATGGGAACGCAAAAAAAGCAAATTGGGAATGCTGAAAAGAGAAGACAGTGGCAGCGTCTCCGTGGAGCCACGGAAACAACGGGTCGAAGGAGCACAGCGGTCGGATCGGGGCACGAAAAGTGCTGCGGTTCGGGATGGCAACCGAAACACGAGACGACCACGAAATCGAGGAGCACGCCGGGAGATGAATGCACGGGGCAGCGCCTGAGAGAGGCTGGCCGCACGGGTCAGGATCGGCGCCGGGGAGCGGGCCGTCGGCGAGGGGCTGGCACGGAGGGGTCGGCAGAGCCGCTGGGCGGTCGACCTGGGTCGGGGACCGCCGGGCTCGGCTGGCCTGGGCGGCTGCGAGGGTCGCCGAGGGGCGCGGTCGGAACTCCGGTTAGGGCTCGGGATTAGGGCATAAGTTTGGGGAAAGTGGTGAAGTGAGTGATGGAGAGGGATGAAGAGAGGGGGTTTAAGTAGGGAGAGGTGAGCGGGGGTTACCGGAAGAGGAGGGGGCGACCATTCGGGGAGGCCGGCGGTCGTCGGAGTGATGGTGGTGGCGGCGAACGTTCGAAAAAGGGAAGCGATGGGGTCGAGTGTAAATGAAAGAATGAAATAAAAGTTTGTTCTTTCCTAAATGAAAAGAAAGGGTGCTGGGTTATAATGGCTTAGGTTTCTAATGGGTTATAATGGTGTGGGTTATATTTTTCTAATGGGTTATAATGGCTTGGGTTTAGAATTTAAAGCCAAAGGGCTTAGGTTTCAAATACTTGGGCTAAAAAAAAATAATGGACTAAAAGAAAATAAAAAAAGGCCTTTAAATTAATAAATAATTTTCGGGACAGGTCAGGGCCAACAGAAAATCCAAAATAATATTTTTTCTAAAATATGGTTTTTTATTAACAATAACTTATAAAATAAACTTTTACAGGTTTTAACATAAACTCAAAAATTCCCGAAATAATAATTTTCTAAAAAACAATTTTCCTAATTTAACAACTAATAATTAATAACAATAATTTAAAATATTCAATTAATTTAACTGATAAAATTTATGGGTTTCACAACCTTCCCTCCTTAGAAAATTTCGTCCTCGAAATTAAAGGATAGGATTAGGAATTACCTCAGGTCTCAAACGAGTACGGGTACTGCTCCCGCATCTTATCTTCTCGCTCCCAGGTAGACTTGCCTGGGGAATTGTGCCTCCACATAACTCTGACTATGGAAGTCACCGAAGTTCTGGTCCTCTTCTCGCCTCTGTCCAAAATTGCCACAGGCTTCTCTGGTACTGTGAGGCTCAGTCCAATCTTCAGCTCTGAATGGTCCAAGATGTGACTCGGATCCGGGATATAGCGTCTGAGCTACGAAACGTGGAAGACGTTGTGCACGCCCTCAAGATTAGCTGGTAGAGCGAACCGATACGCTACTTCTCCAATTCGGCTCAAAACTTCAAATGGTCCGATATATCTGGGACTCAGCTTCCCAGCTCTGCCAAATCGGATAGTTCCTCTGGTAGAAAAAATCTTCACAAAGACACTATCTCCTTCTTCAAACTCCAGTGGTCGACGACTGCTATCTGCCCAATGCTTCTGTCTGTCTTGGGCAATCCTGAGCTTGTCTCTAATCACCTTCACCTTCTCTGCTGCATCTGTCACCATTTCTGGCCCCAGCAGTACTCTTTCTCCTACGTCATCCCATGCAAGTGGAGTACGGCAATAACGTCCATAAGAGCTTCAAATGGTGTCATACCAATGCTAGCTTGGTAACTGTTGTTGTAGGAGAATTCTACTAAATGCAAGTGGTCTTCCCAAGACCCTCCAAATTCTAAGACGCAAGATCTCAGCATGTCCTCTAGCGTCTGGATGGTTCTCTCCGATTGTCCGTCAGTTTGGGGATGGTAGGCTGTGCTGAACTTCAGTTTTGTTCTCAAGCTGTCATGCAAACTCTTCCAAAAGTGTGAGGTAAATCTAGTATCTCGGTCAAATACAATACTTACCGGTACTCCATGAATCCGGTAGATGTGCTGCATGTACAGTACCGCCAACTTCTCGGTGGATAAACGAACCTTGAAGGAGATAAAGTGAGCTGACTTAGTCAGTCGGTCCACAATAACCCAAATAGCGTCCTTTCTTCCTTGGGATCGAGGCAATCCTGACACAAAGTCCATTGTTATATGCTCCCACTTCCACTCTGGAATGTCCAGCGGCTGTAGAAGTCCTGCGGGTCTCTGTCTGCTAGCCTTCACTTGTTGACAAATCAAGCATCTAGCCACAAATTTGGATACATCCTTCTTCATTACATACTACCAAATGATGGTACGCATATCCCGATACATCTTATTAGCTCCAGGATGTATGGAATACTGCGACTGGTGCGCTTCTTGCATAAGTTCATTCCTCAGTTCGCCAGATGGTACACACAACCTCGTACCATTCTTCAATGATCCATCACTGGCGATAGAGAATCCTTCAAGTGTTCCTACCAGCACTTCATCTCTGAGTTTGCAAAGCGTCTTGTCTTAGAATTGTGTCTCCTTGACTTTGTCCATCAGACTTGAACGCAATTGCAACTGCATCATGGTTGAGTCAGCTCCAGGTACAATAGCTTCTTACCCCAGTTCTTTTATCTTTTCCTCAGGCAGTACAATTTCCAGACCAAGCTTCTCTATGTCCTCCAATAAGTGCCGCTCCTTAGTCAAGAACATCGCCACTGGGTATCGACTAAGTGCATCTGCAACCACATTAGCCTTACCCGGATGGTACTACAGGTCAATGTCAAAATCCTTCATCAGCTCCAGCCATCTTCTTTGTCACATGTTCAACTCCTTCTGAGTGAAAACATATTTCAGACTTTTGTGGTCTGTATATATTTCCACTCTCTCTCCATAGAGATAATGCTTGCATAGCTTCAAAGCAAAAATGACTGCAGCAAGCTCCAGATCATGTGTGGGATAGTTCTTCTCATGAGTCCGTAATTGTCTAGATGCGTAAGCAATCACTTTCCCATGTTGTTGAAGAACGCAACCCAGTCCTTTTCCAGAGGCATCGTTGTAGATTGAGAAACTGCCGGTACCTGCGGGTAGCACAAGTATCGGTGCTGTTGTAAGCCTCTTCTTCAGTTCCTCAAACGACGCCTGGCAAGCTTCCATCCAGATGAACTCTTCATTCTTCCGAGTGAGCTTCGTCCTTGGTTCAGCAATCTTGGCAAAATCTTTCACAAACTTCCGACAGTAGCCAGCCAAGCCCAAGAAACTTCTGATTTCAGCAACTGAGCTTGGGGTAGACCACTTCTCAACAGCAGCTATCTTCTTAGGGTCCACCGAAATTCCTTCTCCTATGACAACATGGCCAAGAAAATCTACCTTGTCTAGAAAGAATTCATATTTGGATAGCTTACCATATGACTTCTCTTTCCTCAAAGTTCCCAGAACTTTTCTGAGGTGCCCTTCATGCTCATCCTCAGTCTTCGAGTAGATCAAAATGTCATCGATGAAGACAACAACAAATTGATCTATGTATTCATGGAAAACCTTGTTCATAAGGTTCATGAATACAGCAGGAGCATTCGTTAGTCCAAACGACATGACCAAGAATTCAAACTGCCTATACTTGGTGTTGAATACCGTCTTGGGAATGTCCTTCTTGCTGACCTTGATCTGATGGTAGCCGGATCTGAGGTCTATCTTCGAGAACACCTTGGCTCCACTGAGTTGGTCAAACAGGTCATCGATCCGGGACAGAGGGTACTTGTTCTTGATGGTGATATTGTTCAGCGCCCGGTAGTCGATGCACATCCTCACAGTTCCATCCTTCTTGGGAACAAACAAGACAGGTGCTCCCCAGGGTGAAGCTCCATCTCGGATAAATCCCAAAGCCTTCAGTTCATTGATCTGATCCTTCATCTCCTTGGCATCCTTTGGGTTGACTCTGTAGCATCCCTTAGATATAGGGGAAGAGCCGGGGACTAGGTCAATGGTGAACTCTATGTCTCGATCTGGGGGTAATCCGGGTAGACTATCAGGGAAGACATCCATAAATTCTGCTATGATAGGATGGGGAGGTCCGGATTCTTCTGTGATAGAGGTGTAGGTAACACACTCCATATCCTCCGGAGTTCAAGAGATTTCAAACTCCGGCTCTCCAGGTGGGCTGAAGACTACACATCCTCTGTGACAGTCTATCAGTGCATGCTGCTTACTCAACCAGTCCATCCCTAGGACTACATCATAGTTGGGTAAGGGCATTACAAGCAAAGGTGCTATGAACTGGTAGCCTGATGTGGTGATAGGGCAGTTACAGGTCTCAGTGATGGGTAGGGGTCCTCCACCGGTCATGACTCTACATATCTTCATGCTAAAGCTCGTATCTATGTGGTGTACAGAGATAAATTTTGTGGATATGAAACTATGTGATGCACCCGAATCAAATAAAGCTAAGGCAGGATAGGAATGCACATAAATGAATCCTGCGATGACATCAGCTGTAGGTTCCTGCTTTGGCTCTTGCTCCTCTGCTGCTAGGGTAAAGGCTCGCCCAGTCTTCTGTTGATGCTGCCCAAATTGTTGTTGCTGAGTGGGCAGAGGACCTTTCTGCTGAGTAGATCCAGTCCGGTGCATCGACGAGGGGCAGTCCTTCACTTGGTGGATGGCAGACCCACAGACTAGGCAGTGTCCTAGCCTCTTCCTGCAGATGTTTGACTGATGCCCTGACCTCTTGCAAAAATCACAGACAGGGATCTGCCTCTGAGGTGCTTTATCATTGTTCCTCGCCTATTGGTTCTGCTGCAGGTGGTGAGGAGATCGGTTGTTGTTGTTGTTGTTGGGCTTCTTCTGATTACCCTGGAAGTTGTTAGTCCCAGGATAATCCCTCTTTGAGCGAGCGGGTTGACTCTTCTCTATATCCTGAGCTCGCTCCAGGATTCTTTCATAAGTCTTAGCACCGCCTGAGATCACATGGGTGTGGATCTCCTCTCTCAGCCCATATCTGAACCTTTCAGTACGATCATCAGGGTCAGCTACCAAGTTCTTGACAAAACGGCTGAGTTGGCCAAATTTTGCCGCATATTCTCCAACAGTCATATTTCCTTGCTTCAGGTTCTAAAATTGCCTCTCCACCTCCCGCAACTCTGATTTTGGGAAGAACTTCCTCTGGAACAACCTCTTGAAGGTGTCCCAGTCAAGCTGCTTGTCCTGGAGTCGGGGTTCATTCCGATACCAGGTGCTTGCTACATTTTGCAATTGGAGTCCCACTGCTTCGGCCTTGAGGTCTTCTGGAATTCGAGCGACGCTTAGGAGACGCTCCATGCTATCGAGCCATTCGTCAGCATAGACGATTTCCTCGGTTCCCTTGAAGGGTCGAGGATTCTGCTTCTTAAAACTCTCAATATCGCCCACCTTGGCAATATGATCCCCATTAATTTAAATGGCCTTAATGTTACATAAATTAATCCCTTAGATTTATGTTTACCTTGGCAGGCCTTGGTTCATGTTGAGCTGCTTCTCCTCTCTCCAGTGCAGCCATCGCCACATTATGGGCATTCTCCATGCCTTCCCTCATAATCGCCGTCTGTTCGCGATGAGCTTCGGCTTGAGTTTTATGGGCTTCTAGCACTCCTCGTAGCAGACCTATGAAGTCGGTGGGGTCCACAGGTACCGGTGGGGCAGCTGGAGTGGGTGCTACCACAGGGGGCTGTATCTCCGTCTGGGAAGATGATGGATCAGCCGTTGTATTATGGGGACGGTCGGCCAGCTGCCGAAGTGTAGGATCCGGACTTGGTTGGAGAGATGGGGTATGATAGGGTGAAGATACCCCATCGCCAGCAGGGTTGGTCTTGTTAGTGGCCATTCTCTGGAAGGTTTAGGATATAAACATAAGCAAGGTAACCTACCAGTCTATAACAAGCTAAAATATTTATAATATATAACGGTCCTATGTTGTGACAAATTAATGTTCTAGTGTTCTAAATGTTTCCAGATGTTTTCCTATGTTGTTGATCTGACCTGCATGGGCCACCACTAAAAACATGTCACCACCCGGTCCCAATTTCTTGGGTCGAATCGGATCATGCCCAGCCTGCACCGTTGTTGAGACGGCGGCAGTAAGCTGTATCACTCATGCAGGTAATCAACAACACAAATTCTAATTGCCACAACTTTTAATATTTCGATAAATGAAACTTGTTCAAACACAAAGTTCTCAAATACAACCCACAACTGAAATAAAATATTTGTCTTTCACAATATCATAAACTGAAAATAAAACTAATTGGCAATCTCCTCATAATCATCATCTGGAAGAACAGTCGGGTACAGCTCAGGATCATAGTAACTACTAATCAGTAGCTCTGCATCATCAATAGAACCTAAAAATATAGTCTCCAGTCAGGAGAGAGCAAAGTACAATTCATGATAATTTTAACAATTAAAATAATAATAGAATTATGCATTTTTAAACAATTTGAAGTAGATAGTTTTCCAACAGTTAAAATAGTGTGATGTGAATAGGCAATAAATATGACCGGATTGGGTTGTACAGTTGTATCCTATTGATACGATATGGCATATCCCCTTGTGTATGAGGGGTAAGCTAACACAGTCATTATACTATTTTGGATGTGGTCATACTCATTACACTACTCTTCCAGTACCCAACAGTTAAACAGTCAATGCTCTCAGAGAGAGTTCCGTGTTGCCTCGTGGTTTAAATTTGCAATAAAACTATTACTAAATAATTGTAAACTATCACAAACTGTACTTACCTCAAATTGGACTGGACTTGAAGGGTTGAGACTTCAGGATTGAAATTAGCCTCGTCCTCGAAATCCTACAGTCGAGAAGTCGGTCTTAGATTCCAAAATTGCCATGCTAACTATGCTAGTTGCAATCTCTACGTTTTGTCCTAATCAATTTTAATCTTTATTTAGTTAATACGAACAAAACGCGATTATCGGTGCATTATAATTACGAAACAACAATTTATATTTAATTTTGGAAAAACTTGTATTTATCAGTTTATTCGAAAAAACTTGGTATTTATAATTATCTATAAAAATACATTTTTTTTAAATGAGAATAACGTGAATTTTTAAAATATTATTATCAGTATTCCTAAATTTACGCTTTCGAACATCCACCAGAAAATTATATCCACATTACTAATTATTACAAATTTGCAGAAAATAAATAGGCTTATGCCCTTTACAGACCATTTTACATAAATTAAAATAAGAAGGGAAAATATTAGTTAGTCCCTAAAAATCCTACAATTTAATTACAAATAAAACTAATAATTAAAATAAATTTAATAGTGAGTCTCAGATATTGGTCCAATCGTCATATAGGCTAATGCCTCAACGTCCGGGCGAAACCGGTTTCGTTTGCACTTAGCCAGGGCCCATGGACCAATACGGTCGTCGCCCAAAATCCAAAATAATATTCTTTTCCGAAAAACCAATTTAAAATTATATAATTAAATTTTATAGAAAAATCCGGCAGCAGTTCCTCTATTTTCGGTCAACCCAAAAACTGGGAAATATGCCACAAACACCAAACACAAGTCCCATACGAGGGAAAAATCCATTTTTATATAAAATATACTCACTGAATTATTTCCGAAACGAATTCGGAAAACCCGGAACCAGCATACCAACAATCAGAAAAATCCAATTTAACTACTAAACCAAAATCCCAGAAGTTTTTCCGAGATAATCTCGGAAATTCCGAGTACCAAAAATACACATAACCTATCCCAAAAAAATTCGGAAATTCTGAAATCAAAACAAATTAACCACAGAACCAACTCTAAAACACAGAACGTTTCCGAAAGGTTTTCGAAAAACCCAAAAATATCTCGCTTACCGAATTCCCGGGGAATTCGTGGACCAAATTCATCATAGACTGAAAATGGAAAAAGGGCAACGGAAATATACCAGAAATTGCTCGGCTAGAGCTCTCAGATGCTAATAATTGGAGGAAAATGAATTCCCGCAAACTCCAGAATACGCGGACAGCGGACGTTTCTTGGGACACCGCGTATGGGAATGTGAAACAGCAAATTGGGAATGCTGAAAACATAGGACAGTGGCAGCGTCTCCGCGGAGCCACGAAAATAACGGGTCGAAGGAGCACAGCGATCGGATCGGGGCACGGAAAGTGCTGCTGTTCGGGACGGCAACCAAACACGAGACGACCACGGAATCGAGGAGCACGCCGGGAGATGAACGCATGGGGCAGCGCCTGAGAGAGGCTGGCCGCGCGGGTCAGGATCGGTGTCGGGGAGCGGGCCGTCGGCGAGGGGCTGGCATGGAGGGGTCGGCAGAGCCGCTGGGCGGTCGGCCTGGGTCGGGGACCGCCGGGCTCGGCTGCCCTGGGCGGCTGCGGGGGTCGCCGAGGGGCACGGTCGGAACTCCGGCTAGGGCTCGGGATTAGGGCACAAGTTTGGGGAAAGTGGTGAAGTGAGTGATGGAGAGGGATGAAGAGAGGGGGTTTAAGTAGGGAGAGATGAGCGGGGGTTACCGGAAGAGGAGGGGGGCGACCGTTCGGGGAAGCCGGCGGTCGCCGAAGTGATGGTGGTGGCGGCGAACGTTCGGAAAAGGGAAGCGATGGGGTCGGGTGTAAATGAAAGAATGAAATAAAAGTTTGTTCTTTCCTAAATGAAAAGAAAGGGTGCTGGGTTTATAATGGCTTATAATGGCTTGGGTTTCTAATGGGTTATAATGGTGCTGGGTTATATTTTTTCTAATGGGTTATAATGGCTTGGGTTTAGAATTTAAAGCCAAAGGGCTTGGGTTTCAAATACTTTGGCTAAAAAAAAATAATGGACTAAAGAAAATAATAGAAAAAGGCCTTCAAATTAATAAATAATTTTTGGGACAGGTCAGGGCCAACAGAAAATCCAGAAAAATATTTTTTTCTAAAATATGGTTTTTCATTAACAATAACTTATAAAATAAACTTTTACAGGTTTTAACTTAAACTCAAAATTCTCGAAATAATAATTTTCTAAAAACAATTTTCCTAATTTAACAACTAATAATTAATAACAATAATTTAAAATATTCAATTAATTTAACTGAAAAAATTTATGGGTTTCCCAATACACAACGATCCAGACAAGTATGTTATTGCACATGATATCACTTGAAGGCCCATAAATGGGTGCACAAGAATGTATACATGGGGGCTCTATGAACATGAGAGTTCATGGATCACAAGAGTGCACATGAATGGTGAAAGCACCGGAGTACATGATGAAAGTGAAACGCACATGACATACTGTAACCCGATGCTCCCGAGGAGGATAATATCTCATGAAGGGATCCATATAGTACCAATCCGTGTTAACAACGTGACAGCATCAAGTAAAGTAATCGAGAGCATAAATGTAAATCCTATCAAGTATGAAACGGTCAGAGAATGTACTCGCTTGGTATCCAGAGTATCCGATGAATATATATATGTCCAGACAGAGTAGAGTCCTAAACAGAGCAACACAGGTCATAACATGTCCAGAATGGTAATATTGAAGATTACAATGCATTCTATATGATTTCTAGGTCATCTAGGCCAAAGTCAACTATTGGTCAACTCTGGTCAACCATGGTCAACTCTAGTCAACTACACTAGTCAAACTAGGTCAATCCTAATCCATTCAAGTCTCACTAAGCCTAACCAAGCCTAGGCTAGCACTCACACACAATTTCAAAGCTACACAAGTCATCAACACACATTACATATATAGATACACATATGCTCAATGTATATAGGCATACACATAGGAAATTATATGTAGGCTACCATATATAGGCTAATATACACAAGAATACTAGGCTAATATGTATATATATACCAACCTATCTACATACATACATTATATAGAGAGAAGGTAAATGGTAAGTGAGTGTTGGTGTGTGTGCTCAAGTAGACAGTAGGGGGTATATGGCATGAGTAAAAAAGGTCTCAGTTCAGTACTGTTTAACATATAAGAAAGCTCAATTATTAACATGTATCTATACAATCCTAATTACACTACACCAAAATAGCTAATTAGGAACACTAGACGTATTTCAATCTGGAACGCCTATTTAGTGCGCCTAGTTGTTGGAACGGAAAACAAGCGTGCCAAACTAAAAGAATAGTTCCAAATATTTTCTTTTAAATTTTAGTGAAAATTATTTATTCTGGAACACAAAAAAACTGTTCCAAAATCGTTCCAAATATTGTAATTTTAATTCACGTGCTCCCACGTGACCTTTATAAAGTGTCACTTCCTTTTTCTCTAATCTGGCACGCATAGCCATCTACTACCTTTTTTCCCTTTACAATCCTTGCAATCTCTCATGTTCCTCTCTCTGCCAAAAGAAGGAAAGAAACCCTAAAAATGGCATCACACGCCGGCGCTAAGCTCCTCAACCCCGTCGCTGCCGTCGTCTCCTTCTCTCCACCGTCCATTTGTTCTCCCCAACCCAACTCCCCTTTGGCCTCCGTTACTCCTCCCTCCCCATCCGTCGCCAATACAAACCCGCCGCCACCATCTCCGTTGGAGACAAGCTCCCAGAGGCCACCCTCTCCTACCTCGACCCCTCTGACGAGCTCCAAACCCTCACCGTCTCTGACCTTACCACCGAAAAGAAGGCCATCTTCGCCGTCCTAGGGGCCTTCACCCCTACCTGCTCCCAGAAGCACCTCCCTGGCTTCGTCCAGAGCTCCTCCGAGCTCCGCGCCAGAGGCATCGACGTCATCGCATGCGTCTCCGTCAATGACTCCTTCGTCATGAAAGCCTGGAAGGAGGACCTTAAGGTCGGCGACGAGGTCTTGATGCTCTCCGACGGCAACTGGGACTTCACCCGGGTGCTCGGCGTCGAGCTTGACCTGTCCGACAAGCCCGTGGGTGAAGGTGCTCAACCTGGAGGAGGGAGGGGCGTAAAGTTGGAGTTCAAGTATGCTCATCATTTATGTGCACAAATTTATTGCATGTACTGAAATTTCAAATTGATGCACATATTTACATAATGTATCTCTTGCTTATTGTTTTAGGGTTTCAAGGTTTGCAGATATTGTTCGTCTGCTGTGATAATGAACCGGCACCTTGGACGAGGTTTATCTTCTATTTTCTTTATTTTCTATAGGATCCATCTCCATGCATTGCTATTTACTATACAAATGCTTTAGAAATTTGGAAGCCAATTAGAGACAAGGGATGGCAGTGACATCCCCAGAATTCAACTAAATTGTGTACTATGTACGAACAAGTAGGCACTAGTTTCATGTTGAGGATTAGAGCAACATCTATATCTTGAACTCAAGGGAATGCTCATCTTCATGATTCTAACGTCAGTAGGAATCCCATTAGAGTGGCCTCTAAAGTAAAAACTCCGAAAGAAGGGGATAAATTTGTTTCATACAAATTTGGCCAACCGAAAGGTAAACTTCATGCTTCTAATCAAATTATCATAGGATGAAACTGTAAATTTACATGAAGGATTATGAGGCTACTAGCAAAATTTGACATGAATACTAGGTTGCTCAGACATGAATACTAGGTTGACAAGGTCCAGGATTAACCTAGTTTCATAACTTAAATTGCCATAGTATGGACTCTGGAGGTTGAATGATATTCAATGATGAATTTCGTGCTATCTACATTTATAAATATTGGACTTACCAAGTTCAAAATAACGTGTAGTCTAAAGGTTTAACCTTGATGGAGAATTGTTTATGCCAATTGCACAATACATGTGCATGTGAATATGCCATTGTCAGTCGTAAGTATATATCAAGAGAGGAAAAAAGGTAGTATACCGTACACTCTTCACTTGGATATAGCCTATGGGGCATGTAAACATATTTTAATTAATATACATTATGCATGTCTTGTTTAGTTTTTACATTAGAAACATCTATGGCATGTTTTCTTTTTCTACATATTAGCTCAACTATTAACTTACTATATCTTTTCAAAACCTTCAACTTAAGATAAACTTGTTTTTCTGAATCCTATGCCTAACAGGTAAGAGGCATACTATATGTTACTTTAGACCTTTTTTCAGACCTAAAGTTAGGAACTTATGCATTTGCAATCTGAATTCTTTCTTGATACAAACTATTTTTTATTCCTTACCCTTGGTTCCCTAATTGTTATGACACATTCTTAGGTATTTCTAAAGGAATTTCTTATTATGGGGATGTTATCAGATTTCATTCTTCCCTAGATTCCAATTGACGTTTAGAGATTAATAGCCAGGACAGTACTACCTGGAGTAGCTTGATTGCAAATTTGAGAGAAAAATCACCCATTGCCCGATGTGGTAAACTCGCATTCCTGTAATTATTGCATCTATTTCAACTGATAATCCTATGGACATAACAACATATGAAATAGGAATGTGGTTATTGAAACGTAAAGGTGGTTATGTAGCAAATTCGGTTTTGAGTTAATAGCTGCATTAAGAAACATGGTCCGACTATTAGGAAACATTGGAATTTGAACAGTTTATAGTGTTTATATCCAACACTTGAATCACCTATTATCATCTTGATTACTACCACATAGATACTTCAAGTTCTGTTTTTCAAGGATAGTGACGTTTCTTTGGGGGTTCCATGTATCCTGAACTCTAACATGTATAGAATATTACTGGTTTTGACTTAGTTCTGGCCAATAGAATTTTTGTCTACTTATTGAGGAATTTTAATTTTCCAAGAGCAGCATAGAATTTTGAGGAATTCTAAAAATGATTACTTATCTATCCACTGTTGTGTAGCAGCATAGAATTTTGAGGAATTTTAATTTTCCAAGAGCAAAGAAGTTGAGTTGTCCATTGTCTTTCTCAAAGATAAGGTACTGATGCAAGGCATCTTTTTGGGCCCAAAAAGTTCATGGCGATATTAGTTTGTGCACAGGCGAGCTTCCAGTGCAAGCAACAGGTAAGAATGAAAGAGGTTGATGAAATATTTCTTCAAAAATGTTCTTATTAACAATGCTGTTAAGGTTGACAAAATACTTATTTTCAAATGAGTTAAGTTATACTAGCTGGACCCTTAACTATAATTGTTTGAGATATGGCAGACTTCTAATCAAGTAATATTTGGGATACTAGGGTAGGTTTAAGGAACTTCTATAGAAAACCCTGAATTGTAAGATTCATGCAATGTACATTTGCAATGATCAATTTTTGTGATTGTTTTTTCCCTGTATACTTGAGTGCTAAAAATGCCTGCTTGGTACGTGTAATTGATTCCACAGTAAAAATTGAGGAACTAAGTTCCATGCTTCGCTAAATGTCTTATTGTTGTTAAATATCTAAAGCATCTTTCTTATTTGCAGCAGCTCATTTTTGTCTATATTAACATAGATAATAAGGAGATTGGTAAACCAATGTTGGAGTACTTTGGACTAACTGGTAATAGTCCATATGTAAGTTCCCTTTCTCCACTATATGTTAAGTTTGCCTTCTGGAAATGCTCCAAATGTAAATATTGTGTAGTAGGCATATTTGGCATGCGTTTGAACTCTTGTTAAGATGCAAAGTACTGCTAACCTAGAGTTTATGTATTGACTAATTGAACTTTCTGCACAGGTTTTAGGATTCTCATGAATTGAAGATGCAAGAAATTTAAGTTTGATGATGAATTAACAGTAGACAACATTAAGGTTAAGACTTCTTCTCTCTCTCTCTCTCTCTCTCCTCTCTCTCTTCCTGCTACACACAAATGCATATGCTTTCCCATGTCCACATATACTAGCATGTGCTCACAAAGACACCCCTTCTATGTCAGTATATAAAATACGAAAATTTCAATTCTTTATTGCAAGTCTGTTTGTTATCTTAGACTAGGTTAATTCCTGCTCTATAGTATCATCAGACACTATCACTAGAAGAACGAAGGAAAGGGCAAAGTGTCATTGACTGTCATCTTTTGGCTATCTCTCACTTATTAGGGTGGAGATTTGTTGGGTAATTTGTGTTCTTCATTATTTTGTAGTCAATATGTTGAACGTTGAATAATTTATGGCTTCACTTGTTTGACCATGTGAAGCCAGGACCAACATGTCCCAGGTCAAAGCTCCAGAGTAGTTGAACCATTCTAAAAAATTTATGAATTTGATCGTTGAAGGAATTATCTTCTTGCTTTTCCTCTGCTCTCAGGATTGAGTTGCAATCTGCAATACATAGCCATGGTTGGTGTAGCGATGATGAATAACACAAGTATTTTATGCCAGAAGGTTTTCTGTTGCTGACATTGGGTGGGCCAGATATGCGAAAAAGGTGCCAATTAGTCGCTGGGTTCTAACTATGGATATAAAGGTCGATGTAGTTGGTTGATCTAGAGACAACAGTCAGACTCATTTCGGATTTCCAAAGATCCAATAATCCTCATGCTCGTCCATTAGAAGATACAACATGATCAACTGCTGGCATATTTATTTATTATAATGTTCAATTTAACTACTTTTGTTGGATTTAACGTTAATTGGAGTGTGCATGGCAAATATATCAAATTATTTTTGGTGTGGTAGACAACTTGTATTATACTTAAATGTATAGTAAGACATTTGGCTACTTTGTGTATTGTAGCTTTAACATTATCTATCTCTACGCACTTGTACTATGGAAGTTCGTTTACCTTCATTTTATTTTTGTGAGTTCTACATTTATAATTCACAAGATTGTGTCAGTTTTATTCTTTTTTATAAAATTTCTTGGAACGGTACAGGTTTTGTAAGTCATAGTACTTATGCTAGCTATCTATTATTTCAAGCTACACGTGTGCAATTTCAAATGATGTGGGCAGTCATATATATATATATTATATATATATATATATATCTATTATATATATATATATATATATGTATATTTATATAATATATATATATATATATATATAATATATATAAATTAATATATATATATATAAAATATATATAAATTAACACTTTTTAGGTGTTTCCAAAATTTGGAGCAAAAAGTATTCTGGGATGCTTTTCTTAGGAACACGTTTCTAATGTTCCAACATTGGAACGCTTTTTAGCCGTTCCAATAAGTGGAGAAAAGTAATTTGGAATGTTTTGTTGGAACTCTTTTTTGGAACGCTTTATCGGTGTTCCAATATTGGAACACCATAAAAGCGTTCCAATAAATGTTTACTGGAACGTCTTTATTCCGTTCCAACAAATCTGGCAGCCCATAAATAGGCACGGAATATAGTGTGCCTAAAATTATTTGGAATGGAGTTTTAGTGTTCCAAAAGGACCTTTTTGGTGTAGTGAATTAGTTATCCTTTAATCTTGATATCAACTCTACTTTTTTAGTTCTAAAGCAAACATCCAATTAAACCCAGGTTTTTATCTCAGGTTTCAGTCAACAGTGGGCATGTGTGTGTGTCTGAGATGAGAGTGATGTGTGGGTGGCATGGGGTGTGTGTGTGTCAGTTGGATGTATGTGTATCAGTGCTTAATGTGACAGATTGTGTGTGTATATCAGGTTTTAGTGTAGCAGTAATCAGGTTTTAGTTAAACCGTGATATATATGTGTGTGTGGTGTGTGTGTGTGTAAATATGATGGGAGTGGCATGGGTGTGTTCTCAGATTTGTACAGCAGTGAGTATGTGTTCTCAGAAAAATGATACCATGTTATCCCATTCAATAACACATATACATATAGGTAAAACCCCATTCAGTTTTCGAGTTTCAGTGAGTATCAATCCTTCGAAATCAACCCAAACAGCAAATGAAACCCAAACATACAACCTAATCATGAATCATCATCTATCAGTCATGTTATCATCTAATATTATTATGAATCAAATATTTGAATCACAAACCCAGTTTTCAGCTATTACCCAATTTCAGTTCAGCCCCAATAACAATATACCCAAATTCGAATGGAATTTAATTAAACACCAAATCATGTGTGCACAGGTGTCACACATGTGCATATGTGTCTGGATGGGGTGTTCGTGTCCTATCAACTGGACACGAACATGTCCAAATCAATTCGAACACACAGATGGACACTGTGTACCAGAATCATCGTGTAGTGGGTTCGTGTCATCGTGGACACGACACACAAGACTTCGTGTCACGTGCTAAAGTCTGTAGGTAGGTGACACATATCTAAGTGTCTGACACCCTGATGGAGTCCAAGTGTCTGTGCGCGTGTGTACATGTGTGTAAATCAAGTGCAAGGGATTATCATGTCCGATACGACACGTCATGACCTGACACTTTAGGGGTGTCGTGTCATCACTAGCCCCAGCCCACACACAAGTTTCGTGTCCCCAGTGCTGTGTCCTATCCCACAGAGAACCCAGCAGTAGGGCATAGGTACGGCTCGCGCACGAGCGTGTCCAGTTGCTTGTGGACACGACACAGATACGAAAACACATACATTCCTTTATGAAAACTAAAGTATACACATAGATCTACAAATTTGTTTAAATAGTTTTTGGAAAAACATAAATAAAATCTTTCTTGGGAATTTCATCAAACACCTACATACAAGTTATGATACGTGTCCGATACGGACACCAAATTGACACAAATTTCCACCAAACTTCTCTTACAGCTAGGAGACACCTAGATGGATGCATCTATGGAGTAAAATCAGGGTTTTAGAGTGATTTGTAGGAATTACCTATAGGGATCCAATATAAAAAAAGCCCCAAATAGCAAAGTCTCCTTCCTCAAGCAATGTTCCAATGAGCTCTCCTCCTTGCAAGCTAGCCTCCTTCTCCTTCTACTCCAAATTTGGATCCCAATGCAAAAGGTTGGGATCAATTTGGTGGAGAAATGATGAAAGATGAAAAATTAGGGTTTCCTAAAAGGAAGTTCTAAAAGAGGCAAGTGTGTTTGAAGAGACATTAAATAGGCTGAATTTAGGTTAGGAATGGGCTGTAGTAGCCGCCATGTAGGGGTCTAGGGTTAGGGTTTCATGTAAATGTGCTTGAGCCTAAGTTTATAAGCTAGCTATAACACACCCTTAGCTATAAGTCCAAGATACCTATTTCTCCCCTCCTCATGAACCCTAGCCACACCCAAGTCAACTAAGTCTAACTTAAGTCACATTAGGGTCCCACACCATGCCAACTAAGTCACTAAAGTTAAAGTCAAACTCTAGGCTAGTCTCCAAAGTCACAACTAGCATTAATTAATAAAATATTCACAAAAAATAAAATGACCAAAATACCCTTAAGACTAAAATGTGGTAGTGACAATGTACCCTCCTTAAAAGAATTTCGTCCTCGAAGTTGAAAAGGCGAAACTGAACTGATGAGAAGGATAGACAATCATACATCAAGGTCCAAAAAGATATGGGTATCGCTCGCGCATCTCATCCTTCCGTTCCCAGGTAGACTCCTGGAGAATGATGCCTCCATGCGACGCGAGCCAAGGTTATCACCTGGATTCTCAGAACCTTCTCTCGTCGATCCAGAATCTCCATACGCTGCTCTGGATAGCTAAGAGTAGTTCACACCGCAATCTCTGAGTGATCGAGTACATGGCTAGGATCTCCACATACCGTCTCAGCTGTAACACGTAGAATACGTTATGGACTCCTACTATACAGGTGGTAAGTTTAGCCTATAAGCCACGTTACCTATTATTCCGCTGATTACGAAAGGTCCGATGAAGCGCGGGCTAAGCTTTCTACCTCCACCAAAACGTATCGTACCATGTGTCGAATATATCCTCAAGAAACTAGATCTCCAACCTAATCACAAATAAGTCTCAATTACTAATATATTCAAATATGATCAACAAATCACAAACAAAACAACTCCTAATTCTAATCATATCTCTAATCTGTACCTCAAACTCCAAAGGTCTGCAGTGGCTATCGGTCCAGTGCCGATGTCTGTCCTGCGCCACGCGAATCCGGCCTCTGATGAGCTTCACCTTTTCGGCCGTATCAACAACCATCTCAGGTCCCAATAAAGCTCACTCTCAAACATCATCCCAAGACAAGGGTGTACACTGCATCCGTACAGTGCCTCGAATGGTAACATCTTAATGCTGGCCTGAAAACTGTTATTGTATGCAAACTTTACTAAGTGCAGGTGATCCTCCCAGGATCCTCTGAATCCAAAACATAAGTCTGTCGCATGTCCTCGAGTGTCTGAATAGTCCTCTTTGACTGTCCGTCCGTCTGAGGGTGGTATGCAGTACTGAACTTGAGCTGAGTGCCCAAACTAGTCTGCAGACTCCGCCAAAAATGGAAAGTAAAGCGACTATCCTGATACGAGACAATGCTCACTGGAACTCCATGAATCCTGACAATCTGCCGCATATACATCTCTGCCAGTCTCTCAGTAGACGTACCTACTTCAAATGGCAAAAAATGGGTCGATTTTGTCAACCTGTCTACGATGACCCAAATCGCATCTTTCCCTCCTAGTGTACGCGACAATCCAGAAACAAAATCCATCATGATGTGATCCCACTTCCACTCTGGAATGGGCAGTGGCTGCAATAAACCTCATGGACTCTGTCTCTCTGTATTGACCTGCTGACAGACCGAACATCTGGCTACGAAGCGAGCTACCTCCCGTTTCAGCCCATACCACCAGACGTGCTCCCTCAGGTCCCTATACATCTTGTTGGCACCTATGTATATAGTACATCGGTGGGCCTCCTACATGACCTGCTCCCTGAGCTCTCTACTGGGCACACACAGCCTGGAACCATGCCTCAATGTGCCATCCTCTACAAGAGTAAACTCATCATCCACCAGCCCAGCTCGAACCTGCTCTCGGATACACCGCAGAGCAACATCCTCGTATTGTGTCGACTTGATCCTCTCCATCAAGTCTGACTGAATCTGAAGGCCCCGCATCTGCATCTGAACTCCTGGAACAACCACCCTCAATCCCCAAGCTCTCCAAATCAGCTAGCAAGTGACGATCCATAGTCAAACACATGGCTGTCGGATACCTACTCAGGCATCGGCAACCACGTTGGCCTTTCCTGGGTGATACTACAGTGAAATATCGAAGTCCTTCATCAACTCCAACCACCTGTGCTGCCTCATGTTGAGCTCCTTCTGTCTAAACATACTTCAAGATCTTATAATCTGTAAAGATCTCTACCCGCTCTCCGTATAAGTAGTGTTTCCATAACTTCAAAGCAAATATAACTCTACCACTCCAAGTCGTGGGTAGGGTAGTTCTTCTCATGGAGACGTAACTGCCTGGAAGCATAGGCAATCACCTTCCCATGCTGCTGTAAGACACAACCCAAACCCTTTCCTGAGGCGTTACTATAGATAGTGAACCCTCCTAATCCTGATGGCAATGTCAAAATTGGAGCTGTCGTCAGCCGCTTCTTAAACTCATCAAAAGAGACCTGACACTCCTCTGACCAGAAAAACTCAGCATCCTTCCGGGTCAGCCTAGTCATGGCTTTGGAATCCGAGAGAAATCCTGCACGAACCTCCTATAATAGCCTGCCAATCCCAAGAAGCTCCTAATCTCTGCTACTGAACTCGATGCTGTCCAAGCCTCAACTGCTGTGATCTTCTTCGGATCAACTGAGATCCCATCTCCAGTCACCACATGACCCAAGAAGTCAACTCTGTCCAGAAAGAACTCACACTTCGAGAGTTTGCCATAAAGCTTCTCCCTTCTGAGAGTCTCAAGAACCACTCTCAAGTGCTCCTCATGCTCCTCCTCAGTCTTCGAGTATACTAGGATATCATCGATGAACACCACGAATTTGTCCAAGTACTGATGGAACACCTTGTTCATTAGGTTCATTAATACCGTCGGGGTATAGTCACCCCAAACGGCATCACCATGAACTCAAACTGGCCATAACCGCATCCTGAATGTGGTCTTCGGGATATCCTCCTTCTTCACCTTCACCTGATGGTAACCCGACCTCAGATCAATCTTAGAAAATACCCTCGCCCCACTCAGCTGATCGAAGAGATCGTTGATCCTCGACAACGGGTACTTGTTCTTGATCGTGTGGTTGAGTGCCCTGTAGTCGATACACATCCTGACCGACCCATCCTTCTTCGGTACAAAGAGTACCGGTGTACCCCAAGTGAAGAACTCGATCGAATGAAGCCCTTGTCCTGCAGCTCATCTACCTGCTTCTTCAACTCTACTAGCTCATAGTTTTCACCCTATAGACGTGCTGAGATATCGACTCTACGCCGGTACTAATTCTATAGAGAACTCCACGTTTCTGTCCGGTGGTAGTCCTGGCAAATACTCTGGAAATATTTCCATGAACTCCACTATCAAAGGTGTGGCACTGCCTGCTTCTCCACTGATATTCCACAGAAAACTTCGCTACTCTGTTCCGTCTGCCGTAGAGTGAACTCGAACTCTGGCTCTCCCGGGCTCTGAAAAGAACTCTACCCCTACGGTAATCTATGCTGGCGTGGTGCATGCTCAACCAATCCATACCGAGTACGATATCGTAGTTCGACATGGCATCACGACCAGACTCATATCTCAACTCTCGGCCTCCCAAATCAACTCTCCGTCCCTTGTAAATATCATTAACGAGGATAATACCACCCCCGGTCATGATCTTGCAAGTCCTAGGCAACAATTCGGATACAAGGTGGTGTCTAATAGCAAAAGATATAGACACGAAGCTGTGGGAAGCCCCCGAATTGAACAATACAAAAGCTGGAATAGAGTCGAGAAGAATAGAACCTGCGATAAGCTCCCCGATATCCTCTGCGTTCTCAGCTGCCATGGCGAAAGCTCACCCCTGCTGACCTCTCCTGGCCTGTTGTTGATGCTGAGCGGACCTCTGCTGCTGAGTCTGCAAAGGTTCCTTCTGCTGGAGCGCTGGCCCCCGCTCCCTGAGCTGCTCGTCCTGAAGATAGGGAACACTTCCTCAACTGTGCATCGTCGAACCATAGAGTAGGCACCTCCCGAGCCTCTTCCTGTAGTCATTCCCACATGCCCTAGCTTCTTACAGAAGCCACAACTGACAGGATACTGTCTGAGTGCCTGCGGCTGAACCCTCGGCTGCTGCTGCACCTGCTAGAAAGGGGCACAGCCTTGACCCTGGAACTGCTATGCCTAGAACTGTCTCTGTTGATGTTGATGCTGCTGCTGAAAGTGCGGCTCTTGGCTGGTCCTCTGCTGCCACTAGCTCCCTGAGCATCTCGTCCCCTCTTGAGCCTCAGCTCAAGATCATCCACTGCTGCTAGGGCACCCACCAGAATCTCCTTAAAAGTGGTACTCTGGTCACTCTTGGTCAAGGACTTGACCTCCTTGACAAACCCCTTCTGGAATCTTTGGGCATTCGTCGTCTCGCTGAGCCTCTCAACAAATCTGCCCAGACGGTAGAACTCTCCACGTACTCTTCGATAGTCTGACTGCCCTGAACTAAGCTCTCAAACTGCGTCTCCAGGATGCCAAGAGCTGTGGTCAGGGAAAAACTTCTCCTTGAATAGCTTCTTGAAGGCTGCCCAAGTCTGCCCCTCTGTCCGACCCTCGGGTCCGTCTGGTACCATGTGCGAGCCAGGTCCTGCATCTGGCTACCTGTCGCCTTAATCTGTAGTCGTGCTGGAATCTCCGCCAGCCGGAAGATCCCCTCGATGTGCTCTATCTAGTCATCCGCATACAAAATCCCCTTAGTGCCACAAAGTCTTACGGACGCATCTTCTGGAAGTCCTGGATCCCTGGTATCCTCGGCTGATATAGCTGCATCTGGGCTGCCTGCGACTGCACAATAACACTCTCCACAGTCGTCAGCAGCTGATGGGCATTCTCTATGCCCTGCTGGAAATGAGCGGACTGCTGTCGCTGGGCCTC